>CM034708.1:114546907-114558923 GCA_020142125.1 Phrynosoma platyrhinos
ACTGGTGGGGGTCAGTACCTCCAACAAGGTTAAGAACCACTGGCCTATGTGGTCTCTTCCAACTCTATGATTCTATGATAGAATCAGAAGAAACCATCAAACCCAACCCCCTGCCATGCAGGGGCACACAATCAAAGCACTCCCAACAAATGACTATTCAGCCTCTGTTTAAAAACCTCCAAAGAAGGAGACTCCACCACTCTCTGAGGAAGTGTGTTCTACTGTTGAACAGCTCTTACTGTCAAGAAGATGTTGAATAGCACTGGGCCCAGGACAGAATCCTGTGGCACCCCACTGGTCACTTTTCTCCAGGATAGAGCCATTGATGAGCACCCTTTGGGTTCGGCCAGTCAACCAACTACTAACAGTTGCCCTGTCTAGCCCACATTTTACTGGCTCTTTTGCAAGAATCTCATGGGGGACCTTGATGAAGACCTTATTGAAATCAGATATTCTATATCCACAGCGTTCCCTTCATCTACCAAGCTGGTAATTTTATCAAAAAAAAAAAAAAAGGGAGAGATCAGATTAATCTGGCATGGCTTGTTTTTGAGAAACATTGTTAACTTTTTGTGATTATGACATTCCCTTCTAAATGTTCACAGACTCCCTGTTTAATGATCTGCTCTAGAATCTTTTCTGCAGAAGGGCAGCACAGAGCCGCCCCGGGAAGTGGCAGATCGGGCCGTGGCAACCCCATGCCACGTCCCCAATGCTCCCTTTTGTCGCCCTGAAAAGAGTGTTAGAACGATGCACTAGGAGGACTTCCTGATGCCACGTGCCATGCGTAACGGCGCATGGCATCAGGACAGCGCTGGGGTGGGGTTGGGGTTGGGGTGGCCGGCGTGCCAGCTCTACCCCTAGGCTGGCCCTTTGGGCCGGTCAGCATCCCCTCGATGTCAAGCTAACCAGGTGGCAATTGTTGATTTTCAGGCAAATCTTTGTCTGCTGTTGAGTTTGTTGTTGTTGTTAACTGTCCTTATGGCAACCCTGTGAATGAGACATCTCCAAGACTCCCTGTCCTCTGTTGCTCTGCTGGAGTTTTGTAGATTGTTGCATGTGACCTCCTTCATTAAGTCTCTCCATTTGACATTTGGTCTCCCCTCAACCTTTCCCAGCATTATTGTCTTTTTGAATGAGTTGTGCCTTCCCCTAATGTGGCCAAATTATGACAGCCTCAGTTTGATCATCTAGGCTTCTAGGAGTGTTTCAGGCTTCATCTGTTCAAGGACCCATTTGTCTGTCTTTTTTGGCTGTCTGTGGTATCCTTAGCACTTCAGCATCACATCTAAAATGAGTTGATTTTCTTTTTATCCCCTTTTTACACTGTCCAGCTCTCACATCTGTATATAATGATGGGAATACCATAGCTTGGATGATTCTAACTTTAGTGCTCAATCGTATATTCTTGCTCTTTATTATCTTGTCTAGTTCTTTCATCACAGCCGTTCCCATTCCTAGTCTTCTTATCTGTTTTGCAGTTTTCAATGTTTGATCTAAGGTACAAGAAAATCTTTAATGTTTCTATTTCTATTTCATTGTCTAAGCTGAATTTATGTAGCTCCTCCATGATCATTATTTTTGTTTTCTTATGTTCAGCAGCAAGCATGCCTTTACGCTTTCTTCCTTGACCTTCCTTAGTAATTGTTCCAAATCACTGATGTTTTCTGCTATTAATATTGTATCGTCTGCATATCTTAGATTGTTGATATTACTTCCTCCTATCTTCACTTCTCTTTCTTCTAAGTCTAACCCTGCTCTTCGTATAATATTTTTGTGTGCAAGTTGAACAAATAGAATGCAACCTTGCCTCACTTCCTTGCTAACTGGGAATCATTCTGTTTCTCCATAGTCTGTTCTTATAGTGGCCTCTTGTCATGAGCATAGATTTCTTATCAGAACTATCAGATGTGGTGGCACTGACATGTCTTTAAAGGCATTCCATAGCCTTTCATGATATATGCAGTCAAAAGCTTTGCTATAGTCTATAAAACACATACTGATTTTCTTTTGGAATTCCTTGGTGCACTCCATTAGCCTCGTATGTTTGCATTGTGGTCTTTCGTGTCTCTACCTTTCCTGAACCCTGCTTGCACCTCTGGGACTTTTCTTTCCATTTGTGATTAGAGTCTGTGTTGCATAGTTTTAAGCATACTTTTCTTGCGTGGGAGATTAATGCTATGGTCCTATAGTTACTGTAGTCTTTGTGTAGATTGAGATGTATATTGAGTGTTTCCAGTCTGTTTGCGAGGATTTTGTTTTCCATATTTGTTGGCATATTTTAGTTAACATTAGAGTTGCTTCTTTCTATGTGAATTGTAGCAGTTCAATTGGAATATCGTATGTTCCTGGTGATTTATTTTTCCCCAATTTCTCTTATTATTTCTCTTTCTAGAATTTGGGATTCATCTTTGTATGATTCTTCATTACATATGTCATTGATTTTGTCATCTTTCTTATATAGCTGTTCTGTGTACTGCATCCAGCATCTTTTTATTTCTTCCTGATCTTGTTGTATGCTGTTGAGACGAAGGGCTTTATCACATCAGTCTGTTGTCTCACAGCAATCCTGTTGTTTAAGTAAACAGAAACATACCAATATGGAAACAATCGCTATAATATCTTCTCTGCTGAAGTGCTATGGTGTCACTTTGTTGTTGCATGCCCTCATGATCAGTCTTTTGTACTGCTGGAATTTTCCTCATGTTTCTCCCCGTATCCTCCCTACACAGCACATTAATGCTTGTTATTTTTATTGTTTTACCACAATTGTGCAGTGTTGATATGTTTCACTGCTGCCATTTTACTCTTCCAATTGAAATAATATACTCAGTGCGGCTCATAATATGCCCACCTCATTCACATATTTCCATAGTGTGCCTATCCATTTGTTGGTTTATATTGGTTGCTTTTACTCAGTTCCCTGGTTGTTGTTGTTTTATTGTTTTGCCATTATTGAATAAATGCAGCATGTTGGCAATCTGCTGCAGTAGCACAATTGTGCAGTTATGGCAAAACAAATTTTGTTCTTATGTACCAATATGTTCTCTTTGTCTGGACATTGGAAGTGGAGTGGCTTCACATTCCTTGGGGAGATGGAGAAAGGAGAAGAGGAGAATGCCCAGTCATACCAATTGATATACTGAAACTGCAGCAGAATGAAATGATCACAGCAGAAGCAATAGCTGAAGAGCAGCGTTATTGGAGCCATTAATGTGTTTTTTTCCTGTCAGTGAAAGGTACAATTGAATAATGATGGAAATGCAATGCAACAAAAGGAGAATCACAATAAATGTGATAAGGAAGGCTAAAACATGGAACAAAGCCAGCGCAGTGATACAACAAACCTGACATGTGATAAAGCCCCAAGAATAATCAGAGAGAATAGTCAGGGTGTGAGCAAATATTCAGTTCTGTGAATAATACTTTTTCTTGAACAGTGTTTTTAGGCCTTGGGTAGAATCCATCAGAGACTATGCAGGAAAGAAGATGCTGATTTTTAGAAATTTACAAGAAATCGGTCTGTTTAGAAATTTGACATATTCAAAGAAGTAAATTGGAATTGCATTACATGAAAGTTCTTTCTTCAGTTTTCATCCACATATTTCCTTTGAGAAATGACTTTTAGAAATGACTTTGCTGCAACAATTTATTAAGATGATACCAAATGCTGTTGCTATTGCTAGCTAAACAATGCACTCCTTCTGTATTGGTACTTCTGTTTACTGTAATCAGGTTTAAAACAATATGACCTTGTCTTATAATAGTGTGCAATAATATTTGTTTATTAACTTGGAAATTATCATGTATCTCACCCAGTATCTCACAAAATTCTTATATGGATTATTTTGGTATTTTCAAGGCTACTTAAACGTAACCAAGTGATCACTGAATTGGTTAAAGGATTTGATTAAAACTCTTGATTTAGTTGACTGTTGTATAGTAAATATATCAAATAATTCATCTATAATTAGTTCATAAATAATTCAATACATATGAACTGTGCCCTAGAAAGTGAAAGTCTCAGTTTATACACACATGCAGTTTCTGCAATGGATATGAATTACAATGAAACCCCATGTAAAAGACAAGGCACATTTAATTTCAAATAAGACTTAAATTCAAGTAAATGTGTACAGCAAAGTTCCCCACCCGTGCCCTTCAGATATTTCAGACTGCAATTCCCACAAGGCTTAGCTGTTCTGGTAACTAGTCAGGCATTATATGGGTCATTGTTCAAAACAATGGAGGGTATTAGGGTATAGGAGTAGAGTCTTAACTACTTGAAGATCAGGTGTAATTTAGCATACCTGGATATATTGTTTTGAAATAGCTTGACAAATACTGATAACTTTATTGTCAGAGCACAGCCAAGAACTTATTTACAACTATTCCTGTTTTAATTTATAGCCATTCCTTTATATATAAGTGGAGGTTGGAACACTTGCTGCCAGTTCAATTTAAATGCATTCTGAAAGCACTGACTATGGAGCTTATCACACACCCTAAAGAGGTGTTTTACCTCTTCTGGCTTCAATCATTGATTGAGGGTACAGCCAGATGTTATCTGACATAATTTGTTGCTGATTCTGCCACAATACTGCTGCCAAATGCAGCCCTACTTGAAGCTTCGATCAGCCAGCACTTTTTTCGGAAATCGAAGTTTTCCAACTTGAGAAACTGGCAGGCTGAGTGGTCCTTGGACCTGAGCTGCATTTGGCCAGTGGCATTGCGGCAGAATCGGCAGTGAATTATGTCTGATAACATCTGGCTGATCCCCGATCAAGGATTGAAGCTGGGAGAGGTAAAACGCCTCTTTAGGGCATGTGATAAGCTCCTATATCTGACCCTTATCTGGTTTTAAGAACTCACACATTTCTGTGTTCAAATCTTACAGATTCACTGAGTGCTCTAAGGCAAACCACCACTGTCATCACTTTAAGTGGCAATCTGTAGTTTGGGATTAATAATATTGACCTGCTTTACAGAATTGGTTAAGGCAGCAATCTTGTAAGCACATATTTAGGATTACCTTCTGTTAATCTCAGAGTTGCTTCTGAAGGAAAAAAATCCCAGTTCTGAAGAAAAAGATGGATTTAAATAAAGACAGTTTTTTTTAAAAAAAAAACAACTCTTCAGTAGGGCTTGCTTCTGAGTTGATGCAGTGTTTAGCACTGCATCCTATACATATGGCTTTTCTCATTTTTTCTAAAGTCACTTAATGTAGGTTTAATTGGCTTATTTGTTGAAAAACCTTGTTATTCATGGTCTCTGTGAATCATACATATGGGTTTTCTAATTCTGCAGAGCTTTTTGGAGAACATTTTAGAGGTGAATCCTGCCCTGATTCCTTCAGTGAAATCCCTAGGGGCATTTCAGCTATTTGTTCCTCAGTTCCTTTTTTCATGTTCCTTTGCATGAATGGCATCAACCAGAAAAAAATTCTGTCATCATCTTTTACTTGGGTGTTTTTGTTTTTGTTTTTTTTAAACACCCTTTTTGCTTAGTCCTTGTTAATCTTCGTAATTGCAGCAACATTTATAGTTTTTCCATGCTCCATTCTCTGGTAATTGGCTTTGGTGGCTTTTTAATTTGTGCACCTTGTGTAGACTAACGATTTCCACTTGGCATAGTCAAACAAGTGCCTTTTCTCTTTGGGTGAGGGACACAAAACCCAAGCTCGTGCCATTTGTAAGGGTTTCAGTACAGAACCCCTAAAGTATAGGTTACATTTGAGAAGATGCACTGAGTTCTACAGGCCCAGTAGACTTAAAACATTGTTTTGCCATCAACATAGTTTTGCCATCATTGACCAAACTGCTGTCTTGAAAGCCTATACCCTCAGATACTGTCTTGGCTCCAGACTCACTCTATTGCCCTTGCTGCTCCTGGGACCTCTGTGGCTTTGATCGGCATTGAAAACATACATTCAACTTTAGCCCCAATTTTGGGGCCATTGGTCCCATGGGGACCACCTCCTCTGAGACTGAGAAGGACTTTGAAGAATTCTCCTTACAAGTATCAGTCTTCACAAGTGTTCCCAAGAATGGCAGGAGAAGCTGTTCTTAACAAGAAGAAATAAAAAATGAGAGAAATCAAAGAAAAATTTTCCATTGTTTTGCCTATGGTAGTTATTCCACCTCCTTTAGTTCATCTTGTTCAAATTCAGGATCTTTGATTCAAGCTGTGGTTTAGATCATATCTGTTTGAATCACACCACTGTCCATTCAGCCATATACTTCAGTACCAACTGCCAGCTTTCTGCTAGTGTGCTGTTGCATTATTATCTTTGAAACCTTAATGTTGCCTTTGGCAGGTAATTTGTGTCAGCCAACACACCACCAGTCTCCCAGGATCCTCTGCATGATTTCATTCGCCAAGGGGGAAATACAGGAAGCCTCTTCTACATGGCAATTTTCTCCAATGCCTTTGCACTTATTTGTAATAGCTCAGACACAGTACTAGCATACCTACATCCTTTTCACTCTCATTCTCTATGGTACCAAGAGGGCTGCACATCTCTGATCCAAGCTCATACAAGAATGACTAATTCAAGGGAATGTTCTCTGTGATCTGTCTGCTCTGACCATCACAGAGGCTTGAGATATAGAAGGGAGGCAGAATGAAAGGATTTGTCAAGATCATATTATTCTCCCAATAAGAAAGGTATCCATATCAATATTATGCTTTGCGTTGGTCCCAAAGCAAGGATAGGCAGGACTATCATCACTAAGGATATCATCATTCAAGGCATTCATGGGACTACCCTCCCCAGTCTCCATCTGCAATAGTTTGTTGCCCATTTCCTCAAAAAGCTCATAGTTTTACTGCATATACAACAGTTCATGTAGCTCTATTTTTGGCTATGGTACTTCTGATACTGATGCCCTCTTCAGTCCCATCTTCAGTTCCTCATCACCACCAATTGGTACTCTTGGTCCCAACAAATCTACATTAGTTGTCCATTTGATACAATCTCTACAAAGGGATAACATTCTGTCACCCTCAACTGTATGTTGTTATCACCACAGACACCTTCCTTAGAGGATGGGGTTCCTACATTGAGTATCTTGAGATCCACATAAGATGGTCACAACATGAGTGTCTTCATGTCAGTGCTTTGGAGTTTCTACTTATTTACAAAGCCCTGCACTCTTTTGAATGCTTGCTGCACCAGAAGATTATTAAAATTGCTATAAACACACCACAGCACTCTTTTAAGTGAACATGAAAGGAGGCACAAGGTCATGAACATTATGAAATTGCACTCTTCATATTTAGGAATGCTCAACATTCTATCTCAGATTATTCATCTCACCAGCCAAGAGAATAGTTTGGAAAACTCCCTCACATATCATGATGTAGTAACCCATAAATGTATTCTTTCTGCTTCCTCCTTTCCATCACATAGACATAGTTAAGCATCCCTCTATTCGACAGGATGGAACACCACACCATTCCTCAGTAATTATTGATGATCCTCAAGACTTCCAGGAAGCTCTCTGTTCTCCTAGGTGAAACCGTTTCCTTTCGTTCGTTGTGTACCTTGTTTGATATCTGCAGTAAGTCTCTGTTACTCAGGTTCTTGACATCTTACTTCATCGCAAGATGTTTGGCTTGTTTTTTGTCTCCATAAATTCTGACAATGGGTTCTTTGTTTACAGGCCCTCTTGTAAAGAAAGTTCTAAAGGGTCTACAGAGGCTCTATCCAATTAAATGCCACTTAAAACCCTGCCATGGTCTTTCAGTAGTGCTTCAGCTCTTAGCTACTGCCAATTTACCACTAATTATATTTAAGGCAGTTTTCCTTGTGGCCAGTACCTCTGCCAGGAGATGCTGGAAGTGGACTTCCCATAGTTTTTCTTAAGGACAAGGTGGTTCTCTGCCCTGGTTCATCCCAGATGATCTCAAGATGAGTTATTGAGACTGCCATGGCATCTTACAGATTTCCCTGGCTACCTGTCTCATAAGAGCGAGCTCACTCATCAAGAGCTGTTGCAACCTCTGTGGTTTTCTTGAGAGGTGTCCTGATACTGCATTTATGCAAAGCAGACACCTGCTCACAACCCTCTCCTTTTGCTTCCCATAACTGTCTGGACATCAGGTTGAGATATGATGCATTTTTTGGCTGTGCTGTTCTCTCCTTTCTATCATGACATGGAACCATACAATGGTGAGTAAGCATGTCAGTCATCCATTTGTCTGATTCACAAAGACCATGAAGAAGACGACGATTAGGCTGCTTATTTTAACTGTGGTTCTCTGAGTGGTCATCTATGAATTCACACAGCCTTTCTTCCTCCCCTCTGTCAATGTTTATTCTCATTTGGAATACTAGGAACTAAGGACAGATAACTGAAGCATGCCTAGGCATGCTTGCTGGGGGAGTAGGGAATAGGAGTAGCATTTCGACCAAAAAAGCTTGTCTGTACAATGTTTTATGAGAGTCTCATTTGTGAGTTCACAGAAGACCACATGAAGAACCACAGGTTACAGGCAAGCAACATGCTCATTTGATTAAAAAGTTGATTGGGCAACAATTTTTAAAGCAACTTTGCTTACTTTTAATGTACATGCTTACAAAAATGTATATATCTCTTCAGAGAGGTGCTCCCTGTTCTATTGCACAAGGAACAAAATGCCTCTTCCTGGCCTGAGAATGCTTCATCTTAAGAGTTTCTTTTCCTCCATTGGTATCACTGATTTTATTTGTATAAATATATATCTACATCTGTACATATTTAATCAATTTACAAGTCTAAATCATTAATTTATTTATTAAGTTTCTTTAACAAGATAGTTGTTTGTCCCCTCAGTTATTTCCAATTTATGGTGACCCTAAAGCAAACTTATCATGGGATTTTCTGGTGCTAAGAGTGAGTGATTCATCCAAGGTCACCCAGTAGGTTTCCATGGCTGAGCAGCAAATTGAA
Source organism: Phrynosoma platyrhinos (assembly GCA_020142125.1). Taxonomy (NCBI): domain Eukaryota; kingdom Metazoa; phylum Chordata; class Lepidosauria; order Squamata; family Phrynosomatidae; genus Phrynosoma; species Phrynosoma platyrhinos. The sequence goes on from CM034708.1 coordinate 114,555,841, forward strand.
CCCTGGTCTCCATGGTTGTAGTCCAGTGCTCAAACCGGTTGGCTCTCAGCACACCATGCTGACTGTCAACAGAATTTGTTATTGTTGTTTTGTTCCTTCAAGTCATTTCTGACTTATGGGGAACCTATCATGGGGTTTTCATGCCAAGTTTCTTCAGGCAGGGGTTGCCATTGCCATCCTTTGAGGCTGAAAGAGTGTTGGCTGAGCTGAGATTCAAAGCCTGGTCTCCAGAATCATAGTCCATTGCTCAAACCACTACACCATACTGTCTCATTTCAACAGATTAGTAGACCTAATTAATTTTCAAAAAGCAAAGCCAATCAAAATATTAGAAGTGTACATTCTACATTGTTCCTCATATGCATTAATACAACTTGACCATTACATTTCCTTGTCTTTAAGCAAAACCAGTTTTATTTCCTCTCTAATGCTTCTTTATTGACACAACATATATTTCAAGTTACATTCTTTCAACATAGTACTGGCATATCTATTCCCTTCTGATGTCTGAATAAATACATCTGTGTAGCTAACTACTGACATATCAGCAATGAAAACATTACATTTCAAGCCAATTTAGTATCCAAGCTCTGCTGTATGTGATTTCCCCAAGTGCTATGTTTTGCAATTGGATAGCTGATTTAGATGAAAAGATGTTTTAAGATTTATGCAGGCAGACAGCTTCCTGATGGCTGTATTTCTACAGAGGTTCAAGAACATAAATTATTGAAAGTCAATTGCAATTTATGCTTCTCAAATTAGTTCCAGATCCAATAGCAAAAGGGCACAGTATGAAAGAAAAACATACATTTTAGCCAAATATCACACCAGTTGGAAGGTCTGTCATCAAGCAAGCTCAGAGACAATGCTTAGAGTTGGAGAGTCTAGACTGTAGTTAAGATTATTATTGTTCATTATTATTCTTTTGGATGACTTTGGTTCTTACCAAAGAAAGGCTTTCTTAACAGGTATAAAGTACTGTAAAATAAAGAAAAAAAAATCAAATTGGCTTACACATCTACAGACTATGCCTGCCCAACATGCATATTATTTTAAATGATAGTATACTGTAGGATATGGAACTTTGCAAATACAATCTACCTTGTTTTCTTTGACCCTACTAATCTAATTTCTTTTAGAAATTTCAGCTTTTGCAGCTTCTTGTTGTTTCTCTGAAATGATGGATATATAGTAAACTTAAGTAAATAAAGAAATAGGTGCAAAATGCAATTCTTCTGTTTCACTATGGTGATTGGAACTCTGCATATGCTTATAATCCTGCCAGAATATTGTTTCTTTATTCCATTTTTATTTTGCTTTGTCACTAAAAAGTAGTGCTCAAAGTGGTTGACAAACAACTAAAAACAAGTTAACGATAAAACCACGAAATCATTACAATGAGCATCAAAACAGTTTGGCAAATTGAAGAGTTTTGGCTTCATATCTTTCCTAGAAATAGGCTTCTTTTAGATTGGTGGAATGTCTCAGAAGTGCTTTTTTCCTTTGAGCCAAGGGACATTTTCCTCATCACAGGAGGTTTCAGGCTTTTCCCTGTCCTTTCTCGACTTTATTATTCCTACCCAAAAGATTAGTTTAAAAACATACATACACACACCAATATTATGTGGCACATTTCTGGGTCATTAATGGAGGGGCTTGTCATGTGGGTTGTGGCAGTACATATAGGTGGTGTGTAATCCTTTTTCTCCCTTCCCATTCTGTTCCTGAATGCCATTCATTTTCCTTTTCTCCCACACTGCTCCCCCTGCAATTTCTTTTAATTTAGTTTTTTTTAAAAAAAGAAATGCTTCAAAGGTTTAGTGGCAGAAAGGTCTTCTTCTCATATGCTTTCTTCTCTCAAATAAATGGAGGGAGGATGAGCCACTCCATGTCTCCTCCAATGCCTAAGACAGTGATGGGCAACCTTTTGAGCTTGGTGTGTCAAACTTTGCCAAAAAACTGAGCATAATTCGGGTGGTGTGTCACTTTGAGGAAAAAACATTATTTCATGATATTTATAGTTTAAATAACATAAATGTATAATTGTTATATATAATTGTATTTAATAAACAAAAAATAATTATTTAACTTACCTGCTTAGTGACTTCTTTGTTCATCCGTCAGTCAGTTTCTTTTGTTGGTCTTGATATTATTTAGCTTGAGTTGGTCTTGATATTATTTAGCTTGTGTGGGGTGCTGTGAACTAAGATAAGTGAGGGGGAGAGGGAATTCTTTAACTAACCTGCCTATTTTTGTTGCTGAATTTCATTGACTAAATCTTCAATTGAAGGTTGGTATTTTGTACACTTCAGGCCCAAGGAAGCGCTACTAATTTCATCTGTCAATCTGTTTCTTTTGTTGGTTTTGATATTATTTAATGCTGAGAAGAAGGCCTCACAAAAGTATGTAGAGGGGGAAATTGTGAGTAAAGCCATTGTTATACTTTTCAGGGTGCTAAAAGTGTCTGGTAGTCGGTTCCAGGCACTCCAAATTTCCTGTTCGTAGTGGCACTCCTCTTGATTCTCCAAGCGGCACCTTTCCAGATTCTCAAGCTTTGACCTCAAGTCGACAAACACCTGAGCCCAGATACTCTCTTGAAATTCTGCAACTTGCATCTCCAAATCATCAATTTGCATCCATTGGAAACCATTTAATTCCAAACTACTGTAGACTACTACATCAGGATACTTAATTATTTTCACGGTATGTTCTAGACTTCTAAATTGACTAAATCTATCACTAAACTGGTCAAGTAACAAGTCTAAAACATGCTGGTACTTCATATGCAAGAGTTCCATTTCATTTTGTACAGCTGCACTGACCTTCTCAAAATACTTTGTTACTCAAAGAAAATACTTATAAGTTTTTCTACATCTCGCTTGAAAATTTTAACTTTACTTTCAAAAGCTTTTATGTATCCAAACATAATGTCAATACTTTTTCCAAAACCTTGTAACTTTAAGTTCAGTTCATTAATATGAACAGAGAGATCTGTAAAAAACATCAGGGTGTTGACCCACTTATCATCATTAAGGTGAGGAAAGTTTCCCAGATCCTTATCGTCAAGAAATACCTTAATTTCT
>CM034708.1:114565457-114575853 GCA_020142125.1 Phrynosoma platyrhinos
CAGCAACCCGGCCCCCGGCTCAAAAAGGTTGCCTACCCCTGGTTTAACGCATAATGAAACAAATGAGTTGGATCCAGATTTAAGGACACAGAAACAGGCTTCTCTACCCTCCTCTCTGCCACAGGAACTCTTCTAGATAACCTGCAAATGCAATATACAATTAGGTCAACCAGCTGAATGGGGGTGTCCAGTGATTCCTACACTTGATAATGGACAATACCATCCAAACAGTAGTCTAAACTACCTAGTAGCCCCTTCTGACCTTCTCTGTATCATTTGAGAGCAGAAAGACTGACATGGAGAGGCACATGCAAATGATCCGTTTCCACTGCACCAGTGAGACACGCCTAAATCTGGATCGAACACAGTGACTGCAATTAAATAAATATATTCAGGATTTAGTCAGATATGGTTTTTTGTGGGTTTTTTCGGGCTGTGTGGCCATGTTCTAGAAGAGTTTCTTTCTGACGTTTCGCCAGCATCTATGGCTAGCATCTTCAGAAGATGCTAGCCATAGATGCTGGCGAAACGTCAGAAAGAAACTCTTCTAGAACATGGCCACACAGCCCGAAAAAACCCACAAAAAACCTATGGATGCCGGCCATGAAAGCCTACGACTTCACATTAGTCAGATATATTTATCTTCATTGGTCACATGGATGGGAAAACCCACCTGAGAAATTTGCTGATCTCATTTAAACCCTTTTGGGTTTTCTCAACAATCCTAACAAAAATTCAGTGACTGCCTAGACTTTCTTTCTTCACTCCCCCAGAAGCATGTGCACATATACATGTACATACAAGTACACAAGTGCCTGTACCTTTTGCTACTTTTATTGAAATTCCCTCAGAATACCTCAGATGTTTTGTTATAAGAAGAAACTCACAATTTATTTTGAATTTCAGTGGTGGATCTATTCATGATATTTTTTATAGATGGGCTTAGATTTTATTTGATAGGAAATGGAGCTGTGTATTAATAACATATCATATGTGGTGACTTAATGTAGTGTATTTATACAGCTTTTCCCCATTTTTATTTAGATGTGTATGTATTTCACTTGATTCTCCTCTTCCTCCAGAGAAACTCTTGGGGTATTTCGGCTAGGCGGCTGAAAGGAAATAAATAAAAAAAAAATACATCAAATAAATTAATAATAATTATCCTCCATTACTCCTTTATACACTGATTGGCATGAATCTAGTTGTAAATCCCAACTAGAGTAGAGTCATTGAATCAATGGGAACTTGGTAAATCATCACTTCAGTAACTTCTATTGATTCAGTGGTCTGTTTGGGACTAACTGGATTTAACAATGTGTACAAGCTGATTTAGCTGTTTCCCTTTGGCTTTTAAATCACATTACTTGTCTTCAGAAAATATGTTCTCTGGGTTTTAGCAGTCTTCTATATCTTTTTGTTCCTTGAGCCTGAGCCAGATGTCTAATGTTGAAGCAGCCTTAAGAGTGCAGCATATGACTTTTGTTCAGATGCACCAATTTTGTAATGAGATTTCTCACTTATTTTTACCCTCCACATATTGGTAAAATTCAAATTCACACCTCAAATTAAACAAAGGTTTGTTGTAACATTCATCCCCTGTGTAGCAAGCAATTCCATGTGTTACCTATGAAATATTAGATAACATGGGGAGGTGTTTCCAATTATATATTGCCTCTAAATCAATTTTTATTGACCTAGGGGGCATCTCAGGATGTTGAAATAAATTACTAATTTAGATTTCCTCCAAAGACTACAAAGATCTTGTGATTTTGCTGGTGTGGCCAAATAACATCTTGGATCTTCATTATAAATGTTTCCATTCAATAAAATTTCTGTTGGGGAAAACAGTTTGTCTGCAGCTGGATGTACAGCTTAAATGTTAAATGTTTGTTACATGTTGTTAATGTTGTTATTGTAAGCCACTTTATAAGATCTTATCAGAGGGTCAATAAAAAATTAGCAGCGTTGAGTCCGTATGGACCAGCCTTCTCACGGGATCTGTTTTGCACAAACGTTGATATTATAGAATAAACATAATCAAAGACCTGCAAAGGTGTTGTCTATTTTAAGTCAAAAAGATTGCGTTGATGGGTTATTTGCCTCCTGTCTTTCCTATTTAAACCTTATCTCTTTCTACTTTTTATTGAATGAGCTTTATTTCTACCCCTTTTAGTTGAGATTCCTTAGCTACACATTTATATTGGAAATGTTCCAAGTCTGCCCTTGGAGGAACTCAACTCATTCTCTATTTGACATTTTTATTGAGAAATTTCTCAAATATAATGTGAAATGACACCATGGGGAATTTAAACTATGGCGAGATACTCATCTGGTTAAATATAATTGCTTTTAGCATTGTAATCACTTGAAATTGCAGTAGTTCCTTTGTGAAGATTATTATTTTAAGTTCAGTTCAGTGGACACAAGATTAATATTTAGCCTCATGAAATGAAGGTTTCTTTATGCCTTAATTTGAAACCAGTGGTGAAATAAACTTTCTGTTCCTGGGCATGAGGGGAATACTTTGTTTTCTTACAAGCAAGTAGCATATTTGTCCAGATGTTCTCTTCTGTTTGATTTTCTTTCCCATTGACTTATTGATTAATTGATTTTCCTTCTCTTCATGCTTTGGGATATGTGTACTGTCATTTCTCATCATTCTTCTAGTGAGGTCAAATATCATTTGAGAACTGAGGGCTTCAGTCAAATTCTGTTAGGCCATCTTATATTACATGTAAATGGAAATGTATCAAAGCTTTTATTCAATCTGCAAAATAGGGGAAAGTTTTCTCTAACATACTGGCAACATAAAATTATTCTGAGATTGCCATTTTGTGCATATTTACGTGCTAGTAAGTTTGATTGATCTCAGTGGGCTTTTGCTCTGAGTAAATATGTGTAGGCTTGAACTTAACAGTGGTTGATATGTAACCTTGTGAGTTAAGATGCATACAAAATAAAGAAATATTTACTCTTGGGTGAGTTCCAGCCTGGACCTGTCCAGGATCCTGATAGGACATCCCTTGCCCCGACCTCCCTTGGGAATCACCTAACCTGGCCAGTCTTACTGGATGGGATATTGCCTCACTGGATATTATTTACAGTTGCCCCTCTGTTTTTGCAGACTTGGAGTCCATGTCCCTCACCCATTTGCAGGTGGCAAACAGAGGGGGGGAAAATAGGGAGGCATGCCCATGGGCATGCGCCACCATTCAAGCCAATGGGGCTTGAATATTGGTGATTTTCCATTTTCGCACATAGAGCGCATTACAGTAGTCTAATCAAGAAGTAGTTAAGGCATGAACCACTGTGATCAGATCTGCCTTATCCAAGAAAGGGCACTGCTAGATAACCAGCTGAATCTGGACAAATACACTTCTGGCTGTCACAGCAACCTCGCTTTCCAGCAGTGCTGGGCCCAAGAGCATCTCCAGACTATGAACCTGAAGGAGAACAACTCCAGCCAGAACAGGCTGTGATCCCAATCTCAGGTTGGATTTCCTACTGACCAGCAACACTTTTATCTGGTCTGGATTAAGTCTCAGTTTTGGATCTTGCTTTATCTGATGTGATCCATGTCTTTCAGGCAGTATCAATGCTATAGTCTAGTTTCTTCTAGGAATCCCAAACTGTGTTAGGACAAGACCCAACATGTCTGGCCTCTTGTAAATTTAGTTCACACTGTATAATGCTACCAGAATCTTTGCAATACCTTGGACAGCAAGTAGGAAGTGTTCCAAGCAATAGAATGTTTGGGAAATAGCACCCTAAACACACAACTTATTTTCTGCTTTTTAAATATCAACTGCTTGGAAAATACTGTATAAATATTAACGTACAAGTCTATACTCATGTATATAAGTCTAGAAATTTTAATTAAAAAAATTACCCAAAAAACTTGACTTATCCACAGGTATGTATAAGTATAAGTATGTACTTTAACTCTCATTTTAAAAAAGAACCATCCCCTGGTGAAAGGCAAGAGTGTAATCTGTCCTGGAAGCACTGACAACCCCCCCCCCCAATACACACACACACTATCCAACCTTTAGTGTGAGCACTAAATTAGGGTGCTGCTGGAATTTTGTAAATTCTTTGGCATTGTTTTCCTTTGCTTCATCCTTTAGGTCCTTTGTTACATACCTCTAGATATTACAATCAGCTTACCCCCCGGTCATATCAAAATCTATAATTTGGGCCCCAAATCCTCCCCTCGACTTAAACATGAGGTTGACGTATAGTCAAGTATATATAGTAGTTTTGGTCAATTTTAGTACTCGTTAACAGCCTATCAGCTGTGGCTAGGTTTATCTTCATAGTGGGATGGCGTGTGTCCACTTTAGCATCTGTACCTTAAAGAAGTTGCTTCTTCAAAATCTGTCATGAAGCATGGTCTACCTGCCCTCTCCCCCTTTCCAAGCAGGGTTACAATCATTTCCCAGACATCCAGTGAAGGATTTACAGTTCTGTAGGAAATAATTTCATAAACGTCCAGATGTGAAATGTCAACAAGCATTAATTGGTTTGAGATTGCATAATCACTGTTGTGATTAAAGGGTGCAATGCTTTCTTGACTTTCTTTTTTATTTTTAGCTTTGTTTTTCTTCTCCCTTTAGACAGCTGTGTGCAACGTGTGGGTCACAAGAACCCCCTAATGAATGTTTCTTTTGCTGATATTTGTTTGTCTTTATATTATCCAACAACTCAACTAAGGTCTCTTCCCCTCCCATGTTAAAACACTGAATGTTGTTAACTGAAACTAAACAAGTTTTGGAAGATTTTTTGTGTTCTATAAACACAAAATATTTGGAAGAGGAAATGAAAGAATAGGCCTCTTGCTTAGCCCTCCTTCTGTGAACTACTTTGCTTCTGACTGATGGGTATCATATGTTAGGATCTGAGTATGTGCAGCTCTACACTTTAGGCAGCAGTGGTACACAGATATTCCTCACAACTAATGTTAAAGTATGGATGAAAAGCACCAATCTCAAAAATATGGTGTTTGTATCACTGAATGTTGCAACTAAGTCTTATATCTATGGGTTTCAAAAGATGTTTCTCTCTCACTGACATTTTTATCTCCTTATTGTGGATAGCCACAACAAGGCTATCTGTTGTGGAAATCATGGAGCTGCTAGGGTATAGCTATTTAGCCAATGGGGGCTTGATAAATCAGTGGTAATTTCCACTGATTCAGTGGGTCTTGCTTTGGTTAAGACTAGCAATTGGGTTTTCGCATCTTTGTCACTGGAGAGCTTTTTGCCTTGAGCAGGGCTGATACACAACAGAGCAACCAAACGCTGAAGATATTGCTGCAAGTATGAACTCTACTTGCCATGGCATGGTAAAATGGTGGCCTGCATTGAGCACAACAGGGTTGTGGTTTCCTCCTCTTCCCATCCTCAGGAGTCATATACTTGCAGAGAAGGTCTTGTCTGTGCTATACATGTCAAAGCTTAACAGACTCCTGTAGCCACTAGTGTTGATCAGTGATATTAAAGATTCATGCCAGTTGCCCAGACATTAACAGTCTGACAGTTTTCAGTGTAAAGAAGGATCTTTTAGAATTTTACTAATTCGCCTCCCTCCAGCTCATCCCCTGCTAAATCTATTATTGAATTAATCTAAATCTATTACATGTTTTGTATGCCACTGCCTTATTTTTATTTGACATTTATTTATAATGCGAAGAGGCAACATTCTTTTGCAACTAACTGCACTATAGAAACTACATGGATAAAATAAAGAAATGGAGAGGCTGCTGTCATTTGCCTATAACAATATCTGATATTTCTGAGTCAAAGTTCACTTAAGAAGGTCATGAGTCTTATGCATCCTATAGAAAAGACATAAAGATATACAGATAAGTAAAATAAATGGCACAGTTATGGAACCTTGCCCCCCCCCCAAAATTTGTTGCCCAAATATCCATGTCTTTGTTGATTAAACAAAAGTTGAAATGTTGGTGATTTAGGGCCGGTACAGACCGGCACAATAACTGGCATCCCAGCGGTTTGGGAATGTGGCGTACGCACAGCCCAAGCCCCCATGTAGCCACTGTGAAGCTGCCCAAGTGACCACACAGCAGCAGGTTTTTTTTTTTGAGCTTTCTGGCACTGTGGCGTTTAGATGCCGCATGCTGCAGGAACACTGAAAAACCACCACGCAGTGGCAAAAGCGCCTTTTTCCTGTTGCAAAAAGGAGATGCTTTCTGCCACTTCTTTTTGTGCTGGGAAAATGCCGGATTGGGGTGTGGTGTGGTGTTGCTGCAGCTCTGCGGCATGCAGCTCTGCGGCGGCCCCAATTTGGTGGTTTTGGTGCCGTCTGTTTCAGCCCTTAGACAAGTGATCCTTTGTTGAAAGAAAACAAGCTCTTGCAATACAGTCCTAATTGAGCTTATTGAAGTGCAAATTGTAGACCTATGTGTGTTTTTATGTTTGTGAGTTTTCTTCTACAGATCCCATCCCATTTCATCTCACTTTCCCAATTAGGTCCAACTGTAGCTTTAGGCTGGCATATAGTAGAATGCCAAATTCTAGGGTTCCTTCTGACGAATGAATGTGCTTTGAACTAATCTGTTCCTGATCTTCAATCACCCTATTTTGGGGGTTATCACCAGCTACCACACACTAGCAAGCATAAATCACCAGCAGTAGTTCCCTGCCAATGGAGAAGCACATAGGCTTACACAGGTTTCTTCAAACTTATTGAGAGGTCATGAAACCAAAAGATACCAGGTTTTGATTGCTTAACTTTTCCTTGAGCATCATAATATAGGTCTTACACAGGCTTTAAGTGAAATCCCTCAATCAGAATATATTCCTGACTAGATTTGTATGTTGTGCACCTTTTTACTGAACTTCTCTTCAGATTTCCTCCTAGATGTATTGTAGTTGTACTCTTCTATGGCTATTTGCAATGCTTGCACTTTTCTTACTTTCCTAATGGCTATTTAGTCTACATATTTAAGTAATCATGTGAAAGCAAGATAAAAATGCTGTCTAGAGGTAATAGCGAATCATATGGTGATCACTTCTTGAAAGCAGAAGTTATGCAAAACTACAACAACATTAATGTTAATAAAAGGGATTTAAGAAAATATTTGAAGAAAGTGATAGCAGTAGCAGTGTCATGCAGGCACTGTAGGAGACTACAGTCAGCCCTCCACATTCATGAGGGTTAGGGGCACAGGATCCCTGCGAACGTGCCAAAAAATGCAAGTATCTCTAAGGCCGCTCAAATATGCATGCTACAGACTGCAATTCCAGCTGCTGTTACAAAAATCTTTTTCAGTGTCATCATCCTTCTCTTTGAGAAGGAGATTTTAGTAGCAGCTGTAGCAGGCCAGGCTGGCAATGATGGCAGCAGCTCATTTTCCTCGCTCTCCATGTCGCCCGCCTCCTAGAAGATTTTTTGCAGCAGCAGCAGCATCCATGGCATCCACCTCTCTTCCATCTTAGTGGCAGGAAGGGGGTGGAGAAGGGAAGGCTTGGATTGTGGTGGAGGCAATGCAGGTCCATCAGAAGTGGCTTTGGAGTGAGGCAGAGGCATTGTAGTGACACAGTGGCAAAGTAGTAATGTGGTGAGGCTCTTGGCAGGAAAAGAGATCGAGAGGTCTCCCAGTTCTATCTAGTGATGGTGATGGTGGTAGCAGCTCTTTATCCTCTTTGTTCTGTGGATGAGCTGGACCTGGGCTGTCCCAACTGCCTCCTTTACCTACTGCTTGCAAATCGTAGGATGTCTTGACTGTGAAGCAAGTGAGGGAACAGGAGCACCAGGAAGAGGAAGAGGAGGAGGAGGGAGGGAGGCAGAGTTAGTGGCCCTGGGAGCAGATCCCACCATCACTCCCCATATTTACTATTACCACCACTACAGTACCAAAGAGACAAATGATGGAGTGTATGAGGAAACTTTAAAGGCAACTGACAATGATGGATTCTGATGTCATATGTAAGAATACTTGGGGTTATGGGAACAAGGCCAAAGAGGGTTTTATAAGAAATGTTAGAGGTTGTTTAGGGATAAAGCCCCTCAACAACTAATCTGGAAAGCCCTTCACTGTTCTGTAGTACTGTTCAAAAAAAAAAAAAACAGGTCTGCAATATTGACAGCTATAAAAGGTATAATTTTACATGAGCAATTAGCAAAGCACTATGTTAGAGAACACATATATGAGAACATAAATAACCAATATATTTATTAAACCAAACAGTGAACAATAAACAATAAAAAAGTCCAACTTGCAACAAGTCTGTGGGGGGTACCAAGCAACAACGTCCAATTGTGAAGCTGTCTTAGGGAGCCTGTGAATTCATAAGAAGTCATTAATTTCCCCTTGTTGTAACGCTCCAAATGCCTGCTTTTGCTGGATTTATCACGTAGAAGATAACCAGCATGTATAAATCAAGGATGAGGAGTCATAGGATGAGAAACCCCAGGAATTGTAGTGTCCGTTTCATCTGAGAGAGATTTCTTCAGCTAGCTCCTTGTTATGCTACAAAATATACACTATACGACTGTTATCTAATTGATAAACAATACAGTAACAAATTAATACTGTATAACATACAACTACTTAGAGCATTTCAATGATATATGATGCCTACACCCCCAAGGCTACAGCACGTAATAGCATGGAACTAACCGCAGAACAAGAGGTGAATATATGCCTGTGGTAACTGATAATGCTTGCCACCTGTTAAGCAGGGTTCAGCATTATTGCTCAGTTGAGATGAAAAAGGGGAATAAACAGATAGTGTAAATTTAAACATTTTATTTTCAGCAATCTGGTGTGGCAGTGGGAATCATGGAACTTGGGCTCATATAGTAGTTGGGCTGGTGGATGGGAAGAAATAATTATCCAAAATCATGTACTTTGCCTCCATTCCAGTAAGACCTTTGTCTCTTAAATGTAGAAGAGATTGGGAAAACAGCTTCTTACAATGTAAGAAACATGAACTCACATTTACTTAATAGGAAGGGAAGTTTGGGGGAAAGCAAAGGAAATATTTCTGATGAATATATAAGAAAATTGGGATGGGTGAGGGATGGAGCCCAGTAAGTATGTGACCAAAAATATAGAGTAATTTGTTAATATCTGTTTTAGATATTAGGCCCATAGGACTCCATCAGTAACACTTGATTGTGAGGCAGCTGCTGATGGTGAGGGGGAAGAATGGTGCTGCTGCTTTTCTTCTTGCTCTCCTCTCTGTGCTCCTCAGGCCATCTTTTCTCTGTGTCTATTTGCTTACAACCCCTTCATAATGGGTCTCTGCTCCATCTATAACAGTTCCTCAGGGTCAAAGAAAATTGAATTATTGGCACAGTTATGGAACTTTGGCCTCTCTCTGCTGCCACAAAAGTAAAGGAAGCAACTATGTCCCAAATAACTAACTTACGTGTTAGATACCCCTCCCACAACAGAAATGTGGCATCCTTATATTTGTATAAGTAACTGTCTTTATCAGTTGATAAATGTGCTGCATGGCATTGTGTATAGTTGTGTAGTGGGAAATTTGAAAGACAGATCTTCACCAGGACTGTATCTACAGTAACGTCCCCAAGGAAAATTCAAGAATTTGTACCAGCCGTGTTGATCTGTACCTATAGCAATTTCTAGCAGTTTTCATATCTACTAGTAGCAGTTCTTTTGTAGAATTAATGGGTCGATCCAACTGCAGATTAAGCCATCCCAAAATACATTGGATTACAAAAGAAATAGCTCATAACAATCCATTGTTCCTAAGGAAATCCATCTTCCCCTCAAAACAATCCATTTTTGCTGGGAAAATCCATTTTCCCTCTGCCTACTGCAAAAATTGCAGCTAAACTCAGAGCAGGAGAGTTTAAGGGGTGGGGTTGGCAGATCATGTCATAGTCTCTATTAATCAAAACATCCCAAGACTTTGCTCCTGTGAGCCCTGGTTCAACTAAACTTTTGATGTCATTTTTAACTGCCCTTGAGTTGATCTTGACTCTTGGCGACCCTTTGGATGAGACATTTCCAAGACTCTTTGTCCTCCACTGCTCTGCTTAAATCCTGCAATCCCTTAATACCCATGACCTCCTTAATATAGTCCATCCATCTAGCATGTGGCCTTCCTCTCTTCCTGCTTCCCTCCACCTTCCCCAGCATTCATGTTTTTTCCAAAGAGTCCTCTCTTCTCATGATGTGTCTGAAGTACAACAGTCTCAGTTTGGTCATCTTGGCTTCCAGTGAGGTTTCCAGTTTGATCTGCTCTAGGACCCACTTGTTTGTCCTGTTGACTGTCCACGAGATCCTCAGCACTCTTCTCCAGCACCACATCTCAAATGAATTGATTTTCTTCCTGCCCTCTTTCTTAATTGTCCAACTCTCACATCCATACATTGTAATAGGGAATACAATGGCTTG
>CM034708.1:114623227-114643226 GCA_020142125.1 Phrynosoma platyrhinos
TATTATTATTATTATTAACAAGCCAGACAGATAGGCTTATTTTCTCTTCCCTCTTCTCTCTGTTCATTCGTTTTCAGTAAAGGATTCTACAGGCAGCTGCTGTTAACCTTTCCTGTTGTACACAGCACACACAGCTATAGTCAGATTGTCAAGAGGGGAATCGCATTCTTTCCCAGCTCAAGCTTTACTATATTGTTTACTGTAGACATTGCCACTGCAACCTACTGAAAAGTATATGTTTCTCCAGCCTTGCTTTACCGTATTCCCATTTCCAGTGCTGCCAAAAATGTCTAGCTAGATAGAGGTTGAGAAGGAAACTAGGGCAGTGCATAAGTAAAAAGATTTTTTTAAAAAGGAGCTTAACTATCAGAGGTTTTGTTAACTGAGGTATGCCTATATTGATCAACTTGTTATACCTGTCTGTGATGGAGGCAATAGGTAGACTTGACTTCAAGGCAGCTGATCTCAGTTCAGAGACTGTGAATGGGTTGTAGGGGATAGGAAAGTATAAAAGCAGGAGTGTGAGTCTGAAGGAAAAGAGAGTCAGAGAGGAAGAGGGTTGAAAGTTGAGAGTTAAACGATTCAGTGGGGAGTGAATGTGTATAGCATGTCTGAATTGATTGCAAAAGATCTGACATAACTCAAAGTGAATATTATTTTATTTTAGAACTAAGATCCAAAATTTGTTAAACCATTTACTATTCTATAAGTTATAATAAATTGCATTAATTCTCTTGTTATTTGGTTAACTCTGACTCAGCCTATCTTCTTTGAGCCTGAATCAAGAGTGATCACACTTACCAAAAAGAACACAAAGCTAACACACACTAGTCCACAGTGAGATGACCCAACCACCCCAAATCCAAGGAGGGATTCTGAAGGGGGACCTTGAATTAGGGTGAGAGTGTCAGGTATCTAAGGCTAGGAACTGTGGGGCCAGTCTTGGAAAGGCCAATGCCACACTGTCCCATTACTTTTCTTTAGAATGATGCATATGGAGTTCCCAGACTAATTACTAGGCCTGATTTAATTGTGGATTGCATCCTCTGTCTTCAGAACTTTCTTCGATGAGTGTGTTTTAAATGTCAAATGTCTGCAGTGTGCTTATGATAAAGTTTGAGAATATTTTCAGCCCCCCCCATTTTAACTGTTTCTTTAAAGTTTGATTAATGCACATTCCCCTTCCCCTATAATTAGACATTTTGCAACGCAGTTCTGATACCAAATATTTAAGATTTTGTAAAATGTGCTAATAAAATTGTAGAAAAACTGATATGCTGGAAACAGAGGGATATACCTGATTTTCTTCATTAGTGCTTTAAACATAGACATAGGGACACATAAACATGAGGAGTCCTGATTTAGAAAGGTCTATTTATTTTACTTTGGAAGGCATACAACTCTCACTTAAGTGATGAATATTTCAGTACAGGAGGTAGCTGTGAGCATGCTGATGATACTTTCTTTTTATGCTGCTAAAACTGCCTAAGAAATTGCTCTGCTTTAGCTGGAGACCCAGTGGCTAAAATTTCCCAGTAGTGGTTGCTGGGGTGGGGGGTGGGGTGATGTGTCCTTTGCACACTCAGTATTGTAGTTGGCCAAATGTATCTAAGATATAATTGATTTAAAAATTATCACCACATCTTAGCCATGATAGCTAGATGGAGCCATATTCATTAGAAGCAGTATATTTCTGAACACAGGGACTGGTGACAATGACATCCACTTGGGTCTAGTGGGATGCTAAACGAGATAAACCATTCCTCACAGGGTTATCTTGTTATTGGCACTGTTGTTGTTGTTGCTGTTGTTGCTGTTTTCTCTTTTTCCAAGATATCATTAGACAGTTGTTCAAACCTTCCACGAATCTCTCTTTGTCTAAGAAATGGAAATTCTACAATGATATGTGTGCCATCAAGTTAGGACCTGTTTTGGTCCCCTGACAGTATTTGCCTTGACTCCCTTCCTTTGGCCAGATTTCCAGTAACCAGGGATACAAGTGGATGATACTACCTTCCATTTGTTGGCCTTTGGAAGACATCACCATGCCCATGTATAATGGCTGTGTTCTGAATTTATTGGTGGTGTAATGGGTTATTTGGAATATTTATACCTTGCTCTTCAGCCACAAAGGCTGAAAACAATCATAGCATATGATTATTTGATCATGCCCAAACAATAATCGTTTAAGAGACATTCTTAACTCATTTCCCCTAATTTGCTATTTTTGTTGTTTTTATAATTTTCCAGTGTCTCAAGGAAATTCTGCTTGTTAAAATACCCAAATGAAATTTCCATGATATAATCAACATAGGATTAACTCACTGAAAGATTTCATTTCAATATATCAGACATACACATTTTCAAAACAGAAATCATAACTTGCAGTATCATTGGGGGGGGGGGGGGTTTACTATGTCAATACATCCAGTATTCATCCCACCCAAGTCCTTGATGAGGCTACTCAATATTCATTTTGCTTGTGTTCCACAAAAAGCAATCATTGTTGAACAACAACAACACCTAGCACAAGTCCTACATCTACCAATCATTGATTAAAAAAACAGAGGGTTGAAGGCTATATTCTCCAGAGCCAACACATCTCACCACCCCTCCCCTTCAAAACCCAGCTGTCAATATGAAAAACCTGTGCTCTGTAAAACATGAATTACATCAGAAGAATGAGTAGCATTTCTTGTTGGTAGGATAACTCTTGTAAATGTGCTTGGCTACTGTTCATGGGGAGAGAGGACCCTGTCTAGAGTTATTAGCTAAATACCTATAAATTATGAGTGTGTATGTGAGTGTGTGTGTGAAGGAGGGGTGTATATTTCACAGCTCCCTGGAGTGTACAATGAACCTCTGTGCATGTTAAACACAGACTTATTTCTCCCCTGTCACTGGGGCTAGGTGTGAAGTGGGTGGTGTAATCTTTATATGTACTGCTTTACATTTTCAGTCCAGAATTGAGTAACATCCATTCTCTTATATATAAGAAAGTAAAGGGATATAGGGAAGTACAAGAATGTTTTTCTTTCATTGTTGTAAGAATGAACCCACCTTCTTCCACTGATACCTAAATACAGCTTGCTAGAATATTTTTTACTTATTAAAGCACATGAACATACACCCAGAAAATATTACCGTTTGCCAATAGAAACTCCCTTCCCTTCCCTTCAAGAAATATAGTTCAGTGACAGGCAATGGCATCAAATATAAACAATGGAGAGCAATAGAAAGATACTATAGAACATATTTCTTTTCCTTCAGATACATTAGTTCATGTTTTACAAAGTGCTGTTTTTAAAATGTTCTTAAAAACATCTATAGCAAATAAATTTCAACTGGACAGGAAGGTCAGCATCTTCCCCTTCAATTGTAAAAGGTGTAGCTGTTGTTTCTACTTCATTAGCATGTGCCTTGTTACTACTTGTTTAAATATTTCCCTCTTTCTTCCTGTCTCTCTGGCATGGCAATGGGGTTATGTAAAGCTGTCCATGTGCCATAATCATTTGGTATAACTTTGTTCATTATATCATTGTTCTTTATTCTACTTTGTGCTTTGCTAAATGTTAATAGAAAAGGGGGAGAAGTTACGTTAATTTAATAGAATGGAAGATCTTCCTTTTAATTCAGGCATGGGATAGTTAGTAGCCTATAAATCAAATGTAGCCCCGATGTAATTTTAATTAAAATAAGAATAATTTACTGCTCTTTTGAGGGCGGTAAAAGGGAGGATCGGGGCTGCGGTGTGCGGTTGCTGTGGCCCCGATCTGCTGCCCTGAAAGGCAGGTCTGTAAAGGATTGAGGAATGGCTCCTGGTGTACTCCATCTGTGCACAGGCACTGCACCAGTGCAAGATTCACTCCCAGTATGTTTAAGAGTCTTCCTTTTCTCATATTTTCATACCACCTTGCCTGAAAAAAGCCTGAAGCCTGATAGGCTTCAACATACTTGTGTGATGATGTCACATTACTGCAAGATAATATTGATTGTTCCTGTAGAATGTCAACTGCATACTAGATGATATATCAATCTATTAACTTTGTGTAGTATTTGCAGTCATCCAAGATTGTTTGTGTGTTTACATAGGCACTTTATGCTAAAACTGTGGAAGTCATTTGGAATCATCTAAAGAAATTCAAGAATATGATAACATACTATAATTAGTATGTACTTTTTTTACCATCATTGTTTGGTGATTTCAGGGTTTGTGTACTGGGGTCAACCATACTGTAGTGAGGTGATGAAAAGTCAAAACTTTAGCTCAGGGGTAGGCAACCTTTCCCCTTTAAGGGCCGAGGGACTTCAGCTCCCAGAATCCCAGGAGCTATTGGCCCACATGGGATTATTGGCCAACATGGCTGAGGCTTCTGGGAGCTGAAGTCCCTCGGCCCTTAAAGGGGAAAGGTTGCCTACCCCTGCTTTAGCTGTATGGTCAGATTTCAAAAGGTGATTTATGAAGCACTCAAGACATGGATTTCAATCATGGCTGCAAAGCATTCAGGCAGGAGATACTGTACATTTGGATGATATGCTGAACAGCATGAACAATGTCTGTAACAAGGTATGCACACGTTTCTGAAGGAAATTCTTGATAAGCAATCATGTTGAAGGAATATTGAACTCCAGAAGGACTCCAGAATTACTTTGGAGATACAGGGCCTAAGCAGACTGCCAGAAATAGTGCACATTAAATTGAGGCACTGCCCTGGCTCAGTGCTAGGGAATCATGGGAACTGTAATTTATTGTGGGACCAGAGCTCTCTCACAGAGAAGGCTCAATGTCCCAGAAAAAAATACAGTTCCCATGATTCCCTAGCACTGAGCCAGGGCAGTGCCTCAATTTAATGTGCACTATTTCTGGCAGTCTGCTTAGGCCTACAGTCTATTAGCATTCTAACTAATATATGTGGACCTAGTAGAAATTGTCCTGAGCAGAATTAGAGCAAAACTAGGTGAATATGCTTCACTTGACATGCATGCTGCCTTGCTAAACACTCAGAGATATTTGAATATGTCTTATAAGGTGGATTTTCAGTACAGTTAGAATGTAGCAGTGCCCTTGGAAAGGTTCTTGTAGACCAGATAGTAGAAGAAGCAATCAACAAAGATAATCAAACACCAGGAGCAACAAAGGGCTTTAGCATTAGTCAAAGAACCATTTGTGAGTACTTTCTGATAATATAGGAACATGCTTCTGAAGCAGTTAGTCAGGACAACTATAAG
Organism: Phrynosoma platyrhinos; assembly: GCA_020142125.1. Taxonomy (NCBI): domain Eukaryota; kingdom Metazoa; phylum Chordata; class Lepidosauria; order Squamata; family Phrynosomatidae; genus Phrynosoma; species Phrynosoma platyrhinos. Next base: position 114,628,457 of record CM034708.1, read on the forward strand.
ATGACACATCCAAACACATCTCCATCTGAACAGAACAAAAAAAGAGACCAATATTCTAAGCTTAATGTGACGATGAACTGTTGACTGGATCTAATGAATCAGTCTTCCACTGGTGTTGCAACACCCTCTCCTGTGATGTAGAATCTTATCATAGTTTATGAAACCGAAGAAGCAATCTGTTGGATTTCAAGAAGATTAATCTGGCAGAAACTTTTGTATTTACCAATGTCTAGGACAAGATGTCCAAACAGAGCTTTAGAATGTGTTCCAGTGCCATAAGAAAGACAGCAACATTACAGTAATACATTGTTTTTGCTGCTGCTGCTGTGTAGTTTCAAGTCATTTCTGACTTATGGTGACCTTAAGACAAACCTATCACAGGCCTTTCTGGGGCTGAGAATATGTGACTCAACCATGGCCACCAGTGGGTTTCTATGGTCAAGTGGGGAATCAAACCCTGATCTCCAGAGTCATAGTCCAATTCTTAAACCACTATACTACTCTGGCTCCCATAATAACACTAAGGAAGAAGACTTTAAAGCTATCAGAAACTTCATTGGTTATGTGGTATTTGTTGCCTAAAGTAGGTAGTTGTATATGAGAAATGTTTCAGCTCACTGTTTAGGACCTTTGCTTTAGGAACCTGTGGATGGAGATGAAAAATTAAAAGCTGCACTCACAGAGTGAGAAAAAATGTATCTCTAGCAGAAACTAGACCACACCAGTCTACCTGCATTACTTTTGGGTTTGATGCATAAGGTAAAAGGTAACATTTGAATTGCTAGTAGAATCTACAATCTGTATTGCTATATCACTTAAGGTATACATAGTGAAAAGGCAGAAGTTGTCTGTGATGTTAACATGGAAGCCTCTGTCAAATATGCTGAACGATGGAATTAAAGGGGAAATGGTAGTCTGCAATATTGCAACAGATCACAAATCTAGCAGTCAAGAAGGTATTTGTGCACCTCATTTCCAGCTTATCAATTTCATGGTACAACAATGATGACTGCTGAAGTACATGAAGAGTTTGGTGAGCAAAACACTTCATGAGACAACTGAAGAGATTTGTTTCAAGATCCCCTAAGACCAGTGGTGCAGATCTGTAAAATGAAGTCTACATATAAGCTGATACTAGGATGCTGCTAAATAGCATGTAGCAAAGGCAGAGGCAAAATCCACTGCTGTTGTTTCAAAAGCATACAGGTATGAATAGATAGATATCTTAGAGGCGTGACATGTGGAGGAAAGAGCTGAATAAGGTTTACTGACACAGGCAAATTTACAAATTCATTTGGACAGAACGTGGCTGACACCCTGATTGAACTGCAGTGAGCCCTCCACATTTGCTGGGGTTATGGGCATAGGACCACCCTGAAAGTGGAAAAATCACAAATAAAAAAAACATTGGTGTTTTTTTTAACCTAAGAGAACACTGCTCTAGGAATCTCTAGGTCTTCCAGCAAAACTCTATGGTCAATATCTGTTGGAGGAATCGTGCTGGAGGACCTACAAATGCCTAGAGTGTTTTCCCTATGAATTTCTAGGTCCTCCAGGATGATTCTATAGTCAACGTCCAGAAGAATCATACTGGAGGACCTAGAGATTCCTAGAGATAACATATTAATTAAATCCACAAAAAATCAAATCTGCAAAAGTCAAAGCCAGAAATGTGGAGGTCTAACATTAAATGTCTTGCAAGTGAGGGCAAAATAGCTCTCTTCAAAATACTGAGAATGACAAGAAATATAAAAAGACATTCAGTCAACTAGGGAATGTTAGAAATATAGGACAAGGTGCAGTAGTTGATCTGTAACCTGTATGTTCTCAGCCGCAAACAGTATATGATTATGTCTTCCTGTTCAATACTCCTCTCTTGCTAGCATTGCAGATTGATAACATAAATGCCTGGTTAGAAATGCAGTCTTTTCTTTGCTTCCTCCCACCCCCCAATCTGAGGCATTAATATATGCAAAGTAGAACCAATCATTTTTGACTGGATGGTATTTTGATTGACTCTCTGTTGTGTGCTCTTGCCACCAAGTGTATCCTGCAATAGGGAAAGAGACTGGACTCTGTTGGATTCTGCTCTACTGTGGGATACTGCCCTAAGTGACCTGTTTCCCATTTGTTGTTGTTGTTGTGTATGTTCAAGTTGTTTCTGACTTATGGCGACCTTAAGACAAACATACCCTATGGGATTTTCTTGGCAAGATTTATTCAGAGGGGGATTGTCATTGCTCTGCACTGGGTACATTCAAATAAACAGTTGATATCGCCAATTGTGTCAATCTCTGTCATTACAGAGGTTCTTTGTTCACATGCTTGCTGGAAAGACAAAATTGTAAGTTAGACAGTTGGCCCTCCATATCGGTGCACTAGCCTCACATGGATGGCCCTGCTCCATTATTGTCAATGATGTCTCATGCACACGGCTGCACTGACACAGACGCATGCATGGTAGCATCCACTGACAGTAATGGGATTTTTAGTATCTGCAAGGGGTCTTGAGCTGAATACCTACCGATATGGAGGGTCAACTGTAATTGTCTAATATATGTTAGCTGTGTATTTTATTCAGGTAATGTGTTGGATGCACTAAATCATATAGGAACAAAGAAAAAATTCTTTTCCCCACAAATATGGTAGTAGATAATTCCTTCTTAGTGTCAGTTAATTGCAGAAGGATTATTAGTTTTCCATTGTAGTTTTATGGTTTTAACACAGACACCTTGGTTTGCATTTAATTGTTGTTATTAACTGCCCTTGAGTTAGTTTCCCCTGTGGGTTTCTGGTTATGTGGCTGTGTTCTGGAAAAAATTATTCCTGATGTTTCACCTGCATCTGTGGATGGCATCTTCAGAGGGTGGTGACATGGCAACTACAAGGTCAGAATGCACAGGGAGGCCATTGAAATCCACAAACACCTGGACAACTTCAACAGGAAAGAAGAAACACCAAAAGTAAACAAAGTTTGGCTACCAGTCCTGAAAAACACCAAAATCAAGACTCAATACATGAAAATCCATGCCACCACCCTCTGAAGATGCCAGCCACAGATGCAGGTGAAATATCAGGAATAAATTCTTCCAGGACGTAGCCACATAGTCTGGAAAACCCACAGAAAACTATGGATGCTGGCTGTGAAAGCCTTCAACTTCACATTGCCCTTGAGTTGACTTCAACTCATAGCAACCTGTGGATGAGATTTCCAAGACCTCTTGTCTTTTACTGGTCTGTTCAGGTTTTATAGGCTCAGACCCATGGCCTCTCTGATTGAGTCCATCCATCTGGCATGTGGTCTCTCTTTCTCTCTCTCTTTCTGCTATCTTCTACCTTTCCTAGCATTTTTGTCTTTTCTAATTATTCATGCCTTTTCATGATGTGCCAAAAGTACAAAAGCCTCAATTTTGATGTCCTGGCTCCCGGGGGAGTTTGGTCTTGATCTGTTCTAAAAACCATTTATTTGTTTTCTTGCCCATCCATGGACTTCTCAGCACTCTTCTCCAGCACCATACCTTGAATCAGTTTATTTTCTTCATGTCCAGCTCAACATTTAATATGTTCAGTTAAAATATTAGGAAAAGCTGACTTTGATCAATTTGAAGACATTATAGAAAAGCTTAAGCAACTAATCAAAATGGGCACTGACATGAAAACACTATTCGTAGATATTTAGTTTGTTGTTTTTTAAAAAAATCAAACCATGACATTTTGCCATTCTACATGTTATTGATCTTGATGTGGCCAATGGACTATTTTAATGGAAACTACACTGCTTGTCTATTGCCTGTTTGGATATGTCCAATATAGCTCACTTTCCTTAACTTTCTTATCCTTTCCATTTGGAAAATGTATCACCAGACAAAAGAAATAATGATCCTAGCCTTTTCTGTCTAATTCAACTATGTCTTAGTGGAATGATATAGGTGGTCTCAGATCAGATACCAGTTGACCACAGACCATGCTATAAAACTGCTGTGTGTGAATTTTGTGGAATTTGCTGCCACAGTTTGAGACAGGATCAGCGCCCAGTTAGCATAAAGAATAAATTATTTCTTGCACCTATAGAGGGTCTGTTTAGGTTGGGGTTGAAAGTGTTGCCAGGCCAATGGAGGGAAGTTTTTACTCCTGCTGCCCACATTGAAATTAGATTGGATAAATAGAGGACCACAGTTTCCAGCACTGCCAGCTCCTTAACCTTCATTAGCACAAATATTTGCTCAGAATTTTATAAATGTGACTTTTTCAATGTCTTCTATTGTATTATGTCGCAAGCACAATATGCTCTTCACAGTGAAACTGAAATACTGTTTTTTTTTATAAACTCACAGCAGAGATTGAACATGTAAAAGCAAATGCTTCAAAATGTGTTTTTTAATAGAGAAATGTTTAAAACTATTATTTAAAGTATTTCCTTCTTTCACACTGGTATCACTTTGTGGTAAATAGTAGCAAGGATTCTCTCTCTCTCTCTCTCTCTTAAAATAAGCTGCGAAACCCTTTGGGGCTCATAACCCAAATTCAAAAACTTGTATTCTTAAACTACTCCTTATGGCTGACTGGAAATCCCTGGAGGTCTGAGTAGGTCTGTGGTCTTGGCAGAGCTTTCTCCTAGCCCACCAGGTCTGGTAAAAGCACAGGTAGTCCTAAGCATAAATACCACTAATTTTAATGGAAAAGATTTATGTAGTCATAAAGAAAATGTCTCCCACCAAGCCAGTTCTAATCTACCAACATGAGCACAAGGAATCTGTGTTTGAGTTAGTTACATATTTGGGGGAGGGGGAAATATAATTCTGCCATGTAAACAATAGAGAATATTTTGTATGACACCTTTCTTGTGCTCTATATGTTTACCTAATTAGTTTTGTGTAAATGTCTCATAAAAATTGCACTCCTTTTTGCAAAACTGACTTGACCTCAGTTCAGAATCTTCTGATAGTACACTTGGAGTGAAGCTTCAAAATTCATTTCGAGTTTGCCTTTATTTTAGTAAATATCCTTTCACCTTTCATTCCTGCACTAGATAACAAAAGCAGCTTAAAAGTAAGCTATTACAATATAAAACATAACCTATAAAATGCATTTGTTTATTGTAATATTTATACCCAAACCATCAAAGAAACATTGCTAGCCTGGCTTCATAATAAAAATAAAATTACAAACATAGAATAAAAATAATAGTGTATACATTAAAGCATCCAGAGAAATAGCATCTAAAACAGCTATCACAGAGCAGCATAAAAAATAAACAGAGATTGAAGAGGATCTCAAAGCACAAGTAGTCTCAAGAGAAGATAGGCAGTTAACTTTTTGCCTTGTCAAAAAATGCAGTGACAAATTCAGCAAGATCCCCACAGCAAGGCATCCCAGCAGCACTACTACATAAAAGTACTCTGTCTGTCTCCTATGGTGCAAGGAAATTCAGAAAGATCTTAATTCTCAGTCAGGTTTGTATGGAAGAAGGTGGTTCTTTAAAGTATTCGGGGGGGGGGGGAATGATAACCTAGGGATTAGTGACATTTTCTTGTTCCATCTTTCTCCTCCTTTTTTTGCCCGCTATCAACATTTAAATTGCTGGGAGGGGTATTAGGGACTACTATGCTACTATCCTCCTTTCCTGCTGCTTCTGCCAAACTGGAGAAGCTATCAGCTTCTGTGCAGATCTCTGCAGCTGCGCAGTTGATCAGTCACTTGGCAACAGGCAGATTCTAGAGAGATTCAGTTGCGGAGGACACACAAGTATAAAAGCAGATGGTGGAATCCTGTATGACAGTTATAGACTACATAGCACTGTAACTACAATGGTACATTGTGGATTCCAGCCAGACACACCCACACCAAACCCCAGTTACCAGTAAGCAGTCTCTGGGATCGATTGGAGTCCGTCCCCCTGTAAATTGAGAAATGGTTACCTGATGTTACCACTCCTTCCCATGAGACAGAAAAAGGACCTGTGTCACAAATTTCCTTCATACCAGAAATCGCTCACATAAGAAGTGAGTCGAAAGGTCAGGCAGATGCTTCTCGGTCATCAGGAGAATGGATCCCTGTTCATCCTAGTGGCTGCTTACCAGCAGGTGGGGCTTGGGAGATTTTCATAGTCCCTACATAGCCTCTAAATTAGAGGCTACATAAGGATCGTGAATACTCAGCCATTACAATTACATAACTGTAGATTATGTATTTGTAGCTGCCCAACAGAATTTAGGCCAGAATCTTTGAATACGCAAATGGGAGGAAGCAATTAAAGTGAAGAGAGGCTGTTGGGTTTCTCCCTCCGTGCTACAGAAGGAGGCTTGGGCAGAGGAATAAGGGATTGCCAACAACAACTCTTCCTAAAGTTAAAAGCTTTCTCAATGAGAGGGGAAGAAAGTTGGGGAACAGCTCTTTAGCAGGCTACCCCACAGGGTTTGGCTTCTAATTTTATCAACCAGCTTGTCTTCAGCATTCTGAGCAGTTCTAGAGAGCTGGGGGAGCAGTGCCTAGAAAGACTCTGCAGTTCATTCAGAAAGAGAATTGCTCCAACCAACTCTGAGAAGGCACTAAAAGCCCCTGCTCATCTACTTCAGCTGTGGCAAGTGGCTTTCTAGGACTTGAATGTGACAGATTTATCCTCCTCACAGGACGTGACCATGCTGAGACTGGAAAATGGTGGCCCAAGGGGGCTAATCCCGTCCAGGTCTCCCCTCCTTCAGGTTGCTGATCCTGGGTGACCTAAAGACTGCTAGTCCTCCTTAGGGAAGGCTTGGCAGACTTCATCCCCATCCTGACCCTGTAACTCAGGGGTAGGCAACCTTTCCCCTTTAAGGGCTGAGTGACTTCATCTCCCAGAATCCCAGGAGCTATTGGCCAACATGGGACTATTGGCCAACATGGCTGAGGCTTCTGGGAGCTGAAGTCCCTCGGCCCTTAAAGGGGAAAGGTTGCCTATCCCTGCTGTAACTGAACAAGGACCAGAAAGATGGACCTTTGAGCTGTGTGATGATTTGGGACCAATAAACATTAGTGAAGTATAATTTTTGGTTGTGTCTCTTTGGTAAACCATGGAGAGAGCGGATTGTGATGTCCCACTTCAGAAGATGTCATAACTGTAAACTCTATTGGGTACAAATCTGTCAGTTTTTTAATCACTGAATGCTGATTCAATTTTTTAAAAAAAAAATACTGATTTATTTTTGGTTTCTACGATAGGCAGTCAGACCATTGTAATCTAACAAATGTAAATGGAAACAGAAATGGTAATCTCCTGCACAGTTCTTTGTAAATTGAAGATAATCATACTGGTTAATACTTGGATGAATGAACCCCCTTTGTTTCCTCTACGCAAGAGACAGATTTTGTTTAAAATCTCCAAAAGAAGTCTTACAGACCATTAGTTCATTGCGTGGAATTTCCCGTAATACTGGTAGATGCTAACATACTTACTCCCTGTAAATATGATAATTCAGTCTATGTCGTTAACTAGTCAAGTAGTTGTGTGTAAAAACCACACTATTAAATTAACAGCTGTACCAGAATGATTTGCTTTAACTTGAAACCTGCAGTTCTGAACAGCAGTTATACAACACTTTTCTGCCACGTTAATCCTATAAATAGTAAAGTTTCATTTATAGACTATTAAAACATCTCACATGACAGAGGACACAATGTAGTTCTTTCTTCTGAAAAGCTAATTAATTAGAAACAAAAATTACATGAAGAAAAATCTTTGTCTATCAGGAAATTTTAATACAGATGCAAATCCAGTGAAATCAGGAGAGTTGAGAAAGTTTGCTTTAATAACTTTAAAGAGCAGAGTGAATTTAGATTACAACACTGGAATCAGAAATCAGGATGATAAAGATATCCACAGACATTTCATGTCTGTGTATCTCTTTCTAGATGTGGAAAAGAGGATCAAATTGGAATAGGTGAGTTTCTGTATAAAGTATAGATGTAAAGGAATGGGGGGTATTGTAGCACCTTTAGGACTAACTGACCAATTTATTTTAGCATAAGCTTTTAAAGATCAAAATCCACTTACTCAGATGAGCTGATAGGATACAATATTCAAGCCTCGGGAACAAATGGTCTCACATTACAAACGGGTAACAAATGAGTTATTCTGCACCTGCACAGTTCCTCTTTCGGAATATTTTAAAACATTGGGAGTATATTGGTGGTAGCTCCACTCACCTTCCTCTGCCCTATATAAGAGACTTCCTGCAGAAATCTGCCAGTTTCTTTTTGCCCTCCACTGCAGCTGCCTGCATCGATAGGAACAGTGTTTGCATTCTCAATCCTACTGGGAAATCTCAATGAATTCATCCTTCGTTGGCATTGGCTCTTAGCCATGCCAGTCCTCAAGGCTGATTGATATCACTGGCTTCATTCAAGAAGTGCATTGAATGTGGCTCCAAGATCCCAGGTCGGGATAGGCATTTGAAATGCTTTCAGTGTTTGGGAGAGTACCACATCATTGCCTCATGTGCTCACTGCTCTGTGTTCACACCACAGGCTAGATGCAACAGGGAGCTCTGTCTTAAAGCTCTGCTGTACAAATGGGCCCTGATCTACAGGAGCCTGAGCTGCAGGTGCCTGTACAAACTGCAGGAGCCTGAGTGTTGACACAGGCCTTGGACATTGAGAGCAGCAGAATTGGATTCTTGTCACTGACCCTCGGCCTCAAAATAGGCTACAGTGTCAACAAGCATAGAAGCAAAGTCGGCTTCAGTTCTGTTGACTGCTGGACACTCAAAGCACAGTGCAAAACACTGCTTGGTGGAGTCCGTGTGATGCCAACTACGAAGGCCTGCATCGACACTGATGATAGCACAATGCACCCATGCCCCCCAACACCAGGTAGGTTGCTCGATGTTGAGATGCAGTTGGTACAGGAGCATAAACTCAAGAAGAACATTCAAAGGAACATAATCCACCTTTTTGAACATCTTTTCATTCTGATATAGCAATAACTGTAGTGACTGAGGTCTCCATTGCTCTTCGTGAAGCTGTATCTGAGATCATCTCTCTGCTCTCTGCCTCTCCAAAACAGTTTACCGTGGTCACTGAGATAGTTGCTATAGAGGACTACCAATCTGATGACAAGGCCTCAGAAGGAGAAATTCATGAATTGTGATAAGAGTAACAGCTTCTCCTATCCAAACCTCTGCCCACTCAGAGCCTCTTCTAGTAATACTTTCATGTCACAGATGCTGTCACTTCAATATACCGTCTTGCAAAAAGGGGCTACTAAAACCTGTTCCCCACTCCCAGATATAGCAAGATACTTCTCCCAGTACTTTATTGTCACCAAAAAAGATGAGGCTCTGAGGTCTGTTTTTGACTTGAGAGGGGTGGACCACAACATCTGTCCATGTTGTTTCAGGACACTGACCCTGAACTCCATCCTTTCCTTAATACATCACAGTGAGTGATGTGCCATTCTGGACATAAAAAATGGCTTATTTTCACCTTTCAGTTCAACCTTCTCACAGACTTTGCCATCAGAAAGAAGGGTTACAGATTTCAAGTTCTAACATTCAACCTCAGTACAGCTCCCTGAGTCTTTACAGAGGTGATGATGGTTGTGGTCACCTTTCTTCGGCAGCAAGGTGTTGTCCTGTATATGCTACTGGTAAGTTATCTCTACCTCCAAGATAGAACTTGAAAAGGACATTCAGTCTTGATCCTCCTGGACTACCTGAGTCTTTACCTCAACAAGTTAAAGACCCATCTTTAACCAATGCAGCGGATTTGGTTCACATAATGCTACTGTTGGTCATGTTTTGGACTTTCTCCTCTCGTCTTAAGGTTTGTCTCTATTCTCAATGCTTGGTTACCTGGTTGCCATTCTTGTTTTACAAATTGGTTTACAATTCTCTAGTTAAAACATTCTTAAAGGGCTATAAGCACGTTCACCTTCCAGTCTCGGGCCCTACCTTGAAGTGGTCCTCACTTGGCCAACTCTGTGGGAGATCTTTTGAGCTGATGGAAACTTGTGACCTAGAGCTGTTGTTATGGAAAATTGTCTTTTTTGTTGCTATTGTGACTGCTAGATACACAGCTGAACTTTTGTGTCTTGTGAGTGGGTAACCGTACCTTTGATTCCATCTGGACAGGGTTTTGTTAAAACCTGACATCACTTTTCTGCTGAAGGTAGTGTCTTATTTTCATTTGAACCAGGACATTGTACTGCCTTCTCTGTTTCAGAACACTACTTTGAACTGCAAGAGGTATTGACGTTGCCCTGATGTACAGAAAGTGTTAGCCTTCTATGTAGACAGGACTACACCCTTCCATATTTCTCCCAGACTGTTTGTTTGTTACTTGGTATTGAGAAAGGACTGCCTATCTCCTGGCAATGCTTCTCAAAATGGGTAGCATCAACCATCCACTTAGCATACAGACTGGTTTGAAAGGATACTCCAGCTCAGGTGTGAGCCCATTCCACAGTAGCGGTTGTCACCTCCAGTGTTTTCCTTGGCTGGTATTTCAGTTGCAGACATTTGCTGTGTGGCTATTTGGCCCCAGTCTATCATTTTATTTCACATTACAGAGTGGACTCGAGGTCTTGAGCCAATACTGTTTTTGGGGAAGCTGTAGTCTGTTCATTCCTTTCATGATTATGTTCTAGAATTTACCTCTGTACTGTGTTACTGAATGCTTTTGAATCCAGCCTTATTTTGGTACTGTGTTTACTGTTGCCAGAGTTTTCTCCCTTTGAAACTATGTTGATATTGCCATATTGTTAAATGAGTGTATGGGTGGGGGACTGCTGTGCTTATGCATGTTTCACTGTTTATTTTTCAGTAAAATTTGTTTGGTTGCATCAACATTCCCACCTCCTACTTCCTGTAGCTTGCTAGTGTCCCATTTGTGTGACTTACAGAGACGGTGAAGTAGAAGGACAGGTTGCTGTAGTTCTTTGAATGGTCACCTGTGAACTCACATAACCCTGTCCATCCTCCCTCATTGTGTCTTGCTGGTTCCTTTCAATGGCTGCATCGGCATCCATGGAACTTGTGGGTTTTGGCAAGAAACTATTTATACAGGACAGCTGGATGTGGGCAAGGCTATTGCCAAAACACTTTAAAAGCTGTTTAAAAACTTCCAGTGAAAGAAAAACCACTGCTCTTCTAAGGAGTATGTTTCATTGTTGGCCATCTCTTATCATCAAGTTATTATTACAAACCAGATAAAACTGTCAGGAAGTTACTCTCATGAACTAGCTCAGAGGTTTCTAATTTTTACAATCTCATTTAAAAAACATACCCCTTTTACAATGCTGTTGCTTTATCAATTACCGAAAATGTTCTTTAGACCTTCTTCAAGGGGCTGTGTAAAAATCACAAGAGGGCAAATCATAACAACGTGATATCTAGTTACATAGGAAAGTTAATATATTTATACATTGCTTATAGTAAAGTACAAAGTATAGTAAAGTGCATATCCACTTCACTACAAACTACAGAAAATTCTGAACAATGAACTGCAAAACCATTTGCTGGCAGAATGGATATATGTGCACAAAGACTGAAGGGTTTTTAAAATCATATATAAATGATTTAATATTCAATTATAAATGAATTATTATTAAATTATATTTAAAAAGTTATAGAGAGATATAGCCCTCTGAAGAAGGCCTTAATAGCATCCAGAGGTCAAAATGTTCCAGGCTTTTTAGCAAATAAATGACCATCTTTTTAGTGTCCCAAGACAGGTTTCCTTTTGCTTCATGGATTTCATTTGATGCTTTCCAGTTTTAGCAATTATGGGATATGATATTTAGTTGGAAACTTACATTGCAGTTTGGTCTCACATGGGTTTGGAGTTAACAATCTGTCAATTCAACTGTGGGATCTGATGGCATGGCATCTTTAGTGTTTGGGAAGCTGTTCTCAACATCCTTGAAAACAGTGAGATTACTGAACAAGTCATGGAACAAAACAGGGAGTAATGGATAACTTACATGGAACAACACAGAAAATATATTTTCCAGCAATGAGAATACTGAGAAGTGTAGCAGTCTCCTGGAGGGAATGAGGGAAACCCCATAGCTAGATGTTTTTACTAAACCAAATAAAAGCTTTGAAACCTGCACTTTAAAAAGAGAAAGTAGGAGGTATTGATCTAATAACACCTGCCATTGTCATCTCCAATTTCTGTCATTCTGTTTGGGAACATTATCCAGGGACTCTCTGTAATTAAAAGATCAACTTCCCTATTACTTTTTACAAAACATATCTGGAGGTGTGGAAGTGGGTACTGTGATTACTGGTTTATTATGCAGTACTTTCCTGAACGACCAATACTCTTGGTCATTCCCAGATTCCCAATCTCATTTTCATCCTAACTTCTTCTGTTACTCAAATCAAGACAAAAATATTTCCATTTTCATTCTTTCAGCTATATGTTTTTTGTAATAATAACACAATTATCATCATTTCCCTCTCAAGTTGACATGCACCACTAGTACAGTTTTTTTACCTTCTTGTTAACACTGTACCCTTCTCTGTACCCACTTGTAAGCCCTTCCTGAATTAGTTAGTATAAACAGATTCTAATCTTTTTAGATTGATTACCCATTTTTTTCGGCCAAATCTTGAACAGTGGGCTTAGGCCAGTTATGGGTTCATATTACCCACTGAAGCAAGCAGTAAGCTAGCTTCGTGGTAACTGCCTATGCATAGACTTTGCACCATTAGCCCTGGGCTATCGTCCCCATATGTGGTTTTCTATGTTCTAAGCCACTTTGGAAATCAGATGATGATGATGATGATGATATAAAGCTATGGAATAAAATAAGATACCTCATATGGAAAACTTGAGGCTATGTTCCTGAACATTGTGTTCTCCTGAGCACTACTTGGGGATGTAGAATATATATGTGTGTGTATGTATGTATGTATGTATGTATGTATGTATTTCCTAATTGCTTCATACTTAATGTTTGTGTTCTTACTTCTGCTCAACCACCTATCAAAGGTGAGAAAATCCAATTTACTCAACATATTAAGATTGCAGCAGCACGTTCACTCTTCTTTTAGCCTACATTTCCTCTTCTCAAGTAGAATCTGATAACAGAGAGGGATCAAGGAATTCGGTTTCAAAATTTGCATACACATAGATTTTCACCAAATTTAAGCCTGGCATTTGTAATTTATCCCAGCAAACTGACTTGATTAAAGCATATTAATTTCTGTAGCCAGAGATACAGAAGACCACAGAGAAACCTAACAAACTCAGTGGATCAGTTACCAATTCCTAGCTTGAGGAACAGGAGACAGCTGTTAACTGTGAAAATTGGCTTAGATTCAATCCACATTGTCACATGCTTTAGTCACTTGGACTCATCAGCAGTGCTGAAATAAGGCAATATTCTAAAAGTCATCTTAACAAAACAAAAAGCTAGGCAATTACGTCTTAAAACTGTGTTTCCTAAAACAAATAGTAAACTGTTTATCTCTAAACAGGCTGTTTTTCTCCCCTTTTAAAAGAAAGCATGCAGTATTTAGTGGTGAAGATATGCAGGCAAGTATGCATGTTAGATAAATAAATGATATTGCAGTTTTGTGACTAGTTGTGAAATCAGGCAGTTACTGTTTGGTGATTAGTTTTACTCAGTGAACAGCTTTGAATGGAGACATTAGGTAGTAGCAATATTTATTTATTTATTTATTTATTTTCTTTATATGCCACATTTCTCCCAGAATGTGACTCTCGAAACAGTTACACGTCCCACTTAAAAAAAAAAAAAGAGAGACCATTAAATGGAAGGGCTAGGCAGAATCTTTCTCACCTTGCAAACTATGGGAACTGTATCACAGGGCTACATAGGAAAGAAAAGGAGAAACAAAGAAGCAGAAGAAGGAGGCTTCCCTGTTCCTTACAAACTTGTCTGAGTCTTTTATAATTTATAATTTTTAATTTTATGTGTTTATTATATCTGTTTTCCAGAGAGCTCAGAGTGGCTTAAATTATCCCTACCTCATCCCATTTTCTCCTTGCACTAACCCTCTAAGATTTAGACTAAGAAAGAAAACCTAGTGAGCTTTTGTGTGAGTGGGCCACATGAAACCTTATGCCACAATGCCTCTTGCCATTTTGAAACAGATGAGGATGCAGAAAGAAGACAAAACAAAAAAGAGGTTTCTCTGTTTTGCAGCTTCTTTTGTCTCTGCCTGTTTCTATGCTTTTCCCACACCTCAAATGGAAAGTCAAGAGAGTCAAGGAATAAGGTGTGCAGAATATATATCCCTATCTTGGGAAGGACAGAGGAAGGGAGAGCATCACTCTATGGACAGCTGCCACCCTCCTAATCATAGGTGACCATCCTGTGCTCTTTGGCTCAATTTCAAAAACCCTCTGCAAGCAATCAGTTCAGAACTCATGGCAAGAATGATCTTCCCACCCTCCGTAGTCTGCTGATAAAGAAAGAAGGCAAGGTATGAAAGCAAACGAAAGAGAAAACAGGGCACCCACATCTTTTTTGCTCCCATCTAACTCTAGATTCTGCTCAGAACTTAGAAAAGAGGCCATGCTGCCCAGGAGATTCTAGGACCGTGATGGCGATCCTATGGCACGTGTGCCAGAGACAGCACATGATACTATCTTCCCAAGCACGTGGCGAGGAGAGGAGGAAGAGGTGCACACCTGTTCCTCCTCCTTTCCGGCTGGCCGCAGCCTCCAGTTGCCTCTCCGGAGGTTGGGGATGACACAGGTGGAGAAGGAGAAAGTGGTGTGCCCCTGTTCTTCCTCCTGGAGACAGCTGGAGGTTGGAGAC
>CM034708.1:114650791-114664053 GCA_020142125.1 Phrynosoma platyrhinos
TTCTTGACATGAATATGCCTATCTTTAGTATATAATGATATATCTCTACACTTCAGGACTTTGCCTAGTTCATTCATAGCTGCCCTTCCAAGGGCTGAGCCAAAGGGCAGGAAAAAGCGGCTCGATTCCGAAAGTGGGTTGAACCCCTGCTGTCCACACGGCCTGCTCCTAAGGCAAGCCGAACACCCACAGGCTGTCCATACTGCATGACGTCAAGCCATGCTGTGCAATTATTATTTCCCACCTGCCCACAATGTGTACACACCATCAGACAAACATACCACTTAGCAACTATACACCTAGCACCCATGACAGATCCATTGAACTTCAGTTACAAAGGGCTCCTCCCTGGGTTCCAGTGACCATTGGAAATGTTACCACCTTATTTCCCAACTCAGAAACGGCAAGGCTCCTGGAAATGACAACATTCCTAATGAACTAATTAAAAACAACTCCCATTGGTGGGCCTCCTTTTTAGCAGCCTTATCCTCACAAATCAATGTTTCTGATATAATCCCTGATGGCTGGAACCAAACAATTATAGTTCCCATTTATAAAAAGGTCAAGCTAATGATCCCAAGAACTATAGTCTAGTCTGCTGTCCATAATGGTGAAATTGTATGTCAGATATCTTTCTTCCAGACTAACCCTTTTTCTAAATCAAAATAACATTATCTCTGAGGCTCAAGCAGTCTTGAGAGATAATCACTCTACCAGTGACGACTGTCTAGTACTAGCTCACCTTGCAGAGAAATATTCAAGGCCATTGTATGGTAAAGGCCACTTTTGACTCTATCCCTAGGCTTAAGTTGTGGGCCAAATTAGACTCTATAATTACTGATATTAGACTCCTTGCCCCAATTAAACCTCTTTATAACAATAATCAATTAAGACTAAGGATGGGTGCCGAGGGGCATCCCTATGTCCAAACGGGTGAAGCAGAATTGTATCCTTGCACCAACTCTGTTTAACCTTTACCTAAACTATCTTGAAATTGAGCTGATGGACAGCAATGCCCACTTTCCCAGATTAGGTGATAAGAGAATTCCAGTTCTGTTATATGTGGATGATATTGTGACCAGATCTAAAACAAGACTGAGGCTCAAACGCTTCCTTGGAAAATACACCACCTACTGTTCTAAAACAATCTCAAAATAAATGCCACCAAATCTAAAATCATGATCTTTGAACATAATTTCCATCATTGCAGATGGAGCATAGGTGATTATTCCTTGGAGAAAGTCAAAAGCTTTAAATATCTAAGGCTAACATTTCACTATAGAGTTCTATGGAATTATCACAGATCCCTGGTGCTAAAAGGATCTCTAGGCAGCAAATCTGGTATAAGATTCTTTCATACCAAAGGTAATCAATTCATACAATGGTCCTTAAAGTCTTCAGTGCAGAGATTGTAACTAAACTACTATATTCAATAGTTAATTGGATTGAAGCTGCCAATTATGAACTTAACAGTTTTTAAGTAAATTTTTATGGGCTTACCAGCAGCAACCTCCAATTAACTTCTTCTTCCCAACCAGATGCCATTCTATTGGACAACCACACAGTTGCACATGCAATGCACCACCTGTACAGATCATTGGTGCATCTGTTTGCCCAGTGGCAAAGAACAATACAAACCCTTCCCATACATTCCCCATTCACCCTGTGCCTTTCTGTTGGAGTTCCTGGTTTGTTGTAATTACATTCATTATTAGTGACTGCTTTTTTGCTTTGCTGCAGTCCCACACTTGTGCCAAGCCATTTATATGCTGGTTCAAAAATGCACATTTTCTGCCTTGAGTTGGAGAATCCAGGCTTCTTTTTGCTCCAGTTTTTATCCCTGGAGTGCAGCTTTGTTTTCGCTTCCCAATTGCTTTCACCAAGCTGCTTTATTTTGCCTGTGTGTTTCACCCCAAAGCCATAGACTTTTCTGATTTCTTGACAGCAGTCTTCATTCTGATTAATGACTGAGCCAAAGTATAAAAAATATTTTACTATCTCAGTGTCTTCCTCTGTCTCTGTATCATGGTGTAGCTCTATTGGTATGTCAACTGTTCTGTGATTTATTTTTCGCAAGTGCTCTTCCACTTCACTTTCTAAAACTGTAGGTTCATCTTCAAGTGGTTCTTTCTTGAATCAATCTATTGTCCATTCATCTCTTTTATATAATTCTTCAGCATATTGTTTCTAACATCTTTTTATTTCTACTTGGTCATATAATGTGTTCCCCGTGTAGGTTCCACATATTGTATTTGGGATCCCTAGTTATTGCCTGCAAAATCTGTGCTCTACCACTGAATATTGAAGACCACATTTAGAAGGTTGCAGTGACTGAGTTGTGCACAAAAATGTTTGCATATGCTTAGAGATGTAAAAAATCATATTAAGAATTCAGTACTCTTAATTCACTGACTTATTGCTGTACTTGAGATGTACCATTCCCCTCTAACTGAAATGAATCACTCCTTGTTAACCTTTAATTAACAAGACAGTTGAAGAGTGAACGAAGTATACAAAATATATTGGGTTGATAAGGCTGGAAAGAAAAGAGAGCTCCAGATGAGTGGCAGACCAAATTGAGGAGGTTGTAAGAATGAGTCCTCGTTTTTACAGACAGGCCTCCCCACTGATAGTTTCCAGCCATGCTAGACCCAGGCAACAATCATATTATAGACCTTGTACAAAAGTATAGCTATGGGGAAAGAATAAAATGGGGCATTTCCCGTCAAAATGAGAACTCTAACCCCTCCAAATTTCTAGTAGCAGAGAAAATGAGACACCAAAAATTGTTCACACCCAAAACTCATATTTGTTCTGTTTGCGTTGATAACTTTGCCTGCTCCTGTTTCTTTGGATGCCTAAACTTTATTTCTGAATGCACATCTGAAGTGTTAAGTTACTGAAATGCTAGAAGTCTGAAGACTGAAGGAACATTTAATTTGGAAGGCTGAATACTTATTGGGAGGCAATACCTTCACTTAACTACACCCATCAAACTTCTATTACTCATTCTTGATGAGCTCCAGAAGACCATAAATTTACTTAACAAATAATACAGGTTGAGTCTCCCCTTACTAGAATTCTGAAATCCAAAATACTCAAAAAAAAAAAAAAAACCCAAAACTTTTTCTGTGGGTAGCAGAAACTTTTGCTTTCTGATGATTCAATACATACAAATATTGCTTCATGTGCAAAATTGTTTTAAAATCTTGTATAAAATCACTTTCAGGATATGTGTATAAGGTGTACAGTAAGCCCTTCATATTTGCAGGGGTTCCATTCTGGATCCCCCCACAGATGGCAAATTCCACAAGACCTCAAGTCCTATTCTGCTTAATGGCAGTGCGACAGGCATGCGACTGTGTTGGAGTGGTGCATTCACAAGTTGCCATTGAAGAAAATGAGGCAGGGTCCTTCTCAGATGCTCCAATCCATGGATGGCAAGCCCATGGAAAGGAAGAGCCAACTGTATATGAAACATGAATGGATTTTGTGTTTAGACTTGGATCTCATCTCTAAGGTATTTCATTATGTACATATATGAAAATACAGGTATTCCAAAATAAAAAAATATCCAAAATACCAAATACTTCTGGTCTCAAGCATTTTTGTTAAGAAAAATTCAATCTATAATCCTGAACTCTTGCAACCATAACAAGCTTCACTATGCAGGCTGTGTAAATCTATAAATGGATAAATTAATTTGTGTTTTTGATATCTGGTACATAATATCTGAAAGTGGAAATCCCTGCAAAAGATGCAACATATACAAAGAAATTTGCTATTTTATCCTTTGACATTATTGGTAATAATATCAGTTTGCATGGTTACTGTTTACATTACTGCTCTTTTTATAATGTTAATTATAACAACGCTGTTGAGGGGTATATGTATAAGGATAACAGAATATCTTCTTTTGTGTTTTCACTTTTATTTATTCATACATTAGCTTCCAGGATGTTATTTGTTTTTTCAGCATTCTCATTGGCCTTTCAACCAATGCCATGGCATTGATAGGAGCATTTTATTTTAATGGTTGCTGGAGATTTTAAAATATATATGTAATTGCAGAAGGTGCTTCTCTGGGTTTTCCTCTCTCCTCCTGGAACTCTGAAATTTTACTTCTCATCCATTTCCCTTTTTTTCTGCCTCCTGGACAGGTACATGAAAGGGAAATCCTTGTATAGTCAAATGTTTGTTTTACTGCCTAAAGCTTGCAAAGGGCCCTTAGCCTAGGCTGATTTCTCCCTGAAGAGCTGTAATTATTCATGGAAAAGGGGGAGATCTTTGTTACTAATAGGCTTCTGGGTGCTTCTTGAAATAGTCTTTTATTATTGCTTTCTACATAATTTTCTACTTTTAAAAAACCCTCTGTTGTTGAGTGACAAAGGATAATTGTCTTTTCTTGAGCACTCTAATGCTTTAAGGTCCATGTGTTTTAAAGGAGGATGCAGAAAATGATGTTATTGATGGCATTGCCATGACAACAATCCTTTAGAATAAACATTCTGGCATTGTTATTCTAGACACACAAATGTGAGGGGGGGGCAGCTTTCTTTTAAGGACAAACAGATTGTGCCCCTTTAAAATGCACTCATGAACTTTGCTTTTCTAAAGATTTACAGACTGGTTCAAGGCAGAAAGGTTTCCAGCATCTTTTACCTTTTGAGTAATAATAATAATAATACGATTTATTTTTATACCGCCCCTCTGGCAAGCCAATCGAGGCGGTGAACAACAGTAAATTACCACAAATCAAACAACAATATATGACAGCAGAATTAACAAATTAAACAATATCAACAACAATATATTAAACAAATTAAACAAATTAAACAATATACATTACAGAATTATAAGCAACAAAATCAATCAGAATCAATAACAGTAAAATCAATGACAACAATAAAAGCCTCCTCCCCCCCCCCCTTAAAAAGTTATTAGTTAGTCTTCCTGGCCGCGCTCAGCTGGTATATCACTTTGTGATATAAAGTAAAAAATCAGTGCTGGCAGGATAGGGAGAATCAAATGGTTTGAAGAGGCACAATATGCTGGAGGACATAAACATTTGCTTAGTCAAAAATACACAAAAGAAACTTGGAAAGATTCTTGAAAGCCAATTACTCTCATCAGCACTAAAATTATCATGAGACCAATCAGATTGGAAACCCCCTCTTTCCGAACTATTTACACAACTATGAATTGACCCCAAGGCTACAGTGTTGCAGCCATGAATACAATGGTCCATCTACTAGTGTGCAAGAACAAAGAGAACTACTGTAAAGCTAATACAAAGAAATAGAGGACAACACTAAAGGAAGAATGAGAGACCTTTTCCTCAAGATCTGGGAACTCAAAGGAAAGATCAAACCAAGGGTAGGATGCTCTGTGATCAGAAGAGGAACATACTACAAGATCAGGAAGAAATAAAAACATTATGGAAGCAATATACAAAAGAGCTATAAGTAAGAGGTGAAAAAATAAATGACACATGGAATGAAGAACCATACAAAGATGAACCCCAAATCCTAGAGGGCCAGGTGGAAGCTGCAATAAGAGACACTGGGAAGAATAAATCACCAGGAACAGATGATATATCAGTAAATTACTATAATCCACACACATAGAATTAACTCTAGTGACAACTAAAATATGCCAACAAATATGGAAAACAAAATGATGGCCAGTGGACTGAAAATGACTGATATACATCTAAATCCACCAAAAAAGGAGACACAAAAGACTGCAGCAACTATAGGACTATAGCATTAATTTCCCACCCAAGCAAAATCACCCTCAAAATTCTGCAATAATGCAAACCCTACCTGAAGAGAGAAATCCAAGAGGTGCAACAGGATTCAAGAAAAGAAGAGGGACTAGGGTTCACATTGCAAACATATGATGGCTCATGGAGCTCACCAAGGAATTCCAGAAGAAGATCATGTGCTTTATAGACCATAGCAAAGCCTTTGACTGCATTGATCATGAAAAACTATGGAACACTCTTAAAGAAATGGGAGTGCCACTACATTTGATAGTCCTAATGAGAAATCTGTATTTAAGACAAGAGGCTACTGTTAGAACAGAATATGGAGAAACAGAATGGTTTCCAGTTGGCAAGGAGGTCAGGCAAGACTGCATTCTATCACCTTGCCTGTTCAATTTGTACAGAGAAAATATAATACAGAGTTAGACTCAGAGGAAAGAGAAGTAAAGCTAGGAGGAAGGAACATCAACAATCTGAGATATGCAGATGACATCATAATACTAGCAGAAAACATCACAGACTTGGAATAATTTCTACAGAAGGTAAAAGAAGAAAATGCAAAGGCAGGCTTACTGCTGAAGATAATGAAAACAAAAATAATGATCACAGAGAATCTACATAAGTTCAGGAAATAAAAATAATTAAAGAGTTCCCATACCTTGGATCGCATTGCAAACATATGATAGCTAATGGAGCGCACCAGGGAATTCCAGGAAAAAAATCTGCTTGTGCTTTATTGACTATGGCAAAGCCTTTGCCTGCAAAGATCCTGAAAAGCTATGCCTTGTGTGTAGAGGAATGGAAATACTATGTGTAACCTCTACTCAGGACAAGAGGGGGCTGTCATTACAGAGTACAGAGAAACAGAATGGCTCCCAATTGGCAAAGGGATCAGGCAAGGCTGCATACTATCACTCTGTTTATTCAATCTATATGCAGAAAATATCTTATACAGAGGAGACTAGGACATAGAGGCAGGAGGAATGAAGATAGGTGGAAGGAACATTAACAACCTAAGATATGTAGATGACACAATACTAATAGCAGGAACAAACAAAAATCTGGAGCAATTAATGAAGAAGGTGAAGGACTAAAGTGCCACAGTCCTATTAATGCTAAATATTAAATCATCACCATCGTCATTATCATTATCATTATCATGATAATAATAATAACAACCATCATCATCACCATGGAAGATCTACAAGAACTCATCCTAGACAATGAGAAAATTGAAATAGTAAAAGAGTTCTCATACCTTAAATATTAATCATAACATTGACTGCAGTCAATAAATCCGAAGACTAGGATTAGGAAGGGCTGCTATGAAAGATCTGGAAAAGATCTTAAAATGTAAAGACATAACAAGCATGGATGTTCATTATTTTCTCTCCTATTTGACTTGCTATAGAACCCATTGCAAATTTAATCAGGTCACATCATAAAATTAATCATTTGCAAATCAACAAGCACCATCACAAAATTGCCTTGTATGTAGATGATGTCTTGATTTATTTTTTTACAAAATCCTGAATCAACATTCCCTGCATTGGTGAAACTGTTAGAATATTTTGGCTCTAAAATTAATTTCCAGAAATCTAAATTAATGTGCATTAACATTCCACTGTCACAACAAAAAAACAACAACAAATGGCAATCTCTTACTTCTGTACAACTGTAGCCCTTTGGTTTCCCATATCTAAGTATAATACTTACAAAAGATGTCAGCTTATCTCACAAAATTACAATCCAGTCACTACATGGATGAAAGGAAATTGCAGTCCTGGCAAGTTTTGAAACTCTCTATGCTACAGCATGTTAGGATTGCTAGCCATAGTTAAAATGTTTATTGTTCCCTGATTTTGTTTATTTGTTTGTTTGTTTGAAACCATCCCCCTAACCCCTTCTCCTTCAAAATTTAAATTATGACAAACACTAATTTTCAGATTTATATTTAATAATAAGAGACCCAGATTTACTATATCAGTTCAATTTCTTAACTCTAAACAAGGAGGGTTAGCAGTACTTGATCTTGATCTTGTATTTTTAGGACTTCCAGTTAGGACAGTTTTCTCAAACTATGAAACACTCTACCAGATGGATTAATACTGAGCTTAAAGATGTCCCCTCAACAGAGTTGAAATTTTTATACTATCAGACTTTTAGGAGAAAACTGAGTGCAATAGCTAACCCATTCTTACAGAATTCACTGGAAACTGAACACATGTTTTAGCATCAGAACCTTCATCCAACTTTTGCATCCCTACTTCCAAATGGAAGATAAAATTACACAGTTTAGGCAATGGAAGGAATGGGATAGTTACCAAATTAATGACCTCTTTACACAAAATAAACCTAAAACTGCAGAAGATCTAGCAACCCAGTTACAAAACAGCACAGTTAACCGGTTTCAAATACGTCAGGTCACCTCCTTTGCTTTCCAACTGGCATCCTCAGGCGAGATTGAGACCCTTAACATTTTATAAGAAATTATTTACTGGCTCCCAAAGAATAGGGAATGCAACAACTGTTTATAAACATCTAATAAAGCATAGTTATGATAAAAAGCCAATTCATCCAAACAAATATGTCAGTCTGACTTGGACATTGAGATTCCTGATTCTAACTGGTCCCCCATCTGGATATCTCCTCCTTATACATCTTGGTCCTGAAACACATGAGCAAAATGGCATAGCTTCAGGCCACATTGGAAGCATGGTGTTTAGATGACGCACACCCCAAATACAGTCATGTATGATGCCTTGCCATAACAAAAGAACTGAGAACTTAGAATTCACTCCTTCCAGTGCCTCAGTTCAAGACCACAGTGGTGGCCCAGATTGAGACCAGTCACATGCGGTTGCTGCAGTCTGGCATGAAAGGCACTGGAATGGCACAAGGCCGCTCCATCTGGGCCATCTGTTTCAGGCCTAGGTCAGCAACCACCAAAGAGGGAGTCCTAAAAAAAATTACTAAGGGCCTTTACAGACTGCCAGAAATAATGCAGCTTGAGGCCACTTGAACTGCCCTGGCTCAGTGCTAGGGAATCATGGAAACTGTATTTTTTTTTCTGGGACATTGCCCAGAGATGTTGGAGAGATGTAAAGATTGTGCTTCATATGCCCATATGTGGTTTGAATGTCCCCAAATTATATGTTTTTGGACTACAATTAAGCACCAGATATCACTGATTACAAGATGAACTGTACACTTCTGCCCAGCCCTTATATTACTATCTGTTTATGTTGGACAGAATGCTACACTGCAGCATAGAAATTTGATAGCTTTTTTTTATTGCAACCACTAGAGCAGAGGTGGCTAAGAAATGGAAGACAGGAGACCATAATCTGACCAACTGGTGGAAAAACTTTTGCATAACATAAGAGTTTCTCATGGACACAAAGGACACAACACATTCCAGGATGTTTATCCTAGTTGCTGTTCATTGAATATTTAAATAATAACTCATGCCATGTACAGCCTCCACAAATACAGAAATTTCTTTTTTTGAACAGACACTTTACTCATGAGCATGATTTCATAGGGTAAGGAGAGCCTGCTTGACTGACCCAATATGGTGTTGTGCCTTCATTTTGCTTTTCTTATGGCATTTTCTGGGCATGTGACAGACAGAGGAGTTATATTGGATGGAGAACCATGACTTATGTCTTTGCTTGGTTGTTGAGTGATATTTGGATTTTGATTTGATGGGATTCTGTGTTGCTCTGGACCCTATTTTGTCCTGTGTTCCTTTCTCTCCTTTTAATAAAGATTGAATTAATTTAAAAATACAATAAAACTCTATGGGTTTTTTTATTTTAAAAATTCAAATACTGTGGATCCCCTAGGCTAATACAGTTTTTCACATGGATAAAATTCACATAAGTGCAGTTGAGCTGCAAGTCCTTTTGACATGGATGAGGAGTATGTAGGAGAATGTCCTGCTAGTTTATACTTTGTGTGCAGGCAGCAAGTCTTCCTTATTGCCTTTGGATCTGTTTTATAAAGGTGTGTTTTTAAAAGGTGTGCTAAGCTGGCATGAGAGAAATCTAGAACTCTGCTACTACATGGTATAGTACAATAAGGGAAATGAAGGATATTTTTAGTGTCCAGAAGGTTCCTCCCGGTATTCATTCAGGCTTTTGTTTCACTTGCAGACTTGTGGTCTTTCACTTGACCTATGAGCTCATCAATTCTGGAAGCTGTTATACGCACACATCCTTGCAAAAATCAACAAGAAGGAGAGATGCTAAAATAGTTCTGTGAGATCAAAACAAGAGTTTAGCAATAGCAGGCTGACAAAGACATAAGTGCAAAGCCTGCACAGCATGTTCAGAAAATTGGAAGCCCTATAGTCATGGCAGGGCTTTTATTTTTCCCAATGTATGGCACATTCCCTAGCATGCATTTCTGTTAAAAGTATTTGCAAATGTTCTTGTCCTCAAGAAGAAAAGGTGTCTTGACATGATACCTTTTGAAAAAGCTGTCAATCTTCACAAAATACACATCTGTGCAAAAGCACTCCCTTTTGATTTTGATTTTGCTGTTTGTTTTTTGCACAAGCACTTTGTATCTGCACAAACTGCAATGTATAGTGCTTTAAAAACTCCTAATATGAAAAAGGTCACTGAAAAAATTGACAAAAATCTCTTCCCAGAAAGGAGAAAGGAGAAAACTTATGATTTTTCCCTTTTTTATTTTTGAGAGCTATGTGAAGATTTACATCGATAATTTCTGTAGCTGTGAACCTGTTTCTCAAAGAGGGTTTCCAACCTTGGCCTATTCTTTGTATTACCTGGGCTGCAGGGGCAGAGCTCATGCTGTGTGTATAGAAGGTCTCATTGTATCTCCAATTAAAGAAGTTACTATATATACTTGACTGTAAGTCGACTTCATGTATAAGTCAGGGGCAAGTTTTAAGGACAGAATTCTGGATTTTTATTTGACCTGTGAATAAGTCAAGGGTAAAACTTAGGGGCATGTCACAAAGGATCTAAAGGATGAAGCAAAGGAAAACAATGCCAAAGAACTTACAAAATTCCAGTAGGCATAACTCTTTGTGCTCATACCAAAGGCTGGATAGATGAGAGATTTTTTTGGGGGGGGTGTGTTTCAGTATTTCCAAGACAGATTACACTCTTGCCTTTCACCAAGAGGGGTAGTTCCTTTTTTAATATGTGGACCTGTGGTTAAGTCAACTCAAGTTTTTTGGGTCAATTTTTGGACTAAATTTCTAGATTTATACATGAGTATCTGCACTAGGTAAGTGATGGATAAGATTTCTGCTGGAAACTAAAAAAAAAACACTGCCAATTCTGTACTAGATGGACAAACAGTCTGATCTGATATGAGCAGAGTTGAATCCAAATGAGTCACAAATTTTAAATATGCAAAAAAGAATAAATAAATAAATAAATAAATCATAATAATTCTGCTTTTAGAGATTCCTTTTAAGTCCCCTTAGGGAAAATGTTCAATGATCTGTTTATGTTGTCTTCAGTCGCCCTCAGTATGTAGCCAAATATTTTTGGATATTATACTTTGCAGTTTCGGGTCAATACCTTCAAACTTTTTACAGATGAAAACTGGCTCATGTGTGGCCAACCAACATCTGAGCATGGTCAAGATGACAAAAGTTATTAATGAGGAAGAACACATAACCAAGGAGAGGCTCCTGCAGTTTGTATTTGCCAGAGCTTACTGGGAAGGGCAAGGCTCCCACCTCCTCTCCTCTCCCCCTTCCGCTGAATTAACTGAGTGCAAACTACTTTGGTACATTGAATTCAGTTTGCACCAACTGAAATAAGCTTAGGAAAAAAAGGAGGGGAAGAGAGAAATGAGGACATTTTAAAAGTAGCTGAAATAGTGAGATAACGGATTAATTAGGATTGTCCCAGCTAAATTGGGACAGTTGGAGGATATGACACTCTTTTTTTCCAACCTAATTAAAGAACAACTTCCTACTTAAAAAGTTAATTTTCTTTTCTTTTTTTATTAAAAAAGACTTTATTAAGACTTTAAAAAAACAGGTACAAAACAACAATACAAACAATCAACAATTTACAATTAACAATCCATTCACACTATATATAACGCCAGTTAACAGGTAATACAATCATGTATTCATCATCTACAACAATGTAGAACAAAAGTCCTTAATTTTCATTTGGTGCTTGATATTCCTAGGATACAATATATGCTTCTTTGTGTGGGTGGCAATTTTTTAAGAATAAAATTTGTTCCTCTGATTCATTTCCTGCTTCTTAAAATTAAACCTTCAGGCCTAGAATGCTCCAGTTGTTCTGTAAACAATTCTCAGCATTTGTGAATCACACCAGACCAGTATTCTGGGAAAGCTTGGCACAACTAGGAATGCAAGACCATTGGTATAGACAGTGTGTACGATAATGAATGAATGTGGCGTTACACTGATGCTAAGTTCTCTACATGTTTGAGGGAATGTGGTATTGGTATCCTTGCTTTTCTGTGGTCCTCTTTCCTAAACCAATTCAGTCTCTGGTCCAACTGATTTTGCACATTCCCAACAGTAGTACACTCAGCATGCCTTCAATAAATGCATAGATATAGATATATAGGTATAGATATAGGTATAGATATAGATATGCTTGTTGTGCCAATGTAATTGATCATATCTCAGATATGTAGCCTTATCTTCAACCTACACTCACACTGTGTTTAAAGACATTTTGCTTTACTTTTATTACATCCATGTTTCTACATGTAAAAAGCAAACAAAACACAAAGCATGTATCTCTTTCTCAGTAGTTTCCTGCAGTTCAGTAAACACTTTGTGTCATATTGGGGTGAGGGGGAGATAGACTGACTAGCCCACAAGGTGCTTTCCAATATGTGAAGTAAATTTCACCACAGAGTTGGTTTGTATGGGATTAAGGAGAACAATTGTAAATTTTAATTGTTCTGTACATATGCTCAGTTACCAAAGAGGTTATGGCAATGGGAGCATAAAAAGGCAGATTACTTGTTACATCTTATAAAGAATAGTGTGTAGGATTGCCCTGTTAAGACTATCCTAGGCCCTGAGATTTTGGGAACAAGAAAGACGCGAATCATAGGAAGGACTCCATTGTGATGTCATAGAGGTGGACACTGATGATGTTATAAATGTCAAACATAATTACAGATAGGATGCCATTCAAAGAAAAAACACACACCAAACAAATAAATGAAGAATACACACAGACATGCACATGCGTGCACACTTCAAGGCAGTGCCTTCTGCCTCAGATTCCCTCCCCCACTTGCCTTGAGTAGTAGAGAAGAGGGATCATGTCCCAGGCACAGAGGGAAAGTGGGGAGGAGGAAGAGGAGGAGTGTGTGCATCTTACACACACACATATACATGAACACATATACATAGAGAGGCCCATGGACATAGTGACAACTAATGCACACAGCTACACCTCAAGGTCCTTGCATCACCGGAAACATGCCCATATGCATCATATGATTTAAA
>CM034708.1:114664063-114688453 GCA_020142125.1 Phrynosoma platyrhinos
AAAAAAGACCCAGGATGGATCGAACACATCTGAGATTGAGAATCCATTTTGTTGGGGTGCAAAAGTAAGCGTGAACTTGAACCATTCAAGTTCAAGCGTGAACTTGAACCAAAAGGAGGCATTCGGTAATGGAAAATGTAGTGTGAACATTGCTTTGTTTCAAATCAATTCTGCGGTCCCGGATCAATGCAACTTATTACATCAGTACAGCTTAAAGATCACTTTAAAGCAGGGATAGGCAACCTTTTTGAGCCGGGGGCCGGGTTGCTGTCCCTCAGACAATTGGGGGCCCGAAGCAAAAATAAATAAATAAATAAATAAATAAATTTTTTAATTTTTTTTTTTTAAAAAAAAATATGCATGCACACTTTCTCAGCCCCAGAAAAGCCATGATGGCAAAACCCCTGTGGAGATTTTGCCAAGAAAACCCCAAGAACAAGTAATAACAACAATAATCAATATCATCATGGTGGGCAGCTGTGGGTGGCAGGGGTTGTTGGCGGCGGCGGCAGGACCGGCCTGGGGCCGGTCCAAAGTCCTCGGGGGGGCCGCATCCGGCCCCCAGGCCGCAGGTTGCCTACCCCTGCTTTAAAGTAACAGACTCCTTTTGCATCTGGGAGACTAGCATATAAACAAATTTACGTGCCATACATTTTCATGGTCTAGATCTCATTTGGTAGATACATGAAGGAGTGTCCTCATTTGGTGACTGTACACTTGGTCCCCCCACATACACAGGGATTGGGTGCACCCCCTCAAAAGTTGAAAGGCCCTCACTTTTTTAAACATAAGACAACACTTTTTAAGGCATCTTTAGGCCCTCTAGCATGACTCTATGGTCAATTCTGACAGAATCGCACTGGAGAGTGTACAGATGCCTAGAGAGAACTTTTTTTTTTTTTTTGGTAGGGGCAAATATAGTAATGAAATCCACAAATGCTTAACCTCCAAATGTGGAAGGACAACTGTACATACAAACATACACAACAGGAAATGGTTGCATGTAGTTGAGTCAATAGACCAAGAAACCTAAGATACCATAACAGGTGCACCACATTTGACAGTATAGCAAAATAATACACTATTAATATACAATCACAGTGCCTTGACACCATCCCACTTAGCAACAACTGGTCAATTGGCTTTGCAAGAAAATTGGTATAACCATGTAAATGCTACAACAATATGTGACGAAATTACTATCTTTTGTATAATTTGATTGTTTCTGACTTGTTAGTGATGTTTTCACTGATGGTGACTTGCCAGCACGTTTCTGGAGACAGTGAAAGTTTCTTGTTCAGTAAATACTAATGTTTCAATTGAGTATTTGAATATTTTAAAATTCTGTTTCTCTTTTTTTCTGGCTAGTATTTTAAATATTATTGAGTATGGAAGGTTTTAAGGTTGTCAGTTATATTAGATGTTAACTATTTTGTGGTCTGTGCATGTTTTTTTAATAGGCCTAATTGGGCAGGTATAGAAGAAATGATTTAAACAAGTATATGAGGGGTTGGTTCTAATTCTGTAAGCATAAATAAATGTTGGTGAGCTTAACTAAGGGAAGAGGTGGGCTGGGCAAAACATTTGCAAGCTGTAGGATGGTCATCAAAGGAGACAGAAGTCCAAATTGTACAGTTAGCTGGAGATGCTGACATATTTTTGGTAGGGGGCAGGATGCTCCTAAAGGTAGATGCTGTTGCTTTTTTTAAAGAACTGATGCTGTTTCCCAGACAAGTGTTCTGCTGGTTCAGTCATTCGCTCTGAGTGCACACTTGATTTTCCATTCTTAAGAGACATATTTATAAATAATCATAAATAATCATACCCCAAACATGTGGCTTTGTGGGCTCTCACAAGGCAATAACAATTCCTTTGACCATTTGTATTCAGGAAAACGGGAGGTAGAGAGATGAATCAGTTCAATACCAAGAGTGGGGCAATATTTTTTTTCCTGTAGTATGAAAGGTAATTGTGGACCTTTATACTTGCTTAGATCTGATTATCATTTGGATTGTTTTCAGATTTGTGCATTTTTTCTCTCTCTTTCTTTTTCTCCAGAGGGTATGAACTGTATGAACAAAGATCATGGGTGCGCACATATCTGCCGAGAGACACCCAAAGGTGGGGTTGCCTGTGAATGTAGGCCTGGCTTTGAACTTGCCAAAAACCAGAAGGACTGCAAATGTAGGTAGATGCAGACAAATCTCAAATGCCCAATATGTGTTATTTTCTACATTGCTGTTATTTTCTAAAAACCAAGAAACCAATTTGATTGTATTGACCCAAGGTTTTTAGTTAAGTTTTTTTCCCCTTTATGTGATCAGAGACAATATAAATTGAATTGTCAGGTGTATTTAACAATCAGGGTAAAGAGTAAGATCAAGAAGCTGTACATTTCTAAATACATAGCTGGAGAACTTTGAAACCAACTCTTAGAGTTGCAAGCCAGTTTTAGTTTGATGTGAAACTGAACAGATCCACATTGGAGGAAGAGGTTAGATTACTAATTTTTAATAAATAGAATGGGTGAACTCCACTAATGAAAGCCCACAAATCATTATGCAAAACTCCCCTTGCACATATATTGAATTTGGTGCAGGATGTATGGTGACTGAGTACATTGAAAACAGTATTTACCTGGCCCCAGTCAACCTACTTTTCTAGTTTTGCAGTCACCTAGGCTGATATGGTCTGTATATAAAGTGTGACTTGCAACCTTTGCAAAAGCCTTGAATTCATTCACATTTGAATATTGTATTCAGGATTTCATAGTATAATAGTAATGGGAACTATAACTCAAATGCCCATAAAATTGACAAATATATAATGTATTGGACTTTGATTGTGGTTTTTATTCCAGTAAACCTACATGGCAATATGACATCTAATGCCCATCACACACTCTGAAACATCTGCAGTTAGCACCAGCTGCATTCAGGAGCCTCTGCAAACACCAACCCGCTCTTAGGTTGTGAATATATCCAGATATGTGACTATCATATCTGTCTATTTAATTGATATTGTGTGTGTTTAAACAGCTTCTTTAGCTGAGTGATAAAATAATTTTAGAATAAAGAACAGAAGAGAGCATGTTTATGAACATTCCACTATGTCATAATAGCTTGATCTGGAATGTTAGCAAACTGCCAGATTTTATCTTGGAGGCTTTAGGAGAATGAAGGAATTAAAAACAAATATGACTAAATAAAAGATTTGCAGTGCCAAAGTATGCATTTCTCTATCCTTGGCCTTTCAAAGACTGCAGGAAATACCTTCTGGGATGTTCTTTAATACAGAAAATTCTGTAGTCTCTGTTCTATATCTATATTGCTGTCATCCAATGTTGAATATATTTGATAGATATGTTTCACACTTTTGAGTGAAATTCAGATTAAAACTTCCCTGTGTCAGGAAATGCTATGAATTTGTATGGATAAATACTAATTGATAAATATTTATGCATGATTGAAATATAGAAAATATTTGACTTCTTTGGTAAATTTTAAAATTTCCACCTAATATTTTTGTAATATAGATAAAATAGAGATCTTCAAACCAGTTTTGATGTATCTTAATGAATAACCAATATAACTTTTATTTGAATTTAACTATCCTGGTTTTAATAGTGGGAATTGTAGGTTGGTAGAAATATTGACAATTTTCTAATAGTGATTACTGCATTCCTTTACAGTCTGTAGTATCTAGTACTCCTTGCTAAACCAACATTAGCACTTGGCATCCTACGGTACTCATAGCCTTGACACATCCTGCTGCCCAATGCATAGAGACTGAGGAAGAATACAACACTTTTAGGCTTTGTCAGGATACAAGTATCCTAGGATGCCAGGTGCTAATGCCCAGTCTAACAAGGATCCCTACATATTGCAGAGGGAGTGTCTTAAAGCAATGCAAACATGTGGTAGAGGTATACCTTATCAAAGGGTCACAGATTTTTGTCAGAGAAAATAATATTTCTGTCAGCCAGAAAATATATGTCAGCAAATCCAGAGCAAGAAACAGCCTTACCTTACCAGCAAATTAAAGGGAAGGGCTACTAACACAGATGTTTTTTACTAAATCCAGTAGTTCATCCCAACTAGAGTAGACCCATTGAATCAATGGGACTTACATAAGTTGATTTACCACACTACCACTGGTTCAGTGGATCTGCTCTGTTTGGGACTAATAATTGGATTTAGGCCATTGTTTTCCATAAACCTTGAATCTGTGCAGTTTTCTTTCTGGGAATTAAACATTGCTCCCAACTTTCTTATGAAACTCCAACATAGCCCAGTAGGAATCTGTTTTCCAAACTAGAGATAAAGGGGCTAGAAGAATGACCTGAATCTTAAGTAGGGTAGGCCAGTAGAATCAATGAGGTTTGCCCATGTGTTGACTTACTGTTCAACAATCAGTTAATAGGTCTACTCTATTTTGGATTAACCCAAAGGATTCAGATGATAAACTCATTAAAAATCAATTTCATTTTTTTCTTCCCTCTTTGTAGTACCTCCACTTGCCAACCCAGTCTTTATTAGTTTATTATTAGATTATTCCGTAATGAGTTTTAGAGCATATAGAAGTTGGGGGAGGGGGTTCCCCTTCAACTTTGGTTGAAAAGTTAGAGAGGGAAGAGTGTTGGAAGTGGAGCTAAAGATTGATAGACTTCAGAGACAGCAGCACATTGAAAAGAAAATATGTGCAGGGTAAATTTACATTGCACAAATGTAGGAGTTTGACTGCCATGACTTCATCCTACAGAATGCTGGGTTTCATAGTGTGGTGGGTTACTTAGAATTCTGTAGTGCACTCCCCTGAAAATTTCAAAATACTGAAGTCCCACTAAATCAGAAAATTTTATCACAAAATGAAAGTAAAATTTGTATGCAAACATGCATCCCACTATAGCCTTAATAAATAAATAACCCATACTGGAAAGTCTTCAGATTAGAAACCAGTATGTTGCAAAAATGTTTCATTTATCCTTCTTTTGAAAGTCATGTACTGTACTAGAGATTAATTTGGTATCAAACTTTCATTGACCCTGCACCAACATAATGACCAAAACAGTTCTCTGAGTAATAAACCACTTAATAAAGTAATGGCAATATAAAAATATTTACGCCATCTTAGTTACTGTATATGACTTGAATTCATACAGATCATACTAAATTATTCTTATTTGGAGTTTAAAAAGAAACATGTATTTTAAAATTTCTATCAAATTGAACCAAATAATTTTCAAAGAAATTTGAAATGGCAGGTGAACCTTTGCACTAGATAATGATAGTACTGTGATTCCACCTTAACTTCCAGGGCAACATCTTATAGAATTAGATTTGCGGTTTAGGGATCGGGAATTTAGAATTCTCAGCCAGAAAATATTAGTTCTTCACCAGACTACAAAACCCAGGTGTCTGTAGCATGCAGCCATTGCAGTTAAGGTGGTATCAAAGAGCTGTAACTATATATTGTAAAAAGACAACAGTTGCATGTATAAAATACACAAGAGTATTACATTGAAAGAATGTTATTACTACAGCTGGACCAAATCCCAAAGTAAGGAAATGCCACAGTTGTAAACTTTTTCTTCTTTGGTGTCTTGGTGATAATCTTTATAATCAGAACCTGCCTTTCTGAAAATATAATTGAAGCAACTGACCAGAAAAGCATTATGTGGTGAATGAATCACCTTTTCCACTGGGGGAAAATACTGGGGATTTTTACCTATAGCACCTGTGCAAAAACTATGCACAGTTGATGAACATAAAGACTAATTAGTTTTTTGTGGGTTTTTCGGGCTGTGTGGCCATGTTCTAGAAGAGTTTTTTCTGACGTTCTCTGAAGATGCCAGCCACAGATGCTGGCAAAACGTCAGAAAGAAACTCTTCTAGAACATAGCCACACACCCCGAAAAACCCACAAAAAACTATGGATGCCGTCCATGAAAGCCTACGACTTCACACTAAAATAATTATTTGTCAATTAAATTGTATTAGGATTTTTAAATCCCATCTTTGACATGCCTCTCATCTCAAAAGATTTTGAGATAGAGCGATGTTGCATCTTTCTCTCCCACTGCAGCAATGGAAGAAATAACAGCTACCAAACCTTGTATGAAATGGGATCATGTGATATAGTGTGTGTGTTCTTAAGGAATGGAAACAGTGGATTAATAGAAGTGTACTTATATTTGTATCCTACCAGACAGGCACCAAGGGGATGCTTCAAGGCTGTAGCTGAGCAAGGATTTGAAACTTGCTTTCCCAAAACCAAATCTGGCCCTAAAATATATAAATGACCGAGTATTGGCAACCATCTGTAGTCACTTGGAAATCTTGCAGACAGGACAGTCTTTGTCCCTGGACTTACCAATCTGAATGGAGGCATTATGGATTTTAAGCAGACAGTGTGTGATTTCTCCCTCCTCTGAATCTGTCATGGAGTCACATAAGAGACACATAATGAGGAGAGGGCTGTGTGTTGTTGAAATAGTATAGTTTTGAGCAACATACTGCCTTATCTACTTCACAGGACACTTGTATCTATAAAATGGATCAAGAGAGATGACAGAATTAAAATACCACTTTGAAGAGTCTTCCCTTATCTCTCCATTTTTTATTTCCTTAGAGCATCTATCCATTTAGATCAGATCAAAAATAGATTTGACTCTTGAGGCCTCCGTGTCCTGTCAGGTAGTGTTGTCTACCGTCTTCACCATCTTCCTGCATCCACTTAGAAATGTAAAAGGAGTAGTAGAAAGGTTATTCAAGATATTAATTCCATTATTTCACCTATCAGTACTGTAGCCCCCTTTTTGATAGCTTGAGCTTCTTGGAAGAAGGGGAGATGCAAGTGGAATAAATGTGACAGTTATTTTATGTGAACTCTGTTCTTGTTCAAGAAGAAGGCATTTAAGTGGGCATATTTAATCTTTTAGTATATAAAGAGTAGAGTTGCACTGTCATGGTATTTCCTGATTTTGAGGTGTTTGGATGAATGGTGCTTTTTGAGGATCTAATTTTGCTTTTGGTGCACATTATATGCTTCTGTATACACATATTTTTTTATGTTGTATTACAGTGTTGAAGATTTAGCAAATACACTTTTACGTGATGGTTAACTATCCTTGAAGGATATTATAAATGTTCAAACACATTGGTGAATGTTGACAGTCAGCTAAATGTAGCTATCAACATTCAGTATTCCAAAATTTTGGAAATTATGCAATCAAACATGCACAAAATTTTTGGTCATCATTCACATGAGCATGTTGCCATCACTCCCTCTAATTAGAAACTCAGATGACAAGGTTTAAAGCCAAAAGCAAGAAGGAAGTATCAGAATGTTTGGAGACGCTTGAGATTTGCAAAAGTAGAACACATTTTTTCCAAAGCTCATCAACTTAAGGATCAGATACGTCCCATCCTCATTCTCCTAAAAACTGACCATTGTTATCACCATGGAATATTTGGGGGTGGAGTGGGAGATCAGATGAAAAGGTAGAGGCAGGAGGAAGAGTGGAATGCCTGCTTGGATAACATTGCTGGTTGGAGTCCCAAACAGTACTATCCTATAAGGAATAAAGAAATACTGAAACAGCTTGTTGCAGAATCTAAAGTCAAGTATTTAAACATATAAACTATGAAGGAAGGGTATTAGAAATGACATGTAAGAAGGTAGGAATCTGGTTCTCATTTTTCTAAGGTTGCTTAGGTGTCATAAGTACTTAGTATACAGCACTTTTCCCCCAACTAGTCAGTCTCCCACATTCAGATAACTGAATTCAAAGATATAGCCATGTTGGTCTGTAGAATCAGTATGTAGAGAGATCTTGTAGTACCTTTGG
This sequence comes from Phrynosoma platyrhinos, assembly GCA_020142125.1. Lineage (NCBI taxonomy): Eukaryota > Metazoa > Chordata > Lepidosauria > Squamata > Phrynosomatidae > Phrynosoma > Phrynosoma platyrhinos. The sequence continues at coordinate 114,671,913 of CM034708.1, forward strand.
GACTAACTAAAGAGAGAAGTTGGCAGCATGAGCTTTTGTAGATTTAAGTCTACTTCCTTAAGTCTACTTCCAAATTCATCTGAGGAAGTAGACTTAAGTTTACAAAAGCTCATGCTTCCAACTTCTCTCTTTAGTTAAGGGTGTTGCAGGCTTCCAGAAATAGTGCAAATTGAGTCCACTTTTAGGGTTAGGGTTAGTGCTAGGGAATCATGGGAACTGTATTTTATTGTGGCACCAGAGCTCAATGTCTCAGGAAAAAAACAATTCCCATGATTCCCTAGCACTAACCCTAACCCTAAAAGTGGACTCAATTTGCACTATTTCTGGCAGTCTGCAACCCCTCTTAGTCTCAAAGGTGCTACAAGATCTCTCAGATAACTAAAGTAATCTTACAATATTGTTTCAATTAGTTTTCCATTTCCTAATATCACAGAAATGATGTTGCGGCCAAGATAAGCACACCTAGTATGTTCACTGGAATATGCAATTTGAATCACATTACATAGGAGGGTCTCACAATGGAAGAAGAAATGGGATATTAGTGCTATGCTTCCACCAATATCCCATGTATATTACGCAATAACATGATGTTTTTCACACGGCGTTGTGTGGCATTGTCATTATAGCGTGGTTATCCCATGAATAAAGTGGCAAAATTGCGATACTTTTTATTTTCAGAGAAATAAAAATCCCAAAAATAAAAAGCAGCGCAATTTTGCTACTTTATTCATGGGATAATAATGCAATAATGATGATGTTGTGTGGAAAAATGTCTCGTTATTGCGCGATATTCACGGGATATTGCTGGAGTATAGCACTAATATCCATAGTCCATATGCTGCAGCATTTGCAGTTGCGTATCTGTGTAAGTAGTAAAGTGGCAAATATAGGAAGGAATCATATGCCTTGCCATAGCCCATGAATTCTGGGCTACTACAAGGGAACTGTACTCTCAGGTTGGCCAGTTTAATTTAGCAGAAAAAGCTGTAGACATACAATTTCTTCTTTAGGATCTCTGACTCATACATATGGGTTGTTTTTCAGCTTCACAGAGCTAATCAAAACCTTCATAGTAATTTGATGGTAGCTCTGCATGATCATGTCCAAGCTCAGGTCCCATCCATTTTCTTAGTTCCTTTTTTTCTCTCTCTCTCCTCACAGCAACTAGATTAGAAACCTCCACATGATAACACTTTCTTACATATTTCTCTTTTTTAATACTCTATATTTCATTAGTAGCCTTCTTTACCAAATAAATCTTTTCTTCCCTAAGATCATAATTCATTGGCTTTGATCAAAGGCCTTCTGCTTGCTTCTTCAAAAGGTCTATTCAGTGCAGGAATAAGATTAATTAATGATGGGCATTCTTAGCAGTTCACTTGTCTTGGCAAAACCCACATTGTGGGTAAGTGTTGGCTGTCTTCTTCAAAAAGATCTTTATAGCAGTCCACGTCCCATAGCTAAGAGGGAAGCTATAAGTACCATTGATGTCTTTGACAGCAAGTATGAACTCAAACCTTCGTTTGGAGACAGTCTTTCTGCCATGTTTGCAACACCATCACTTCAGAAACCTGGATTTTGACTGTTGTTTGGATAGGGTCTGCAATCAGGTTTCAGATGTTACTCCTACTGGGCTTTCCTGTTCAACCAACACAGCCTCAGACCTTCAAATACCCTTTTACAGAAAGGAACTATAGAAAGAGTACCTGCTTCTTGGATTTGGAATGAATTCTTTCAAAATATTTTATGGTGCTGAAGAAAGATGGTGATGACTACCAGATTCTGAATCTCAGCAATATGAACTCCTTCAGTATCCCTTGAAAGTTCCAAATGGTTTCCCTGGCATCTACCCCTTCTCAGAAGAGGTGATGGGCCTGCAAAAATTGACCTAAAAGATGGTTGTTTCATCTTGATTTTCCCATCTCTGTAATTCCTCAGATACACACTTGCTTTCTAGCTCTTTCAGACTACTGACAGTGTGGAGAGTAGTCATAAAATCCCTTGCATCACTGTGGAAACTCTACAAACATTGTGGGAGTAGTGGTCTACATTTTGCCTGATGACTGGCATCTGGTCTCCCATTTAAAGTCCCAGCAATACTGCAGCATTCATTTCACATTGAGCCACAGTCCTAATTCAAGTCATTGTGAGACACAAAATGTCAGAGCCTACTCAGAACATTCTCTTCATTGGAGATCAACTGGATTTGATGTCAGGGAGTGCATTCCTTCCATCCAAATGACATGCAAGATTGCAGTATATATCCACTTCTTCACAGTATTCAGTCCATATGCTGCAGGCATTTCTAGAACTGATGGCTACCACTTTGTATTCCATTTGCTGATGTGTGCATGCATATTCTGGTTTGAAACCAGTTTCAAACTCAAGAGATTCAATCCATCAAATAAATTAAAATTATCTGAGATGAAGTCTGCATTACTGGATCAATAAGGCCAGTCTCCCACAAGGCTTGACTTTCACCATCCATCAGTTTTCACCACTCTGACAACCAATATATCTTGGAGTGGTTGGAGAGTTCATATGAGAGAAGTCATTGTTTCTCCATGGAACACACTATACATATTGATGTTCTGGAATTGTTAGTGGTCTAGAAGATTCTTCCAACATCCAAGAAACTTATTCTTGTTGAACAGTTCAGGTAGCAAGTGAATTGTATACTTTGCATCACAACCCTCCCTTTATGAACTTTAATAAAGAGAAAATGAGACTTGAAATTATTTTCTTATCTAAAGTTGCAAAACTAAAGTCTTCAGGTGCACTACCCACTTGTTTGCTATGCTGGGCATCACAAGGGGCAGTCACTGTCATTTCAGCTTGTGGCTAAATGAGTTGTCAATATATTACATTAGTTTCTGAAGGGTCTCGTAAGCCTCTAGTAACCAGTACTCAAAGTCGCTCCTCTAAATAAGTGTCTGCCACTTCTTGTAAGTATGCTACTAGATGACATCTATAGTGCCACAGCATGGGTTGAATCATCCACCTTCATTGAAAATTACCAGACTAACTTGTGGTCAAATCTAGAAATGCATTTTGGAAGAGGTTCATTGGCACTGGTTCTAGAGTGACAGCCCTCTGTTTCCAGTAACTTGTTGCTCTTGCATTGTTTGTCATTGTTGTGGCAGATCAGGAAATGAGGGATTCGGTAGGAGCTATTCTTTGCCATGTGAAATAGCAATAGCAGCTTCATTTATATACCATTTCATATCACACTATGCAGTTTTTAAGCGGTTTACAACTGTAAGGTAATTGCCCCCAACAAGCTGGATACTCATCTTAGCAACCCCAAAAGGATGCAAGCTTGAGTTCAGCCTGAGCCCTGGCTGGTATTGAACTCACAACCTTGTGGTTTTGATTGAGTGGCTGCAGTAAGGCATTTAACCACTGCGCCACTAGGGCTCCTAATGGGAAATGGAAAAGATTCCCACAAAAATATTATGCTCAGTTCTAGATGGTTCCAGTAGGCTCCACACAGGCACAGAACAACCCATATATGTGAGTTCACAGGTGACTGTTCAAAGAACCAGAGTCACAATAAGCAGCCTCTGTATCTTCTCTAATCCGGAAATTGTTAAACACTATAGTTTAATTTTATCAAAATGTTAAAAAATGGCAGGCTGGGGACAAAGTTAAGTTACTTTTGTCTTGTTAAATGTTTACTATTCTGAAGAATCAATAATTTTAACAACAGATTTCATATATCATATGGAATGATTGACTGGCTGGTAATTTTGGTCTGTGGCACTCATTTCTGTAGTTGTGGATTTCCGACAAAGCCTGATGGGGATGGAGGAACAAGGCCCACTGGAGCAGGAAAAGTATTTTTTGTTCATTGTGGATATGGAATTTGTAATGGATAGAGGGAAAACAGTCTTAAAATTAAAACATAAGTAAGACAAAAGTGTAGTGCAGACTGTCAGACTGCATAGTAGTGCATGCGATAGTAGAAGTCCAGTTACCCTACTTCAATATAGCACACAACCACATACATTCAACATCCTTTCTGCAAGGACTCTAGGTCAAACATGCAATCTGTAACCTGGAAGCAAAACAGTGTGGTTCACACATTTGTAATCTATATAAATTGTTGTATGTGTACATGTGATATTCTGCAAAGTGAACTTCCACATTTGGCAGTCCAGCAGTTCAACAGGTCCTGACTCTATCATCACTACAAGTGCAAACTATAAACTATGGCCAGTGAAAGCTAGTCGCTCTGATGACAGTGATGCAGTAAATCTGTTCTGGGTTTGATGCCTGAATTTCAAGGTTCTAAACCCTTCCCAGAAATGTTTGGACTAATACTTTGAACAGATTCACCACCCCACTAACATTGGGGCTACTAATCCTCACTGGTGATGACCAACTAGAAGAATTGATAACTGCTGTCCAGCAAGGTGAGGAGATTGGGGGGGGGGGGGAATAATGTAAATATTATAGTACGATTATTGCATCATATGCCTTGCCTTTTAAAACTTTTCTCATGTGCCCAAATGCCCCCCCACAAAAAAACTAATTAGTTTCATTGTTGTTTTATATATGTATATACACATGTGTTTGGGGGAATAACTAGTAACCTGTAACTATGGAAATGGAGGCTGCCAACACACCTGTGATGACACAGATACTGGTCCTGTATGCGGTTGTCATCAGAAGTATGCCCTACATTCTGACGGCCGAACATGTATTGGTAAGTACCTCTCTAAACAGTACAATTGGGAGGGGGGACTGAAATACTGTTTATAGAAATACACAATCAGCTCTTGGTTTTATTTAATACTATGTGTTTTGCAGAGGTAATGGAACCAGAAGTGAAAATCTGCCATATATTTCTTACTTAAGTATTTGTCATCATTTGTAATTTTTTGTATGTGTTTGTGTATAATTTTTAACATATTGATGTACACTGTGAAACATTGATCAGCTCTATCATTATACATTTTACACAGCATTCCTTTCTTTTCCCTTTAAACTTAAAATTTGGATACATTTGTGGTGAAATCAGCATGTATTGACATCTATGGATAAATGTCTGATTCCAGCAAGCTTATCTGTTCATTGAAGTCTGTTGAATGGAATATATTAATGTCCTTTCAGACTGTTTTGATTATGTATACCTTCAGATGATCCTGGAATAGAAACTGTTTAAATATTACTTTTTGCTGTGCATATGTTGAACACAAACAATTGGAGTTCCATGAATAATAAAAAAGCAGTTTGGGGTTTAGGATGGAGGACTTTTTTGCCTTTATCAAAAACAAATCAGATTAGGATTTTATCTAGTTGTTATAATACACAGTGTTCACCTTATTTTTTGAAATTTCTTCCAATTTTAGTTTTGAATATCTGGGACTTACCCTACCCACAATTGCAGAGAGCCATGTGGAAGTGTAATAGAATTAGAGGTCTGGGTACAGATTTTGTTCAGGGAGCTGAAAAGTGAATCAATTGTGCTTAAATCTTTCTGTCTTCTAATTTCAGGGTGATGTTTATTTGGTCTGGAATTAGAAACTGTTGTTGAAATGTTGAAAACTGCACTTTCTCTCCTTCATTTTTACAATATAATATTTTTGCCATATAATATTACTTCATGTTACATTTCCTGTTTGTGTGATGCAAGTCACATATTGCTGCTTGTGTTGTTTCCCCCTTCCTCCTCCTCCTCCTCCTCCTCCTGAGTAGCTTCTTTTATTAGATATTTTTCTATTTTTGTTTTATTTTTATTCCTGCTTTCTGGTGATGGTTCCTGATTGCCTGTCTTGTCTGATACCTGGTGTTCATTAATTATTTCTGGAAAATATTAAAAGAAAAGAGAAAAACCTCAAACCAAAGCCTCTATTGCAGCCTGATCCCATCTAGAACTTGGTTTTTTCTTCGAACAGTCTCTTGTTACAACTCAAATCATTTAGTATTACCACAGATAAAACCTGCCAGCTGCCGCCACTTCCTCTGATTCCTTCTCCACTTCCTTCTCCTATCTGCCTACCATTTGCTTTCTTCAGTGGTGTCTGTAATTTGGATTTCACTGCAAGGATGCAAATATCTGCAATGGCACCTAAATACCTTTTGTCTAATCCATTTTGTCTTTGTTTTCTCCACTTACCCTCTTATTTTATGTCTGCTGCATGTGAAAAGTCCCCACTTGTGTTTGATATTTCCTTTTTAAATGTAATACTTCATTTCACATGAGTTATTTTAATCACTGCTTTTTCTGTATTGCTTTTTCCCCTTGAATGAGACCTTTTACTCACTTCATCATCTTTCCTCATCTTTGCAAGTGGATTGTTTTTGGTATATTTCTAAATATTGCATAATTTAACACCTTATGATGCTGGATAGGAGCTTTTCATATACTGGGCATCAGAAACTACCTAAAAGATGTCCTATGCTAATGTTATCTCCCACTTTACTGCATGCTTCTAAAATTACTAGTCTATTTCTGTGACATCCTTTGTCTAGCATTGAATGTTTAGCTAGTCCTGTTCCATAGACAAGCAGGCAACCAGCACTGCCCAACTTAAGTATTTTGTTTTTTAAAATTTGTGTTTTGTTTTGTTTGCTATTTTAATTTTTTTTTTAAATTCGCATGCAATTTTTTTTTTAAATACATTTGTGTCAGTGTGCACAAAGCTATCATGTGCTCATGCCCATCCATCACCGGATTCTTTTAGCTCTGTTCTGTGTTTGATAACTTTTGTTGCCAGCCATGTTAAAGAACTGGCGTCTCTTAGCCTGCAACACTTAGATTGTCTTTTGTGTGTGAATGTGTAACAAGGTGTTGAACTTGAAGCTTTATACATTTAATTTCTTAATTAACATTGCTCTGGGGCATCTTCTCTTCTGTGTTTGTGTTATAACTAGTGTGAGTCCAGCTTAACGTGTGTTGGCTGGCTAATTACTTTGTCGCATCATTTTCTTCTGCCCACCTTCCTCCACTCCCTCCCTCCCTCCAGCGCACTTTGATTTATTTCTGGGATTTCAAATGGAATTAACTCTCTAAATAGGGTTTTAGTGCTTTCATGCTTCTTGGCTTCGGTTGTACCAGGCCAAGAAACTGTCTTCAGCAGTGGAAAATTGGGCTTTTCATTAACCAACTGCTCCATGTTTGTCCCTTACTTGTGTTTTAGAGAAGGATGAGGCTGCAATTGAGAGTTCTGAGTTCAATGCCACGTCAGTAGCTGATGTGGACAAGCGGGTGAAACGGCGGCTACTTATGGGTAACACTTTTCTTCCACTTCCTTTGATGTGCTCTCAACTTTTGTCTCTGTGTGTGTGGGGATGGGGTGTTTTTTCCCAATTATTTTTGTCCTTAATTTATTCACCTGTGTGCTGAGGTCACAATTTGTTTAGAATTCTGATCTTCCATCAAAATGTTCATTTCCCATTTTAAATCTGTTCTGTCCCCATCCAGTCCCTCTAATACTGTAGCTTTAATGTTGAAAGTCTTTGGTGCAGAGAATAAAACTTTTGCCACTAACCTTACTTACCTGTTGCAAGTCTGCTTTGCACATGTGATGTGTGTGTTTCTTTCAGTACAAATGGATACAACTTGGACATGTATGGCTTTTTGACATTATAATTGGATGCTGAAGTGATAAAATGATTTATGTGCTTTTTGCATATGTTTAACACAGAATTTTTACTGTGTGTTTGCTGAAATATTTATTGCATTGCTTTAAATAATTTTATCTTCTCAGGGTCTAAAATTATGAGGAAAAAGTCCTATGCCTATTCACCCCCATGTTTATTGAGCAGCACTGGTATCACTAAGCTTGTCATGCCCCCCCACCTACTGCCCAACCCGTTCCATAGCTCCCAGACTATGGAACGACCTGCCGGATGAGATCCGTCAACTGACATCTTTGGACAGCTTTAAAAAAGCTGACAGGACGGATCTCTTCCAGCAGGCCTTTCCAGAATAGATTATCCTGGCCTCGGGAACTCCGCCTTGGGAACTCCCCCTCCTTCAGACGAGCCTCGTGATTGCCATATATGTATGTGTTTTATTAGTATTTTAACCATTATTTTAATTCTGTAACCTGATTTAATAACTTTTAAGGGGGGAGGGGAGTATACTGTTTTACTTTGTATGATGTTTTAATGTGTTAACCACCCTGATTGGTTTACCAAAGGGTGGTATATAAATAAATTTTATTATTATTTTTATTAACCCTCATGGATTCATCACTAGCCAGGCTTTCTTCCTAGGGAAAGACCCTGGGCAGCGACAAAGCCACAAGGGACATGCTCGCTCCTCACCACCCGCTTGGCTTCCTCTCCTTGGCTCCCTCCCACCCAGTGCAGGGGGGCTTCCAAGGGTGTGAGGGGGCAGTGGCAACCTTCCCACCCCGCCACCCACTGCTCACCCCTCATGGCTTCGTTGTGGTCCAGGCTCCCTCCCCAGGGAGGAAACCAGTCTGGCAACAAAGCCATGAGGGATGTACTCTCCCCTCCGCAGCAGCGGGAGGAGGACCCCACCAGGGTGGGGCGGCCACCTGTGTGGTGTGCACCCCCAGCACCCACCCAGTGATGCCAATGCTGAGCAGCTCTCCTTGAAATATTTACTTTAAGGATTTTAATGTTTCTTATTTATACATTATACATTAATGTTTCTTAATGTAAGCTGGTGGGTGAATAGTTTTATATTGCCCACCTGATTTGAGTTATTTGTTTTAAATTGATCTTACTGGGAGGTTTACGTACATCTCCCTGCACTAACCACAGGCTGCATCTACACTGCAAAATTAATGCAGTTTGATTCCGCTTTAACAGCCATGGATCAATGCTATGGAATTCTGGGATATGTAGCTTTGTGAGATATTTAGCCTTTTCTGTCAGAGAGCTCTGCTGCCACAGTAAATTCCAGAATTCCATAGGATTGAGCCATGGCAGGCAAAGTGGTGCTAAACTGCATTAATTCCGCAGTGTGGCAACAGCCTGATGGCTGAAAAGAATGAGCAAGGATGAGACACATGTACTACTAGTCCTGGATTTCTTTCTCCAAAACATAAAATATTAGCTTCAATAACTATCAGATCCTGCTGTACAGACAGAAAGGAGCTTTTCTTCTACAATCTACTTTTTTTTCATATACCAACCTACTAATGTAAATTTCATAAACCAACTAGAAGTATATTTTTAAAAAACTGACTACCTTATCCATAGTATCATAGCACTTGAAGCAAGTAAGAAACAGAGAATTTCTGATATCTAATTTCTGGGGTCTAGATTCATAGGGCCAAAATATAGGCAAAAATGTTTTCATTTTTCTTGATGTATAGCGAGTTCAAAACTTTCCCAACTTATTGCGCATAAATAGTTTATACGCAGACATTTCAGCAACTTTACTAGTTTGGATTAGTAGGAATGTGTAAAATGCATCATCTTTTGAAGCTACAGTGTGAAGCTATATACTTCAAATGGTTAAGTAGTTGAAGCAAGAATTTAAATGTATTCAGTCTTGAGAGATGATAGAAAGGCAACTATAGGACACATACATCCAGACATTTGCAGCCTGGGCTACTTTGCTGAACTTTTCAGATCATTTCAACTTTTCAGATCATTGCAGTGTATTTATAATTAAATTCTAAGCCATAGTAAAAAGATTTTAGAATACCCAGAATTTGAGATGATGATACTGGGATGGCTTCCAGCCAAATTTTGCCAGAGTTTCCAAAATATTGTACCAGACTTTGTGTCCAAAGTCACTGAGGTCCTGCATGCTGAAAGTGCCTCAAGTAATATGCAAAAACATATTACTTCATTTTTCATATCAATGTATTTAATTTAATAGGATTATAGTAATCTTGTAGCTATAAAATGGATCTTTTTATCTGGGAGTTTGGACTTGTACTATTTGAAATGGACTCTGTCTCTTAAACACAATTGAGATAGTTTAGAAGGCTACAGAGCTGCTGTCTGTGAGGCTAGGTACAAAAGCACAATCCAAGGAAGTGTTGGCATAAATAATATTACCCTTCTCATCTGGTCACCCATTTAATATTTTACTAAAGTGATGTGACAACTATTTCATTAGTAGTAACCAAAACAATATTACAACCCATAAATTGGCCTTTTAAAAGAATCCACTGAAAAATTTATGCTATCCATCTCTAAAGTAGGGAATTCTGCTTCAGATTTTTAGAATCATTTTGCTCCAGATGTAGATATCCAAACGACTCATCTTCTTTGAACTGGTTCTAATTGCTTTGATTTTTTTTTTAAATAGCTTCTTTCTTATTGTACTACTTGTCACTGTTTTGTTTTTTCATATATATATTTTTAAAACACACACACACATAAACGTGCACACACGCACGCACACATACACACGGGATTGATAAAAGAATGGCAAATTATCTGGAGGCCTAAAAATATCCCAAAATGCCCTTTAAAAGAATTTTTAAAAAATAACAAAAATAATTATTTGTTACACCAATACATTAATTTCATTCAAGCCACTGCTTTACGCTGGAAGTGTAACTTTGCTCCACTCTCTGTAAAAACTCTCCAAGTGACCTTGGACAAGTCACAGACTCTCCCCCTCACAGGAAAACAAAGGCAAACCTCCTCAGAACAAACAAGAAAACTCTGTGGAGATTATTGCTTGGCTTTTTAAACTGGTTTACCTCTATCCAGTTTAATCTTAATTGGGGTGGCATCCTGATCTTATCAGACTTTTTTTGCCAAAGAATTTTCTGCCTGAATACAGCCAGGATGCATCCCCGCTTCCAGGAGCGCTCCTCGCAGCTCTTTTCGGATCCAGGAGTTTTCTGGCTTTAAAAAATGGCCATGAGGAGTGGCTCTGGAAGTGAGGATGGACCCAGGCTGTATTCATGCGGCAAATTCAGTGGCAAAAAAATCTGATAAAATCAGGATGCCGCCCGAATTAAGATTAAACCGGATAGAGGTAAACCAGTTTAAAAAGCCAAGCGATAATCTCCTGTGATAAATTCACTTTAGGATTGCCACGAATAAGAAATGACTTAAAGGCACACAACAACAAAGTATTTTACACCATTATTTCCAAGCTTTAGGTTTTATATGTATATGTGTACACATACACACAGAGAAATATTTACACATACACACAGAGAAATACACACACAAACAGGCATAGTGGCACAGTGGTTTGAGTGTTGGATTACAACTCTGGAGACCAGGGCTCAATTGCAGTCTCAGCCATGAAACCCACTGCTTGAGCTTGTTCAAGTCACAATCTCTCAGTCAAAGGGGAAGACAATGGAAACGTCCCCTGAACAAATCTTGTCAGGAAAACCCCATGATATGTTTGCCTTAGGGTCAGAAATGACTTGAAAGCACACAACAGCATACACAGAGGGGGAGGGAGGGAGAGATGTGTACAAATATGGAGTACAAAGATATACGTGCCTGCAAGATTTTTTTAAAAAAAATCTAAACTAACGCCAAATAATATCTAAGTTGTAATAATCCATCATTAAATATAAGAGGATCATGATTACCAAAATTTAGTAGCCTTCTTGATACCTCTCTGATTAATGTATTTAATAAATCTGTTTTAAGTGGACAGATAATCAAAATGTTGCCAACCTGTGTTTCAGCACAGAATTTTCACATCACCATTTGTCAGTTAATAAAACTGTAGAAGAAGACAAGCAATTCTATTTTACAATTATTGCAACAAAATTACTGTCAAAACCTCACAGTAATTCAAATAATGGAGTATGTGGCACAAAATATAAATTTATTGGCATATAAAACCTTCCTCCAAATCTGGACAATCCTTGCACACATCTAATATATGTGAAACCAGTTAGCACTGAGATGTGAATTTCTCTAGTGTTTATCACATGTTCTTACAAACTATCTCAAACATGCAGAAGTCAACCAACTATTTGAAACCTTGTGGGTTTTTTAAATATGTAGGCATGATATATTATCACGTTTCATGTTTTCCTTCTTAATCATAAAGTTAGTACCTCTAACTTCATGTAATGATTTCAGAAAACAATGTTATAATAGCCTTTTTCTTGACTTATTGTTATACAATAGATTTCTGAAACCAGAACATTTTACTCAGTTTTCTGAAAATTATGTTCTTTTCAATTAAGCTGAAATTCTGGAACACTGAAACTGCTGTGACTGATTATTGTTCATTTTCCAGCCCATTTCAAATAACTTCTGTCTATTATCATGTTAATAAATCTTACAACAGATGCAGGTAGAAACCTCTCTACCTGAACAATGTTTAATATTACAAACAAATGAAGCTAAGAAGGATACTGTAAAGTTTAACTGTTCTTATTTTGTTTTGTATTGTATTGTTATGGCCTATAACAATTTAAGGATGTGGTGGCTTAGTGGTTAAGACGTTAATTCTGATGATCTGAATATCAGAAGGTTTGCAGTTCAAGGCCTGGGTGCTGTATGATGGGGTGAGCTCCCATCACCAGTCCCAGCTTCTGTCAGTGCAAGTAGATTGCATTGGCAGAAGCATGCAAATGCAAGTATATAAATAGGTACCACTTTGGTGGGAAGGTAACAGCATTCGGTGCAGTCATACTGGCCATATGACTACCGGAGTAGTCTTTGGACAGTGCTGGCTCTTTGGCTTAGTAACGGAGATGAGCACTGCCCCCTACAATCGGTTACAACTAGATGTTCATGTCAAGGGACTACCTTTACCTTTTTCTTTATATTTTTAGCAACATTTGTAGATGAATTCAGATGAAAACAGGTGGTAAAATACAGAGGCTTTCCCATTTCTTAAATGTGCACTAAAGTGTAGCAATATTGATGATGGCTGGCTTTGCTGTATTGTATACCGCCTAGATTGGTTTTCCACTGGGGCGGTATACAAAACTATATTATTATTATTATTATTATTATTATTATTATTATTATTATTATTATTATTATTATATTTGCTCTTAATCTACTGCCACTACAGAGTCTTAAACTACTGCTACTACTGATGCTATATTTTAACATTACTTCCTGATTATTTGTTAATTAAGTTGATGGTTCCTGTTTTAAGAGCATAAGTAGAGTCATGCTTGTTCAGACCAATGGCTTATGTCATCCAGCGTCATATTGACATATAGCTAGCCCATTGCTCACAGAAAGCTTGTCAATGGAAAATGAGTTCCCCTGTACTTGGAACCTTGCATTCTCCGGCAAGTAAGATGCACTGCCATACTGCCTCTGGTGCTGAAGGTAGTAGCCCTCCTGTCTGGTAGCTATTGAGAATCAAAGCTTCAAAATTTACCAGATCTTCCTTTAAAGCTGTCAGAGATGGCAACCATTGCTACATCTAATGATCATGAATTCCACTGTTTAACCAGGTGCTGTCTTCTTGCTTTTATCTGTCTTGAATCTCCATTCAGTTTCAGGGGATAACCCCAGGTTCTAATATCATCAGAAAAAGAGAAAAGCTTCTCCTTACCTACTTTCTGCACACCATGCATAATTTAATCTGCCTCTGACATATCTCCCTTACTTGCCTTTTTCCTAAACTAAACAGACACAAATGCTACAACCTTCCCTCATAGGCCATTGGTCTAGTCCCTTGATCACTTGGGTTGACCTGTCCTATAGTTGACAGGTCCTATAGTTCCAGCCCTACAGTATCCTTTTTCAGATGTGGTGACCAGGCTTGCATTAAGTATTTATGGTCAACTCATGCATTTATATAAGGTCAGTAAGATATTGGCCGTTTTGTTTTCAGTTCCTTTTCTAATTATACCAGACAACAACTACCAGTACACACTGGGCCAACATTTTCATCAAGCCATATACCACAACCCCAAGATCCCTTTCTAGGTTACTTGCTGCAGCCAGCTCGGACCACTGCATTTTGTTTGGGTTTTTTTCTTTCAGTATGCCCTGTTTACATTGATTCTCATTTGCCATTTTAATATCCATTCCTCAAGGACAGAGAGATCATTTGAGAGTTCTTTGTAATTTTTTTTTGTTGTTGTTGTTGTGGTTGTTCTCATCACTGTAAATAGCAAATATTGTTACTTCACTATTGATCCCTAACATCAGTTCTTAATGCCATCTTACAAGTTTATCCATAATCATAATAGTGTTGTTTGGGTGTTTTCTATTTCTCTTAGGATAAATGTGTCTCTTTTTTAAAAAAAATGAGGCTGCATTTTTAAACATGAAAACCCAGATAGACAGAGAGCTCTGATGCTGGATAGTTCACTTTAGCTAATGCATTGCCAAGCTTTTCCAGGGCAGAAGCATTGGCATAACTGGTTTCAAATGTTCCCCTCGAGGTTTGGCTTTTTGCTGTTAGCAAAAAATACCTTCATGGTAAACACTGGAAGGAAGTAGTATTCGATGCACTCTGAGGCACATACAAGTTTTTCTTCACATTCAGGCAAACTCATGTTCTGCAATAGAATCATAGAGTTGGAAGAGACCGCAAGGGCCATCCAGTCCAACCCCTGTCATGCAGGAACTCTCAATCAAAGCATACCCGACAGATGGCCATCCAGTCTCTGTTTAAAGCTCTCCAAGGAAGGAGACTCTCTATATGCACTGCCACACCTTAATGCAACCCCTTTGGTCCCTTTGCAAACACAGGAGCTCTGGCACTCTAAGAAGAACACCTCAGAAAATTTCAGATTGGTTGGGTGGAGTTTAGAAGAAGCATCTATGATCAGATCTCTCCCTCTGAGGTCAAAGCAACAATCTTGGAGGGAGATTTCCTGATTTATCCTGTGGTACTTGAGACACATTCCCATTGCAGCTTGAATTGCTTTTAAGCCTGTAAAGATTATTATTGCATTGCTTTTAAACGTATAAAGTAATTTGTATATGATTTCAAACCTTCAGATCTTACTCATGGACACAACTCACATAGGCATGACTTTAGGAATATGACTACCAATTATTGCTTAAAAATTAAAGCTCAAGCATGCTGGCTATTGTGCATTTAAATTTAGAACATGGTTGCTATGGCCTGTTACAGAACTCTGTTCATAGAGGTTTATTTCCCATCACTTCCAATTTTTGCTCAGTTTCTTGCACCGATGTTAGGAGCCTGCACATAAAATGAGTAGGAGTTTTATTTATTGAAGATACACCTATACAACCAAAACTTCATTTTTAAGGATTAGTAATAAAATTGTAACACAAAAGTGTTGTCACATACAGAATTGTAAAACACATTAGGTGTTTTTTTATTTATTTTATTATTTTATTTATTTCACTTCTGTGCCACCTTTCTCCCAAAAAAGGGATCTAAGGCGGTTCACAAGATAAAACACTGAAACAATAAAAATTTAAAAACAATTAAAATCATCTAGTTAAAATAGTATAAAATTAATACAGAAACATACAAAAGTTAAAAACATAACTAAAAATGCACACACCATATTAAAAAAACACACCTTGACTTGATTATATGTTTAAATGCCTGCTTAAATAAAAATGTTTTTGTTCAATATTTACTGACATTCGTGTACTAAGAATGTAAGAAGAGCCCTGCTGGATGAGACCAAAATCCTGTCTGATCCAGCATCTTATTTACCACAATGCCCAATCACCTGTGAAAAGCCAGAAGCAGGACACAAGAGCCATTGTTGTTCCTCAGCAGATGATGTTCAGAGGCATGTATATAGCCACAGAGATTTCCACTACTGAGACCTAGTCATAAATTTGTCTAATTTGCCTTTAAAACCATCTGCATTGGTGACCCTCACCACATTTTTTTAATCTTAAATTCCATAGAGATTGTTCATTGTGAGTAAACATTTCCTTTTGTCTGTTCTGAATGTTCCCCTCTTCGGTTTCATTGGATAACTCCAGGTTTTAGAATTAAAGAACTTCTTGACAGTAAGAGCAATTTGGCAAAGGAACCAATTGTCTAGAGAAGTCTCCTTTTCTGAACATCTTCAAAAAGATGCATTGAACAAGGAGTTGGACTTCATGGGCCATGAAGTCCCTTCCAATTCTATGATTCTCTGATTCTACTAGGAAAGAAGGAAAACATGTGTATCCATCTACTTTCTCTACTTTTTGCTTAATTTTATAAAACTTTGAGATACCCCCTTTTACTCACGTCTATAAGAAGCACCACTTTTCTTGCCCATTGATCATTTTGTTGCTATTGTTGCACCTTTCTAGCTAGACAATAATCTTCTGAAATATGAAGACAAAAATTGTATTTAAAATGAAATGAAATGATCAGTTTGTGTGTAGTTTTAATAAAGAAACAGTTATGTTTTGGTCATATTTTACCTGGTCCATACTGTAGTTGGGAATTTGTTGGGAATTGCAGATGTTTGACAGCTGATGGTATAGTTTCTGTTTTCCCCACAAGCTCCCTCCCCCAAAGCCCCAGTATTTCACAGAAATCCCAACTAGAGATTGTGAAAAAACATTTCAATTTCCTCCCCCTCCAGCTGCTTTGACAACTGAAACATCTTTTCACAGTCTCTAGTCAGGATTGGTGCTAGGAGGGAATTGCAGGAAAAACAAACTAGATGGTTAGCTGCCAAATAGCCACAACTTTCCCCCCTCTGCAATTT
>CM034708.1:114689364-114727699 GCA_020142125.1 Phrynosoma platyrhinos
GGTTCCGCCAGTCAACCAATTACAAATCCATGTAACAGTTACTTTGTCAGCCAGTCAACCAATTACAAATCCATGTAACAGTTACTTTCAAATATCTTCATCCAGTTAAAATTTTTGCTTCCATAATAACAATTTATAAAATGATCATTCCATTTACTCTGCCTGAAACAAAAAGGAGGTAATGCTGTCACTGAAAAAATGAATATATTTAAAGTATTTAAATCCCTGATGTTAAATGTAAAGGTGATTTTAAAAAGCAAGGTGGCAGGGTTTGTTTTGTTTTCATTGGCTTGTTTTCATTGGCATGAGCTTGAAGGTAATCCTCCCTTCCCCACTCCAATGGCATCCGGTCACTTATTGTGATCAGTGCAGGAATCAAGATTTCCAGGTACTGTGTGGGCCATTCATCCCTTAATCCAAGAGAAATTCACCGTTTGCAATGTATTTCCAAACCAGGAATAATGTTGTTGAAGCCTCTTCTCACACAGAGCCCCCATGGAGAAGTGTCAGCAAGCCACCGCATTTCTAGAAGTCCATATCTTAAAGCAGGGGTAGGCAACCTTTCCCCTTTAAGGGCCGAGGGACTTCAGCTCCCAGAAGCCTCAGCCATGTTGGCCAATAGTCCCATGTTGGCCAATAGCTCCTGGGATTCTGGGAGCTGAAGTCCCTCGGCCCTTAAAGGGGAAAGGTTGCCTACCCCTGATTTGATAGAATCTCCCCCAGATGATATTACTCTTGCAAAGATGGATGTGTTAGCCATTTAGAGATAAGCTACCTAGAGATGGAGCTGGAAAAATAGGATTATTTTGAATGTTTAGGATTTTGTGACATTGGTTACTGAATAAAGGCTGTTACCAGAGAAACAAGTCAGAAGACTCAGCATCATAAAGCCTGGCTAGTGGTATTAGTGAATATGTTCAGGATAGTTGTGATGACCATGCAGCAACACACAACAAAATCCAAAATCCACAAAATGGTGATACCTTTATTGGCTAACCTTTATTGGCTTTTATTGATAGCTTCTTTGTCAGGCAAACAATGTTTTAAAAAATCATGCAGCAGAGGAAGGGTGAAGATGTTAGAATCACATATCTAAATTTTGTCTCAGACATTTCTGTTGCAGTTCACTTGTTCTGGAAGAATCCCAATACAAGCAGAGGACACTTTCCTTCTTGGCCATGTGGGGACTGAGACAAACAAAAGTAAAATTTAAACTTCTTTGGGGATCCATGTTTTTTCTGCTCTTTGCAAGTATACAGGCCCCTTTCTTAGGCTGAGAACATTGACTTTCTCAGTTGGATTTGTCCAGTTTTATAGACACTAATGTTTTTTAACTTTTTGACTGGTGTAAAATTACATTCTAAATTTCATACTCATAGCTATTTTTTCTTGTAGCTTGTTCAGTATATTTAGAATGCTGCCTTAAACTATACCTAATCTTTTTTTAAAACGCTTTTAAAAAATTCTTCCTCACACCTCATTAGAAAATGGCCATGCTTTAGAAGGAATCAAAGTATCATCTTTTTCCTCTTTCAAGCAGCTTTAAAATCATGACATCTGGAGAATCACTCAAAGTAATTGTTTGTTTGTTTGTTTGGATTTATATCCCACCTTTCTCCCAAAATGAAATTCAAGGCAGGTTACAATAAATTTAAAAGATCCTGTTAAAGCATTAATTTGCAAAATAATTTAAAAATCAATATTATTAAAAATATTATAGTCTTCAGCATTTCTGTCTCCTGGCCTCTTTTTACTCCAACCTTCTACACTATTCCTGCTATCATTTCAGGTGATGGTAAGTGAACAGAGACAATGATCTAACATTACTCTTCTGACTGTTTCCCTGATTCAGATTCCTTTTTGGAAACAGTGGTCTAAACTTGAGGATTCTGAAAATTTGTCTATCACTTCTAAATATTTCTCTGCATTATAAAATGTTCTAAACACCCTTTTTATTATAAAAATAATAAAACTTTCACCTCACTGTCTGTGCTCTATAGGCTGGCCACATTACTGATGTCCTGAACTTTAATTCTAATATGAGACCCTAATAAGATTTATAGGTGTCATGCCACTTGCATTTTATGGTTGCAGTCTGAGATGTCAACTTGGTCATAAGCAAATAAGAAATCTCAAAGCATTTGTATGCAGCTGTAACTGCTGACTGGAACAGTTTATGTCTTTCTTTGTCTCTAGTACTTCTGTCAACTGTTTCTTTTCTTATGAGAAGCTTATAAGTATATGTATTAGCATACCTTAATTACTGATAGGAGCTTAAATTTTGATGTTTAGATGCACCATCCCTCTGATAAGTTTCATTCCCTCTTTTCTTAGTTTTAACAAGGATCATTGTACTACTTTTAGTATGTCAACCACATCTCTAGATTATTTCTCAAACAATAAACACTGAACAGATAAAAAAAATCAAGGGGCAATGCATACACCGATCCAAAATCAGGAATGGAAGTATAAGCATAGTATTTATCATTGGGCAATTTTAGCAAAAGTTCCAGCTGATCTATCCTCATTCCATCAAAGTCCATCTCTCTTAAAAGCTTAGACAGTGATGAAAATTGTGTGGTATCTGAAATGGAGAGAGTCTCTCCTCTGAACTGGCTAAATCTATTCCATTTCTAACTGGATAAATTTCAGTTCTAACTGGTTTAATTCCTCCAAAGCAGACTTCAATCCTGTTTTTTTTCTGGAGTGATGAAAAACAGGAGTCTGTGTGTATGCAGAATGACCACAAGTCACTTTCCCATGGTGGATTACTCACAGTGTGAATCCACACAGAGATATATTCTTCTTGTAGGGTTGCTGAGACTAGGGTGACTTGGAGGTTTCTCACTCATAGGTTGAAGTTGTCTTGAAGGCAGTTAACAACAAAGGTGTGCATGTTTTAGTGTCTTTAAAAACAAACAAATCCTGGATTCACCTTGTTTCATGTTAACTTGATATAGCTGTTCACATTTCTTCTCAGAAAAGTTCCCTCTGGTTCACACACACCTTGAATTGTTTCTGTTCTCTCAGGTTAGGGGCATGAATAATTTGTGTGATGAAATCCACAAACACCTGGACAATTTCAACAGGAAAGAAGAAACCTTGAAAGTAAACAAAATTTGGCTACCAGTCCTCAAAAACACCAAAGTCAAGACTCAGAAAATGCAAACGAACTTCACCCAGGGTCAGGGGGTTTCCCATCAAACAATGGACCATTAATTAAATAGACACTAATCCTCCTCACATATCCTCCCACCTAGAGGCCTTGCGTCAACAGAACAATACACAGATTTACATGCTTATCCTCTCAGCCAAGGATCCCACAGTATATATACCCTACACACCTCCATGCCACCATTCTCTGAAGATGCCAGCCACAAATGCAGGCAAAACGTCAGGAATAAATTCTTCTAGAACAGAAGCCTGAAAAATCCACAAAAACCAATCTGTGTGATGATGTGTGGATGTGCCACTATAGAAAGCAATGTGTAGTATTCAGTGGGTGGCTAGGAACATGTTCCCAAGGCCAAAAGCACTCCCAGTAGCCCTCAAAAACACATGCTTTAGAGACATCCAGCTGTACCTCATCCATCCACCAAGCTTAGAATCCATCCACTGGACAAAAGAGCATCAAAGATAGGATGGGAAGAAAGAGGATATTTGCATACACATGTTGACTCTCTTTCTCAGAAAATCCCCAAAAAATCTGGCCTCCTCCCGCCCCTATGGTGCAGTGAGAACTTCTCTTTCTATCTCCTTCATTGAATACCCCACTACCACATTGGGATGGAGCAACATGCCTACCCATTCCTGTTAGAAGCAAAGCAGCATATCACCTCTAGGAAAATGTATGGACACAAGAAGAGATGGTCCCTTCCCCTCCTCCTCAAACTATGCATGTCTGTAAGATATTTGGGGAGGGGATCCCAGGGAGGTGTGAGCACAAACCAAAGAACCACTGCCTCTCCTATTCTTAACTTTCTGAATACCTGGAGCCTCTCCACTCCCTCTTCTACCAATGGAAAAAGAAGGATATAGCACAGATGTGGCTTGGGAGTGTGGGCACTCCATCCTCCACAGGACCCACTGTAGGTGACACAAAATTAAAAAATGGAAAGGAAAGGGGAAAGAAACTTTGAAAAGCTCAGTATCTCTGAACACAGCAGGAGCCTCCAGTTCCTCAGGAGGAAGAGATGTATTTGCAGCTGTCTAGCTCACCTTGTCCTCTCCCTGTAGGCAGATAGACCAGAGTAATTTGCAGACAAAAAACACCCTCTTCACTAACAAGTAAACAAACCTATTCTGCCTTGTGCATGTGCATGCACAACACAATCATTAGTAAATCTCTTTAGTTAGCAGTAAAGAGCCAGAGACATGGCCAAGGTCTTATTCCCTTGTTAGGGTGCTTCTCACTACCATTCCAAATCCACTGGGGAATAAACCCCCATAGAACTCCATGGGTCTTTATTTTGGAGAAAATGTGCCACGAGGTCGTTGTTGGAATTTATCTCAATTGAACCCTTCCATCCCCAGGTTCTGCAGAGAGAAAGAATCAGGACACATTTTCCATCTTATATCTTGCTCCTATATTCCTACCCATACATAATTTGCATTTGTTAAATCTGCATCGTGCCCTACTCCATTGCCCATCCCTACCCAGCCTTCTTCTTTCGCATGGAATCACTTCAGATCCATCATGCCAGGTTCATGAATGTCCATGAGGGAAAGGAGATGAAGAGACTGAGTGAGGAGGTTACGTGAGAAGAACAAGCAGTGCTGTTGTTGTGCTTCCTGCACATGTGTATGTTCCCCACAACCAAATTGGCTAGAAAATATGGCTGAAAATGTGGCTGGGGGAATGAAGATAGGCAGACCTTGCTAATGTTACCAGAACATTACCAAGATGGGAGGGAATAAAGGGAGTGAAGGATCACAGGATGGCCAAAAAAAAAATAAAAAAAATAAAAAAATCAAGTTTATAAAGCACACATCCTAAGTAAGTGACTGCAGTCAGAACACATTTGAATTACCTCTTTCATCGCGTAAAGAAAAGGACACTGGTAATAATACAAAACCACAGGAATAGTAATCGATGACTTCCAAATTTATATATATACAAGAATATTAATATACTATTAGGTCTGGTTAGTGTAACTTTCACACTCTTTGGAATCCCCTGTAGTCACATTAAGACAGGTATAACGCAAGAAGGCACAATGATGAGAAAAGGTCTATAAATCTGTAGCCACCAACTCCTTCACACAAGAAAACAAGCCTTGACACCCTTAAAACAAGCCACCAGTACTTATCAGTCCAAGGTAGCCTAATCTAGGAAAGTCTTAAATATAAATGTATATCTATAAAAATCTATAAAAGGCTATGAATCAGACAACAGACAATCAGGATTTATCAATCCAAGCAAATCTAACTCAGACAGGTTCTGCCTTATAAGTATACTATTATGAGAGACAATAACTAACTTGGCAAACATCTTCTCTTCATTATGATGAATTGCAAACACTGAGGCCAAAGCTATCCGCAAAGAATTATTCAATTGCACACTTTCAGCTTTCTCCTCCTTCTAGCTATTGCTGTCCAACTCTTATGAAAATAATAAGATATCTATCCTGTCTGTTGAATTTGCCATGCACATACTCCATCCATGCAATGTATGTGTCCTAATTTAAGACATGGCCCAAGAAAAATAATAAATATAGAATTTAAAACCAGTTGATAAAAAGCTAAAAACAAATGTCGCACTTGCCATGGCCATTTAGCCAGCTTGGAAAGATTCTTTTGGGTTTGTGTGAAAGTTTGTGTTCTCTTTTTGTTTTCTTTGCTCTTTTTTGATCTGCAGTATATATTCTAGGTAAACTTATTAATGTGATTTTTAAAATTCCAAAACTGTTTAGGAGCTTTCTCAAGGTTGGGTGCATCCCTACTGCTGAAATAATTCAATCTGACACCAATTTAACTGCTCCACTCTGATACCGCAACAAATTACACTTTCCAGAATTCTGTATTATTGAACAATGGCATTTAAAGTGGTGTCAAACTGGATTGTTTCTGCAGTGTGGATGCAGCTGTTGTTAACATAGGAAATAGCAATAGCATGTACATTTCCATGCCGCTTATCAGTGAACTCAGCACTTTCTAAGCGGTTTACAATCTGTAAACTAATTGCCCGCAACAAGCTGAGTACTCATTTTACCAAAGATGGAAGGCTGAGTCAACCTTGGAGCCCCCTGGAATCGAACTCACAACCTTCTGGCTGCAATACTGGCATTTAACCACTGAGCCACCAGTATAAGAACGAACTTAGAGTAAAGCGCTTTTTGCCCTTGGCACTTCTTAAAATATTAAGAAATTTCAGGGCCAGTTTCCTTGCTGGAAGAGAATATTGAAAATTTGTGTCATTTTTCAGATACCTGCTTATTTACAAATATGCAAGTAGAGCATGTGAGAAACAAGAGGACGGAAGTAAGCAGGGCTTGTTTTAAGGCAATATCAGCCCTCAAGGCAGCAGTAAGCCCTTTATTTTCCCCCAAGATAGCTCAGACAACATAAAGCTACCTTTTTCTCCATGTTTGGATTTAAATAATTCAGATTGTTCCTTTCCACTCCCAGCTTGTATGTCGGTGTAGCTTTTGATAACTTCCACAATAGCTTTAAAAACAAGAAATACCGCTCACTCTCTAACTCACATTAATGATAATCTGACACTGTATGGCTGTTCTAGAATTATCTGAAGGTTATTTGCTTCCCTTCAAGAATTCTGATGAAAACAGTCTCCAGCTGTACTTTTTCCAATCATTATATTTCCATGACAGGAAAAATTGCACCTGGCAAATATTATCTGAACCTTACTTAAAGTCCAGTTTATTCTATAATAAGGTTTTCATTTTGGTTTATGAAATGCACTTTGGTTTAGGAAATAGTTTTATACAAAGCAGTGGTTTATCCAAGAATAACCATCTTGAAAAGCACTTTGTTCTTTTTCTGCCATATCACTTTCCATTGTTTAATATGGCACATCTATACAAAATATGGCTTTACGAAAGTCTCTATAGCACCGGCTGTCTTGTTACAAGGTTGAATTGATTCCATTACAGAATAGTATTAAGCACCCTGTTTAAGACTAGACACCAATAAACTCTGTATATAAACCCATAATCGTATGCTGACCTGTTTTATTATTTATTTGCAAAAGTTTATGTACTGCTTATTGCCCAAAATCTAAAAGTTACATCAATAAAATATAATATATAAATATAGTATAGTAAAACCAGAAAATACAGCACACAAATGCTTTCTAAGGTTCAAAAAATGATATCAGAATGACTAACTAGGGAAGGCTTGCTCAAATAAATATTTTAACTTACCAAGGAGTCAGCCAAATGTACCAAATTTAATCAGATTCTAGTACAACAGATAATTTCAAATTGCAAGCATAGTGCTGAAAATAGATCTCTTCAGCTAGTTTTTATTTTAGCATAAAATTATAGCACAACTAACTTAATATACAGATAAAGCTGACATCTAGCTTGAACATTACAGAAGGATAAAATTAGTTGTGCAAGTGGCTGCACTTTGTCACAGGTTGTGTAATGGTGTTTTCCCTAGTGCACCTAATTGTTCTGCATGCACATATGCAGCCTTTTCCCATATTTTTAACTTGAATGAAAAGCTAACCAATATAATAATATGTAATATTATACATAATAATGGGAAAGCTCAAGGCCATGGCACACTTTACACAGCTGGTTGCACAGCTGTGGGATCCAGCATAACTGTGCTGCTATATATTTACACTGCACTAAAAATGTATGTGATCATTTGGTTCTAAGTTAAAATGTCTGATTTACAGTCAGCCTTCCATATCCATAGATTCTGCATCCACAGATTTATTTATCCACAAATCCATGGCTTGATTTTTTTAAAAAAAAAATTAAACCCCCCAAAAGCAAACCTTGATTTTGCCATTTTATATAAAAGGTACCATTTTACTATACTATATAGTTTACTATAGCGTCCATGTGGGGAGGGGGGCAGAAATCCTGGAACCAAACCCCAGTGGATACCAAGGGCCCAGGGCAATAACTGTTCAACAACTTGCAAAAACCTGGGCAGATTCAGACATGCACACTCTTATTTTTAGGGGTGCCATTGTGTGGTTTTTCCTCATTTTAAGAAAACAACAACAAGGTTACATCCAGCAGTTGCTGTGAGTCCAGTGTTCCTTTCTAACACTGAAAATCATACATATCTACCAGAGGTAAATCACAACTGAGTTTATTCTAAGGGAGAAGAGGAAGAAAGGGTTTTGAAAGCAATACTAACAGTGGGAAATGTGTACAAACGCTTTTAACATGGTGGTATAAGAATCCTGAGAACATACTAAAAATGTGTTACAGATTCCATATATATATATATATATATATATATATATAATTAACACTTGTGTTTCCTTTCAGGCAGGAATTAAGGAATCAGAAGGGCATAGTTTTGAAAAATGGTTTCAAAAAAAGTGGAGAGGCAGAAACAAATCGAAGTTCTGGGAAAGTCCTAAGCATTAGGGGCCTCACCTCTCCTTCCTTCCTTCCTTCCTTCCTTCCTTCCTTCCTTCCTTCCTTCCTTCCTTCCTTCTCTCTCCCTCTCCCAAATCTGTTTCTGTTTGCCTTTTAAATTTAATGATGAGGAAACATAATTCAAGTATCTTAAAGTCTATGTTCATGCCCTGATCACTATAAAAGTGCAGCATTACATGATAAATGAGATTTTTTTTCTCCAAATTAAACAAAGTCTCTGTTAAAGTTAAAATGTGTTACTTGAGTATAGTGTGTAATTTGCCCACAAATATTGATGGTGCCAGACTTTGAGATAAAAGGAAACCTTGGCAGCTTTGCTGCTGTTTGAACCTTTTACCCAGTTTTTCTTGATGATTAGTGGTTTTGTTCCATCATTGGTGCATACATGTGTCCAAACTGCCAAAGCAAACAATCAAAATGATGTGTTTTTCGCTGGTTTCTAATCAAAACCATTAAATCAACTCAAGATTCTCGTGATTGTGGGATCAAAACCACATAAGATGGATCGAGATAAGTGAATGTTCAGCATGAAAGCTCTGGAATATCTTTCAGTTTTCAACACAATTTGGATCTGACTATAGATTGGTTATTACACAGTCCTAAGACTTTCTACAAAGTAAAATAAAGTTTAAATATTTTCTGTCTGTAATAGAATCCAAGGGTTCATGGATGAGATGGATAGTTTAGAGACATTTCAGTCAGGCATCTGGTCTGGTTGTGGAATGGAGACAGCTTTGGTTGCCTTGATGGATGACCTAAACCAGGAGTAGGGTAGGGGAAATTCTATTAGTTCTTCTGGACCTCTTAGCAACTTGCATACTATCGGCCATTGTATCCTTCTGGTTTGCCTCTTTGCAACGGGACGTTGGAGGCACTATTTACAGTGGCTCTGATTCTTCTTCGAAATGTAAATTGAAAAGGTGGGGCTGGAAGAGTCTTCTCCAACAGCCCAGACATTGTATGGAGGCCTTCAGGGTTAAGTTCTGTCATCCATGCCATTTAGTGTACATGAAATTGATGGGAGATGCCCAGTATTTGAGGTTTTGTTGATGGCATCCAGCTCTAGCTCCTCTTTCCATCTAATTCCAAAGAAGTAATTTCAGTGCTAAAACAGTGTCTGCTGTCAGTAATGGATTGGCTGAGGGTGAACAAACTGAACTTTATTTCAAACAAGGTAGCGGTGTTCCTGGTCAGATCAGGGATGAGGAATCTATCTTGTGCAATAGGGGGCTACTCGATCCTTGAAAATTCAAGTTTATAGCTACTCCTGGACTTAGCTGTGAGCTAAGTAGTGACCAGAAATACTTTTACACAATTAAAACTAGTGTGCCAACTTGCACCCTCTCCTAGAGATGTCTGATCTGGCCACAGAGACATGTGCTTTGGTTACATCCCATTGTGATTATTGCAGCTGCCTTCGCAGGGCTGCCTTTAGAAAGTGTTTGGAAACATCAGCAGGTGTAAAATTCTGCAGCTAGACTGTTTACTGAAACTGGTTACAGGAAAACACAAACTCCTTGTTACAACAACTTGGTCTAGTGGTTCATTTCTGGGCATAGATCAGTGTGACTGTCTGACAGGTTGTGCAATAAGCCCTCTGTATCCAACCATCCATGGCTTGAAAATATTCAAAAACAAAATTTCCAAAAAGCAAACCATGATTTTACCATTTTATATAAGAGACACTATTTTATTGTGCCATTGTATACAATAGGACTTGAGCATCCATGGATTTTGAGATCCACTGGAGGTGGTGCCTGAAACCAAACCTCAGCAGATACTGAGGGCCCTTTATATTTCCTTATATGAGCTTGGCTGAGTTTTGAGATCCACAGTGGAAGGCTTTTTTTTTGATGGCAATACGAGACAGCTGCTCCCTGGAGGGCTAGGCAGGGCTAGGCAGGGTCTTCCTATGTTCTTCTCTTGCCATTTATTTGGAGAAGCTTTTGCCTGTTAATGTTCTGTACAGAAAGGTCTTTTAATGGGCAGAGAGCTTTTTATTTTTACTCCCTTGTTACTTTTTAACATTTTTTTTTTAATTTTACAATTTTTTCCTTTGGTTTCAGTGCAATAGTTTATTTAACTGCTTTTAACTCGTTTTCTTTCTAACTTTGTAACTAACTGGTTTCAGTTAAAATTTTGTGTTAGCTTGTGCTGTAAGCTGCTTTGGGTCCTGTAATGAGAGAAAACTGGGAAAACAAACAAATAGATACAATGGCAAAGAAGACAGTACTGAGAAAAATAACAAATAGATTTTTTTTTCATGATTAATATAATTAACGTTATTATTACTGCAAAAGATTCAATTAAGCCTTCTAAACTGAGAATTCAAGTGCTTGATATCACATAAGGGTTTATACCTAAACAATTTAAGAACTGGTAGTTGAGTTTGCTTCTTTTCCTTTCCCACTGGTCATAATTCTTTCTCGGTTGTTGCACTCTTGAAGGCTGGGGTTGCCTTGTAAGAATGGGGGAAAAAATTAAATAATTATTAATTACTCGTTCAAAAAGTGGATTTCATGGCAAGCTGGACAACCAGGAAGATTAATAGACCAAAAAAGAATTTTGTGCAATTTTCTTGTTGTATTCACATGTCCTAAGGTGTGGTAGATGAATTATTCCATGTAGAAAACATGTTTTTTGTGCAAACAAATTCATGTGTTTGTCTCCATAGAATAATCCCTTTGTGACATTTTGGGATATTCAAATGCAGGGAGAATATTGCAGAAGAATATTAGTTTTCTCCTGCAGTGTGGAGAAAATTTCCATAGTCATTTGTCCTCAAATGTGAGGATGAAACAGCAAAGGATTTACATCCCTATATCATTGCTTTTAGTTTGTGTACAGTGCTAAATCAATGTTAAGTGTTTTTAAAATGATAACTAAAAATCATACATACTAACAGTTATCTCAAAACTTTGAGTGTTGTGTACTCAAAATGTCAGGAGCCAGGGTGCTATAGTGGTTTGAGCATTGGCCTGGCTCGGCCATGTAAACACACTTAGGTAAGTCACACTCTCTCAGCCTCAGAGGATAGCAATAGCAAACCTCCTCTGAACAAATCTTGCCAAGAAAAACCCATGATAGGTGCCTTAGGGTTGCTGTAAGTTGGAAATAAATAAATAAATAAATAAATAAATAAATAAATAAATTTATATCCTGCCTCTATAAAATACAACCGACATCAATGACTTCAAGGCACACAAAAACAACAACAACAACAACAACAACAGGATGTTAAACAAACAAACTCAGTATAAGGAGTTTATCGCACTGTTAAATAAAACGTCTTACCTCTCCCGAATTCAATTTTAATTCGGGTGGCATCCAGATACTGTTGTAGGGATTTTGCTGCCAAATCCACAACCCAGGTCCAGCCTGGGTCCCAGGAGCGCTTCAGCAGCCATTTTTAAGTCAGAAAGCTCCTAGTTTCAAAAAAGGCATGCTGAGCACCCCTGGGATCCAGGCTGGACCCAGGAAGTGGATTTGGCAGCAAAAGTCCTGCAATAGTATCTGGATGCATCTGAATTAAAATGGAATTCGGGAGAGGTAAGACTTAAAGTCATGTCAGAATGCATTATTTCTACAATGTCTATGCACCTGAGTCATATATTCTGCTAGGGAAGCAGGGAGTATTTGTTGCATCTAGTCACTTTCACGAACTGGCACCCAGCAAGCTATAATATTACTACTTGATCATCTGACACAGATGAACCATCACAGTGAATTTTTCATCATTAATTTACTATGGATTGCAGTGAAATGCCACATTCATGTTTTTGGTATGGATTCATACTTTCAGATAAAACTATTTGCCATTACTCGTCATTAATTTTAAACTGATCTTTCTCCCCAGAAATGTTTTAAGGCAAAAAACATGCTTTTAATTACCTGAATTTTATGTCCCACTATTATTAGAACTCAGTCAAGATAACGTTGGCAATGTATCCTTGCACTTTCTCATCTTTCAATGTAGTACCTACTCAAGCAAGAATTCCCATTAGATTTTATTACCTATTCACACGAATAGGATTTGGCAGCAGATTCAGCCTTCAAAAGAGATTGGAAATGGGGTGGGGTGGAGTGAGGGTAATAGAAACCTAATGATCAAGTACAGAGAGTACTTCAATCAGAATTACACACTTTTAAGGGTCCATTGACTAAGTATATTTAACTTCCTCCTGCTAAAAATATTAGGACTTAGCATGTTTAACATTAGCTGGATTGTCCCTTTGGTTTATTTAGAGCTTGGAAGTAGCTTGTCACAAGTAATGGTGTCACCTGTGATGCATTACTTTTGGGGGACAGCAGTATGACAACATTCCTTTTACAAAGTAAAATAATCATTATTAAAATCATTATTTCCCATCTATAATGAATATTGTTTATTTGTTATTATTTCTCCTTGCTTGGGATAGGTGGGGGAAACTCATTGGGGGGGATTTTGAGAGTATTTTTGAAAAGTATAAGCCATTTTCTTACTTTTTTGATGCATTTTTTTTATCCCAAAGTGTGATTGAAAAGTAACAGAAAAATGCAGTAAAAATACTGTTGACAACAATACTATTAAGAAATGATAACAAGTAAAAAGGAAAATTGAGTTATGACTAACGGTCATGACTCCTTTTTTTAAAAAAAATCTAAGCTTTGGAACTTATTTGAACAATATAAGTCCACGGTGTACTGATGACTCTGCAATACATTCTCAGATTCTAAAATTATGGCTGCCTAAGAAAGATAAAAGCCAGATTGCCTATATATATATATATATATATATATAGGTAAGGACATTGAGGGAGAATAAAAATGTAGCAGTCCACATTGGATGGGGACAGAGTGATGAAGGAGTGGTGATAGCAGGGGGGGAAAGAGGTGCATCCGCAATGCAGAAATAATCCAATTTGACACCACTTTAACTGCCATACCTCAATCCTATGAAATCCTGGGACTTTGTTGTGGCACCAGAGCTCTGATAGACAAGGCTAAATGTCTCACAAAACTACCCAGCATTGAGCCATAGCAGTGAAAGTCTAACTGTCATACTGGATTATTTCTGCAGTGCGGATGCAGCCCAAGTGACTCAGAAGAGTAGATGGGTGGAGAAACCAGAGCAGAGCAAAGTTAGTAGCCCCAGGTCCAAAAGAGGACAGATTTCCCCACACATTCAGTTTAGCAAGTGTGACAACTGCTGAAGTGTCTTCATCTCCAAAACTGTTAAAGTTATATCTTTATGGGAATATATAAAAATAATAGAAATTCACACTTGATCATTCGTCATGTACAGGATCCAACTCTTTTATTTTTACAATTTGTGAGAGGTTGTACCCCTTCAGCAGCCACCTTTTGACTGGACACGGTCACTTTGTGTGACTGGACACACCAATGGCAGCCATTTATCATGTAGCAGAGGATTTATGGAAAAAATAAGATGAGACCCATATCCAGAAACATGCAAGAAACAGAAGAGCTGTTAAACTTCCCCACAAGATTTTGCCCAAACAAAACATGACCCATTGTTTCTTAGTACTGACAAATGTTCTACATGTACATTCCATTTCTATACCTTAAAAAGTATTTTTTTTTAACTCCTGCTAAAATTTACTTGGAAGTAACTTACATTTATGTCAATAAACATATACTTGGGATCACAGAGTTCATGACTGGCAACCTTTGGAAAGGGTTTTAATTTTGCATATAACAAGAGACCACCTGTCCTAAGATTATTTGAAATTAACAGAATGAGAAATATGTGGTGCTTCATGTTATAATTGTTGTTGTTAACTGCCCTTGAGTCAGCCCTGACTCATGGTGACTCTATGGATGAGACATCTCCAAGCCCCCCTATCCTCCACTGCTTTGCTTAGGTCCTGTATATTCAAGCCCGTGCCCGCTCTTATTTCAGTCCACCCATCTGGTATGTGGTCTACCTCTCTTTCTACTGCCTTCCATCTTCCCTAGCATTATCGCCTTTTCTAGCAAGTCATGCCTTCTCATGATGTAATCAAAGCATGACAGCTTCAAGTTTCATCATCTTGGCCTCCTGGGAGAGTTCAGTTTTCATCTGTTAGAGGGCCCATTTACTTGTCTTTTTGGCTGTCCCCAGTTTCGTAAGCACTTTTCCATCACTACATCTCGAATGCGTTGATTTTCTTTCTGTCGGATTTCTTCACTGTCCAGCTCTCACATTCATACATGGTGATGGGGGATATAATGGCTTGGACAATTCTAGCTGTAGTGATTAGTTGTATCTTTACACTTTAGGATCTTACCTAGTTCTTTCATAGCCATCCTTCCCATTCCAAGTCTTCTTCTGATTTCTGGACTGTGGCAGATGTTTGATCTGAGGTATGGAAACTCTTTTACTATTTCAGTTTCCTCATTGTCTAGCTTGAATGTATGTAGCTCCTCCATGATCATTATTTATGTTCAACAATAAGCCTGCCTTTGCACTTTCTTCTTTGGCTTTCTTTAATAATTGTTACAAGTCTCTAATGTTTTCCTCTAGTAGTATGGTATCATCCATATATTTTAGATCAGGGGTAGGCAACCTTTCCCCTTTAAGGACCGAGGGACTTCAGCTCCCAGAAGCTTCAGCCATGTTGGCCAATAGTCCCATGTTGGCCAATAGCTCCCGGGATTCTGGGAGCTGAAGTCCCTCGGCCCTTAAAGGGGAAAGGTTGCCTACCCCTGTCTTAGATGGTTGATGTTCCTTCCACCTATCTTCACTCTTCCTTCTGTGATATTTTCTGTGTACAAATTGAACAGGTAGAGTGATAGGACACAGCCTTGCCTGATCCCTTTGCCTATTGGGAACCATTTTGTTTCTCCATATTCCAACTGTAGTCTCTTGTCCTAAGTACAGATTTCTCATCAGGACTATCAAATGTAGTGACACTCCTATGTCTTTAATAGTGTTCCATATATTTCCAAGATCTATGCAGTCAAAGGCTTTACTATGTAATAATACTTTCCTAGAAACAAAGGAACTGACCCACATAAAGATCTGTACTTTGTGGTGGAATTTCTTTCTCTCCCTCCTGCCCCCAGAGTTGGTACCCATGTTTTTTTTTTTAATTTTATTTATATTAATCAACTTTCCATACATTTTTATATACTTTTACATCTTAGCCTTTTTTTTTTTAAACAAACCCCCCTAAATATCCCCTCCGTGCACCCCACCCCCGGAGCCATTTCCATCTTTATACTCCATCCAAAATCTTAACTCCTCCCGTGGAGGCAATTTCCCGTCTTCCATTCTTAATACATTTTCAATAAATTTTTTCCATATTTCATCAAAATCATTTCTTTTCAATAATCCTTTTTTCACTTTCAATCTACATGTTAATTTATCATTAATTGCTATCTTCCAAACTTCCTTATACCAATCCTCCAATTTCACACTTATTTTTGTTTTCCAACTTCTTGCTATAATTAATCTCGCAGCAGTAAACAAATTTGTTACAAGTTGGTACCCATGGTTCATGAACATTTAGCTTCAGAAGTAATTTTCATGAGAGTTTTTTAGTATGGAGGACCAGGCCTCCAAACCCATGGGAACTGGTTAGATACATCTTTGGATTGTGGCTTTTGTCTGATCAGATACTTGTCAAATAGATATGAACTGTGACAACCATTTGGATTTTCAGCAATTCTGTTAGTATAAAAATGCATAAGAGCAAACAATTAACTGAAACCCCACTGGAAATTCATTACATGGGGAACATGTTGTTGACAAAGGCGTTAAACAGGCCTCTCCATCACCTCCATTTTTCTGGTTCATATTTCCTCTTATGAAGCCCCTTTCTCTTAGAACAAGTGGTGGTTTGCATTTTGTATTTCCGTGTGTAGTTTAGTCCTAGGTTAGATAGTGCAAGCCCTCCAAAGACATTTTATGCATGTACTTGAACAGTTAGGATAGCTTTATAGAAAACCCTGATGGCCTACAGTGAATCCCCTTACAAACTTGAAATAACTTCTATGGGTGTCTCAAAATGTTAATAGCTTATGACCACTAGTTACCCTTAGGCCAGATGTAAATGTTTTGAAAGATATCATGCTGCAGCCAGAAACTACTACCCTCTGCCTTCTACTCTTTTTTTTTTTCCTGCAGCATTCAGAAATATTAAATGTGTCGCAGGGTATACAGTTGGCCCTCCATTTTCGTAGGGGGATCCATTCCAAACCCCACCCTCTGCGAAAGCAGAGATTTGCAAATATTCAATCCCCACTGGCATGCCCCATTGATTTAAACAGACGTTGCCCCTCCATGCATATGCAAAACTGTGGACTTCAGTCCGCGAGAACGGATGAGCGACTGTAATTGTACTCCAAATTTCTCTGTCCCTGCTCTGTTGGCTGCTTTCCGTGGGGACAGGGAAAGTGAAGCACAGTTATATAATGTGACATGTTTTGTAACTGATGGAGCTCATTCTGATTTCATGTGGCACTCAGTTTAGTTTCAAAAGCCCTCTGCAAATGGCCATGGGTTTAGGTCCTGAAAATGTGTAGGCTTCTTGCTCAGCACCTTACCAGGTGGGGAGGAACAGGCAACAAAAGTTGGGCATACCTAGCCCCTGCCATTATGCAACCCCAACAGTATATTCTTGAAAGGATGCTGTCCATAACAGAAAAAAGATAGCCTACTCTGTTTTATAGTATTTGTCAATATTAATAGGTGGTGGGAAGGAAAGGAGAAGTGGGGCCATAATGTCTAGTTCTAAGCAAGAATTTAACTATAGGATAAAAATATTGTTCTGCACAGTAAGTAACATCAACAGTTACTGCTTCTTTCTATGATGAATTCTAAGAAATCCATTTGGCTGTTGTTTACTGTTTACATTATAAACACTATGTGCTTACAGTATTGTGAGTTTGCTTTGTTTTGTTTTGTTTTTGGTAATGTATTTGTGTGTGTGTATATATATATATATATATATATATACACACACACACACTTTTAAAATCTCACATACTTTACAATAATGTAACATAATTTTACATAGTCTAGATTGGTGCACTCTTCTTTTCATGAGGTGGTACCAAATAGCCATTTCTCATTATTGTAAAAGTTACAAAAAGTGTTGCAGCTTTCTCTTCCTTATGTTTGCCCAACCATCATTTGACATCCAACAAGCACTGGGAAATTTCAATGACACAGCTTGGAATGGGTTCAGTGACCTCAATTATGCCCTCCCCACCCACTCCAAACTCCTTTCAATTTGCAAAAAAGCTTTAAGTGGACAAAACCCAGATGCCTTTTTCTTGTAGTTCAGTAAGAACAGATTGGGCATGTAGATTTCTGTCAAAGTGATGTATGTAGTTCATTTTCTATTAACTCTTTCTGTGATTGAAAGGATTTGAACTTTTCAGTTTGAAGTACAGCAGTGGGTTTTGCTTTTCTGTAGATGCTTTTTCAAATACAAACATAAAAAATGAGTATTTAAAAAGTCATTGGATAATGGCTGATATGCTATTCCAACATTACTTAGATGGGAGCTGTAATTGTGTAAATTACAGGTCAATACTGTCATGTAGTATGTTTAAATGGGTGTTGTTGCTCAATCATGCTCAGCTAATTTGTTAATAAAAACCATGCTTTTTCAAAATCTGCATGTAAAAATTGTTCTTTTTGAGAGCTACAGTATTGATTCCAATAATGAATATTCTCAGATAGTTGCCCTTATGCAGTGCAAAATTTGTTTACTTGGGAATAAATTCAGTTAATTTCAGCAAAACTCTCCAGTGAGATGGGAATTCTGTACTCACTTAGTTGTGAGTAAGCAACATTAAATTCCATGAAAATCATTTTCAGCTTATTGTACATAAGGCTTGGATATTATGTGCTTTAAGGGCTGACCGTTAAGGAAGTCTTAGAGCCTTTGCAATAAACATATGCATGCTTCAGAATAGATTGCTTACATGGCATGGTAACATTATGCAGAACACTTAGAGGACTACAATGTGTTGTGTTATTCTCTGTCTCCTCTTTTTTCTCTGTTCTCTCTTTCGCTTCTCAGAAACATGTGCTGTCAATAATGGAGGCTGTGACCGTACTTGTAAGGATACAGCAACAGGAGTCCGCTGCAGTTGCCCAGTTGGATTTACCCTGCAGCCTGATGGGAAAACATGCAAAGGTCAGCTTCTATTTGTTTTTCAGTGTATCATTTCCCTTTAGCAGTCTCAGTATGAGAGGTTAAATGTGAACAAATATAGCCAACAGGTAGAATTTAAGGCTCTTAGCAGCACAGTAAACATAACCTGAAAGTCTGTGCCACTGCAAGCACTTGTTATTTCAATTACACTTTTTTTTGTGTGTGTTCCTGATTTTTTTAACTTAACCATAGTAGATGGGATGCAGCTATAGTCATGCTTAGACTAGGATCAATGTGGCTTCAGTTAGTTATGACTAACTGAAGTCACACTACTTTTAATAAAGTTTTCTAACTATGTATGTGTAGATCTCTCCCTGTTTTTGGATGATCATTTCAGTGTATGTACAGTATCAAGTTTATGCAATCCTGCAGACAACCTTCTGTAGTTAAATTTGTACATGATACTTAGCATACCAAAGGGAGAGTCAATGGTATGGGGGAATAGCTTATATTTTTATGAGATATGTAAAATCTTGAAAATTGATATAATCCATGGAAGTCATTAGAAACAGTAAATAGATCAGGCTTAAGTTATGTATGCATGTATGTATGTATGAGGTAGGTAGATTTTCCTAAATATACATACTGTCTGCTTTGATTAGCAGCACCTTTCTACTATGATAGGTCAAATCTTTCCCAGAGTTGCTAGTTTCCATTAAGAAGAATCCAGTGCCAGGCAGAATCAGATAC
This sequence comes from Phrynosoma platyrhinos, assembly GCA_020142125.1. Taxonomy (NCBI): domain Eukaryota; kingdom Metazoa; phylum Chordata; class Lepidosauria; order Squamata; family Phrynosomatidae; genus Phrynosoma; species Phrynosoma platyrhinos. The sequence goes on from CM034708.1 coordinate 114,708,794, forward strand.
CAGCAGTGAACCTTTTGCACCGAATCTTTTACATTCAGAGAATGTAGCCTCTTCCTTGGCTGCATCTTGAGAAATGATGGATGTTAGTAGTGCTCAGGTTTATAGGTGATTTGCATATTTAAAGGTGAAACCTCAGTAGCTAATATATTATCTGCGGCTATAATGTTTTCCTATGTTCTTTTATTCAAATTCTATCTTTTTTCTGTGGTCTTCTGTGAATGTTATTCTTAATTTTAACTGCCAACCTGATTTTATGTGGAAAGATCTATTTAGCACTTGATGTGGCTTTTTAAGAGGGACTTATTAGTAGGGTAAGTCATTAGACATTCCATTTTATGTTTGACATTACATGGACACCTGATACTATGTTTCATTAAAGAGAAGGCAATATACCTCAATGACAGTTGATTTACTAATTACATTCATTTTTTCTGAATTAATGAGAAAAAGGACTGATTCACCTGTGTGTGTGTGTGTGTAACGTCCAGATTGTCGGCAATTTATCAATAGGTTTATGATAGCTAAATGCATGAACATCTTCATTGGAAATAACTGTGTTTGAACTGCTGTTCTTATTGATTGTTGGCTGATGTTCACTTGTAAAATCGATTATACCAAGCAACTTTTATATGTTATAAATCGATTATACTAAGCAACATTTAAATAAATGTGAATGATGGGGAATACTAAGTGAAATGAATTTGTCTCTGCTACTTCTCAAAAATGTTGATATGAACTTTTTTGGGAAAAAATATTATTGTTGTTATTGTTGTTATTTATTTATGTAAAATTCTACCTTCAGTAATATTTCTAGGGTGCTTATTATGTAGAAATTGTGAAATCTATCACAAATATACAATATAAAACATGTATCTCCAATAGTGTGCAAATGGCTTTCTCGCGGGTCTCTGACAGGCTTTGAGCTCTTTTTTCTAGAAGAACGGGTTAAAGGAATAGCCAGTTGCTCAGGAACTAGACACTGTAATCCTTTCACTGATCTGCAGTTTCTCCTGAAATAAGAGATTCCTTGGTTTCTATATATTTATCCCATTGTATGTGACTGTTACATTTTTATCCCTGTATGTGGTCAGTTACAGACTCAGACAATGACAGTTATCATCTGACCATGTTATTGCCCTAGTCAGTAGTGCTGCCATCAGGACTGGATTTAGGGGCAGAAGTGAACAACAGGACGGACATTAATTAAGCAATTTTATTTTCTCCTCCTTACCAATCCAGGCCTGCGCAGTAGGAAAGCTTTGAACATTGGTACCATTTGCAAGAATAATGGCAGTGAGTGTCTGTTGTAGCACTAAAAGAGTTTGGAGATTTTGCACTAATAGAAACTCACATTGCCCTAGTGTGAGGGCCTGCATGAGTCAAGATGTGCCACTGAATGTTTCATTAGAAATACACCTGATTTTTTTAAAAAGTAATACTAAGTATGAATTTAAGCACGAATGTAAGATGAGGAAGAAAAGATTTAATTGCAATCCCTACACAAATCTCTACCTTCATTCTGCACTGCACTTAACCTAAAAAAGGAGACTTCCATTGCACTAGTGGGAGCTCCTCTCCCTTTAAGATTAACCACAATGCAGGGTAGATTGATTGTAATCGGGATTGCAGCTCAGATTCAATGAAAATTGCAAGATGGGTGGGACCTTTTTTAAAAAATCTTAACCTAGTAGCAAATATTTCAAAAGTTACTTTTGGACTGTGTCTCGTAATCCTCGAGCTAGCACAGCCACTAGCTATCTTGGCTTGGGGATTCTGGGAGGTATTGTCTAAAAAGTAAGTTTTCCAAGCTCTGTGTAGTTGGTAACAGTGCTTTTAGTACCACATGTAGTATGTCTCTAAGTTGTTTTTGTCTGAGTGGGTTGAAGACCAAGACAACAGCAAAGAGCCCTTTCTTTCTGTTATCTTCTCAAAGGCAAACTTTACTGTTTTTAAACTGTTTCATTGTAAGAAGGCTAGCTATGAAATACCAGCTGCTGGAAATATTCACCCAGCTTAAGGATGTTAAAATGCTTTTTTAACATTTTGATGATGATTACCATTATCTTCATTTAACTAAGAGAGTAGTAAAGGAAAAACATGGATTATGATGCTTGAAGATTATGATGCTAGCAGTTTGTAACAGAGAAGGGAAGGAAAATGCTCTTTCCTTTTTCTCCATCCACTGTATATAGTCATGCTAAATTTTTTAATTGCTTGAATAATATCTCTTTGAAAAAGGCTTATTACCATCTAAAAGTATTCATGAATTGTACTATCCATTGCTTGCAGTACTTTTTTGTAAAATGCAAGGGAAAATAAACTGCAAACTTGGTGTCTTGCACGGAAAGTGCTATGCGATTTTATCTGAAAAAGTACCCAGACGAACCTTAGCTAGATATGCTTACTTAAGAGGTTAAGATACAAGTCTAAAGGAAGAGGGGTATGAAATATATTCTCTCTTTATTACTCTTCTTTTAAATAATGGTCTGTGTCTTAGATGAGAACAGCTTATAAGTAAGAATTTAATGATGTTTCTTAATGTACATTTACTGGAACAGAATCCCTTATTCTTCTCCCTCTTTAAAATTATTTGTCTCTTAGAGAAAAGCATCTGGAGTCTGTTATTTCCTTACTTTTTTTTCTGTAACTGCTTTATATTGTTAGTTCTCAAACAATTCTCTGCCTATCAACAAACAACATGCGTGCATATTCTGTAATGACCAACTCTTCCTTCAGTAGTACTTTTTAATATTTTACATTTACCGTTCTGTAATTCTTAACAATCCTGTAAGGCAAATCAGTATTGTTCTCCCAATATTGCAGTTAGAAACTGAAAGCAGTTTGTCTAAGAACAATATAGTATGTTCATGGCATAAATAAGATTCAGACTGGAACATTTGATTCATATAGTTTAGCTTGCTAACCGCTGTGCTATACCAGCCCTCCCACAAAGTCTGGGCTATAGTCTCAGGCACAAATATGTGTATAAACTTCAATGTGAGATTATAGTTTCATTTTTTAAATTCAGGTAAAAGATATATATCACTGCATTTGTATATGTGCAATGATGCTGGAGTTCTGCCATATGAATTAACCATTTATTTTTTTATTCATCTCCCTTAAAGTACAGTACAGTCATCCCTCCCCATTCACGGACTTGGAGTCCACAATCTCGCTCTTCGCGGGATGGCAAGCAGGGAGGGACAAGGCCCTACACACGCACCACAGGGGTATGCACCATTATTTTCAGTGGGGCTCGAATATTACAGATTTTTCATCTTCACCGGGGGGAGGGGATCCCAAATGGATCCCCCATGAATTGGGAGGAGCTACTGTAGTGTGTAATTATCTATGGGAGTGAGTGGGCATGTGTGCTTGTATGAAGGTTTTGTATAGAATGTATGTCAACTTTATTACAGATCAGCAAAAGTAAGAGTTTTCCACTAAGACTTACTATCTGATCATGACCATAATTATTTCTCTCCATCTTCCTCATCTGAATCATGGGACTAATACTTATGAAATCTATGAGGAAGAAGACTAAGGAGATTATGCCATTACAGTGTAAAGTGACTGATCCCCAACGGGATACAATCGCGTTTTGGATTACTCACTGATATTATCACACTCAAATCACATTCAGATGCCGCTGCTGCATGGTGACTGCAGCCCAGCTGCAGCCTGGGTCCCAGTCGTGCTCATCCGGCCGCTTTTCTAAAATGGCAAGTCAAGCGGCTGGATAAGCACAGCTGGGACCTGGACTGCAGCCAGGTTGCAGTTGCCCAGTGGCAGCAGCAGTGATTTGAGTAATCTGAAATATGACTGTATCCCGTCATGTTATTTTGTAGTGTGATAATTTCTTTAGTCTACAAAAGCTTATGCCCCAATTTATTTCTCTCAGTTAGAGGCTTATCGCATAGCTAAAATAAAGTGTCTTACCTGAATCAAATTATTTTTAAATCGGGCTGCATCCGGACCCTATCATAAAGATTTTGCGGCCAAAATCGCCAGCCAAATGCAGCCTGGGTCCATCCTCACTCCCAGGTGCCTCTTTTCAAAACCGGGAGTTTTCTAGCTTGAAAAATGGCCACCAGAGCGCTCCTGGAAGCAGAGACAGACCCAGGCTGCATTCAGGCAGCAATTTCAGCAGCAAAATCTTTGTGATAGGGTCCGGATGCAGCCCAATTTAAAATTAAATTTGATTCAGGTAAAACGCTTTATTTGCTAACTGATAAAGTCCTTAGTCTCAAAGGTGCTGCAAGATCCCCTAGCATTAAGAAATCTCTGCTATGGTTGTCTTTCTTTATTAAGTCAGTATCATTATTGGTATTCCTTTTCTTTGACAATGAGGCTAATATATTCAGCAACACCTTCTTAATTACATCAGTAAAAATTATTCCATCTGTTAAGTGTTATTCAGATGTAAGTGCTGAGGTATTAGGTAGCCAAACCAAACACTATGCACCCACAATAAGGAGGTGTTAATAGCCTTAAGAAGAACCCCATGAATTGCATTTAAAAAAAACTTTGGGTGAGGAAAAACTTAACCCCCACCCATACAATCCAGACTATAGTCTGCACATTGAACATTGAACTACTGAATGTAGTTTTCTGTCTCTGCAACCCTTCTCCTTCTTTTCTTTTCACACCATACCTAGTAGGCTAAACACCTTGAGCTGATCACTGGCAGAGATTGGATATTACATAACACCATAGCACAATCATATCAGGCTGAGGATCATATGCTGTCCTGTAAATTGCAAATTGCCCAGCTCTGCCCTTATTGCTTGGAATTATTCATGCATTGCATATTGAACGGGTTTGATCCTTAAATCTTTACAAAACTAAAAGAGCACTGAAATAGTCCTGCCATGACAGCAGTCTGGCACAGTATCTCCAGAACCTGTGGTGTTACTTCTAAAGAGAAACTAGTTCTGTTATTCATTACTCTGATTACCTTGTTACCATGGTCCAGAAAGAATTTGCTGGATTGCTTGTTAATAACATATTGATATCACTGCTACTATTATGCCATTGAAAAATGTATTTTGGTTCTCCCTCCACCATCTCTTTTCTTCACAGTTCATGCCAACCCAGTCAAAGTGTGTGCCCTCCAACACTGCTTGGAGCAACCAATCTGGCAAGGAACTCTCTCCTCATCCTTCTATCTTCCATGCACTCAGTGATGCTCTCATTTTCTCTTTCTGGAAATGCAACTTTATCTTTAATTCTGGCACATTGAAGGAGGGCAGAAAAATCAGAGTAACTTTTAATTTTCTTAACATTTTCAGCTAACCTGAATCTCTGATGTTTGGCCCATCTCTACATCTGTGTTTCCTCTTCCCTTGTAGCTAGCTCATCTGCTCTTTGCTGTTTGCACAGCATCCCACAAAGGAAAATTACATGGTTAGTCACCCACAGCACTCTTTCACTTCCCATTCCCATTGCTCATACAGCATCAGAACTCTCCAGAGTTATATGTAACAGGCAGACGCCTGTTATATTACTCTGAAAAGTAGTTTATTACAGCCTTGGCCATTACATGCAAAAAGTAACACTATTCTAGCTTGTTACTGCAAAAGGTAAAGTAACTTACTAAAGTAACTTCTTGCAAATAATACTTTATTCCCAAGCTGTAGTGTGAGAAAATATGTATTCCAAGCAGTTGTTTACAGGGTGGGTTTTTTTGGGGGGGTGTCTTTGGATGGGATTTCCGTCACACACATGTGTTTGAGATCTCACTGAGGTGGTAAATGTGCACCTTAGCTATCACACTTCATATTCCAAAGAGGGGACCCATGACTGTATGCTTCTTCATAAATCATCATCATGAAAAGGCTAGAATTTTTTTGCCTATCAGTCTAATTTTCTACATTCTACATATCATCATCATCATTATCATTACAGTGAGTCCCTATTATCTGCTGGGGTTTGGTTCCAGGATCCCCCGTGGATAACAAAATCTGTGGATGCTCAAGTCCCATTAAATATAATGGCATAGCAAAATGGTGTCCCTTATATAAAATGGAAAATCAAGGTTTGCTATTTGGAATTTATACTTTTTTTTAATATTTTCAAGCCGTGGATGCTTGAATCCGTGGATAAAAAAATCCATGGATAAAGAGAGCTGACTGTATTATTATTATTTTCTTACTTGCCTCTCTCTATGGATAGAGGTGGAGAGCAACAGATTAAAATATAGCAACAAAACATTAGATTTTTGAGGTATGGTAGAACATTCATTTTTGGAATGTTGAAAGGGGCTTTAACACAAAAGAGGAGTAAAGTCACCCCTCCATTCTCATGGACTTGCAGTCTGCAGTTTTGCATATTCACTGAGGGGTGACCTCCGTTACAATTAATGAGGCATGCCCCCATGCGCACCTACAGGGGGTGCCCAATTCAAGCCTATGGGACTTGAATATTTGCGAATCTCCATTTTTGCAAAGGGGTCCGGAACAGATCCCCTGCGAAAATGAAGGGCTGACTGTACTTTGGACAAACAGTCTGGGCTATTAAGCATTGGAAAAGCATATTCTAACACTTATCTTCTCAGAACCCTTACAGGTACCCCACTCTGAACTTAAGACACAAATCACCCAAAAGAAACATTTGCTTCTCCAACATTATATGCAAAGACCCTGCATCCCATAAAGGTAAGCAAGTATCTCCAATGTACATACACTCCCGGTTGTATGTGGAAATTCTTCCAATAGCTTAGTAGCTGGGTCTCCACATGGAGATACAGAATAGATATGCACTATGTAGAAAGTCAGGGGAATATGGGTGGTTATGCATTGTGCCTAAAGTCAGGGGAGTGTGCCTTCTCCACATGAAGATGAGCTTTCATTATATATCAGTTAAGACAGATTAAAACCTGCTTTTCTTTCTTGGTGTGGACCAGACACTTTTGTAATCATGTCCCTTTTACCTTGCAGAACCAGAGCCCACCCATATGAAGTATCACAAACAAATTGAAGAGTGATTTCAGTTCAATATCCTGTAGAGGAGCAGCGAATATTGTTTCAGTGATATTGCCAAGCAAATGACTCTTAACATGTAAAACCCATCAAGATTGATGGGTGGATAGGGATAAGAACTGGAAGAGTATTTAATGTGGTGATGCAATCACATTTTTGGCATCTACACTCACACTGTTTGTTCCGGCTTCTGCCCATCACTAGTTACTGTCTACATGTCTCTTTTAGCTTTGTCCAAGAAGTCCTCCAGTAGGTGCAAAGACAAGGATGTTTCCCACTCACACAGAATATAAGTGGGGCCTATGGGACAATTAACAGAGGAAGTGTAGATCCAGCAATCCTGCATCTCCCATTCTCTGGCTAGGCAGGGAAGCAAACAGTCTTTTGAGTGACAAAGCATGACAGCTAGAGGACTGATCAGCAGTGGAGCTGTCCACCAGGTCCAAGAGTAAGTGCTGAAGAGTAGGGAGCTGTCCAAGAGATTGCCCCAGGTATGATTTGGTTCACTGAGTTGTTGGATCAGCAGCTTCCGGGAACCAGGTGAATCTTGGATAGCCAGCTTCTAAGTGAAAAACATGATTCTGCTGTGTTAGTGAAGCACTTGTTAAAGGTAAGGCTTTCTCCTGTGTTAAACTTTCAGATGAGATACTGCAGGCTCCAGATATGCATTGACCTATCTGCAATTAATGTTATCTCAAACTTGTTGCATTCTGTGTTCTTGATATCCTATGGATGAATTAAACTATGATGCATCAGAATTGTCATTTCTGAAAGTTCAGTGAATGGAGTAGCTTCCTGGAACATGGTCTTGGTCTCTCTTGAGTTTCTCTGGTCTTGTCATGGGCCTATGGAAGGAAGGCATTTTTCCACCGATGAAGAGGTCAGTCTTATACATTTCTGTGGAATGTGTTTTGGACACTTGGTGATTCGAGCACTATCTGGGTTGCTGTCTTCTTGTTCTTTCAATGTTGATATGCTTTCTAAAGCTGCTTTACATTCCATTATGTAACAGATAAAGCTGTGCCTATCTTGGAGATGCAGTCATGGAGAAATTGTACAGGATCTTATGAATACCAAGAGTTCTGCAACCCTATTCCTCTTCTTCAGAACTCACTTCAAAATTATGCTGTTCAGTAAAATCTTGAGGGGGTTTTCAGTAGTTTTCTTCCTGTTAAGGGGATTAGCACATAGAAATAATGCCTCCCCTCTGGTTTCCTATATATAGTTTCAGAAAAGACCTCTCACCCATCACCACACCACATCAGTATTTTTATCCCCTGGTCTTCATAAACTTCAGCAAGGATATGGATCAGATTTCTTATAGCTCACAACTGCCCTCTTTATTGCTGGTATATTGGGCTTCATGAAGTGGAGCCTGAGTAGATAAGATGTGCAACAAGTTATGCTGGGACAATAGACAGTGGGCAGAGCAAGCAGTCAAGCAGTTCCATGTGGAGGTCTATGACTCAATAGGATGAAGGGGCCTACCAAATCATGTGAAACTCAGGCATTGTGTTAAACACATGAATGTGCCATGACAGATGTAGCTATCCTCCCCTCATTCTTAATGTATACATCAGAATTGTAGTCTAGGCTGCAGGAGGTGGTCTGTTCTAGTAATCAAAGCCAAGCAGCTTCGTTTATTTACTGCTTCATATCGCGCTATGGGATGTCTAAGCAGTTTACAACTGTAAGCTCATTGCCCCCAACAGTTGGGTACTCATTTTAGCGACCTCGGAAGGATGCAGGCCTGAGTCTAGCCTGAGCCCTGGCTAGTATTGAACTCGCAACCTTGTGGTCTATGAGTGAGTGGCTGCAGTACAGGCATTTAACCGCTGCGCCACCAGGGCTCTTCTAATTTTTCAGTAGTACGAGATGGTGCCCGAGAGAGTATATTTCCAGGGGTGACTTACTTTTACCTCCTCTTACTTTTTTCCTGCTGGTATAATTGTTCTGACCAAAAATAAAAAAGATGAGTTGCATTTTAATTCTGTATTCCTTCACAGCAAGAATCTACCTCACCCACATTTCTAATTTCAAGGCTCTTTCCTACTAAGTTAATGAGCTTGGGCCCTGTGAACATTCAACAGCTACTTCCATTGATCTTCTGTCCTGCCTTCTCTCTTCATTATCTCTTGCATAAAAGTTCCTTTCCCTTAAAAAGGCACAGCATGACTTGAAACTTTGTTGGGAAATTCAACCATAATATGGCATTGTCTGTGTTGTATGTTGGGAGTCCCTGTTTGTCCCTGATGTCTCTGTAAGAGGCTGATTCTCATCACTCATATTTCTTTTTTGAGGTAATGTCAAACTTATTAGATTATTTATGATGGGGGCGGGGTGCAGGGACAAATTAAGGAAATATTTAGGAAGCTTTGAAGTCAGGGCCATTCCTTCCATGAGAGAGTTGATTTAAAATGCCAGTTCTTGGGCAGTGGAATTGAGCTTCATATCTGTATGGAATACCCTTAGTGGATCTATGGCTTTGGTAATACTGTACAGCTCATTTGGGTGTTTTAATAACAGTCAGAGAGGACTGTACAGTCAGAACTAAGTGCATGCTTTTCCTCTATTATAGTGGCTTGGAAATATATCCCATGTAATCCTGGGCTTCCTCAGTGAACATGCTGGTAGGTGTGCAAAAGAGCTTGTTCACCCCAAGCTTTTGCAGACTTCCCAGAGGGCCTTTTCTGCGACCGCTCCCAGACTCTGGAATGGCCTGCCGGACGAGATCCATCTTATTACCACTCTTACTGCCTTTAAAAAGGCAGTAAAGACAGATCTCTTCCGACAGGCCTTCCTGGAATTAGTGCCCGGCAAACTGGAGGTGATCTCCTACTACCCCTTTTGCCGCCACTGCATGCTGCTATATTTTATCCATTCTATTCTTTTTTCAATTTTATTGTAGTTTAATTCAGTTTTAAGGGGTGGGAGGGTTGGGGTGTGGGATGAAGGAATGTTTTAATTATTGTCTTTTTAACAGCTGTACGCCGCCCCAAATGCTGAGCAGAGGGGCGGGTTACAAATAAAATATTATTATTATTATTGGTAGTAGTAGTAGTAGTAGTATTACACAGTTGGGCATTACATGTATTCTAGGATATATGCTTAATTCTCCATAGATTGAGAGATCAAAGCTAATGGACCTAGCTGGCACATTCAGAGCAGTGGCATTCCTGGCCTTGGGGCTTGTTCCTCCTCCTCCTTCATGTGGCTTCCTCATGAGGAGAGAGCTGGGCAGAACAAAGCCGCCTCTTCCGCTGCCTTGGCTTCCTCCTCAAGGAGAGGACCACAGCAGTGAAAAAGAAGGGACGGGTGCTAGCAGTAGCATCACACAGCCCCTGCATCCTCACTGGATGTCACCCCTCTTCTGAGGTGTCACCCAATGCGGTCCACAAAACCTGTGCCACCCCCAATGACACCACTGAGTCACAGTACACTCTAGCATGTATCTCACAGTTCTTTGTAATGCTCCGGTGTTCATTAGTTGAGTGGAAGCAATTCTGTGATGGCAGACTGTTTTGACATATACTCATCCAAAGTTATATTCTTCATGCAAAAGGCCTTTTGAGTATATGTAGTGTGATACCTGTTGTTATGTCTTGTTTTGAAAAATTGACACCATTTTGTATTGATATCACAGATGTGACGTGCTTTCTGAGTCCAACAGTAGGGCTTTCTAAATATATTTCTTCTTTCAAGATCTGTTGTAGCCCCGAATTCCTAAGAGAGATGCTGGGAAGAAATTCCATCAGTAAATACAGTCATCTCAATTCCTTATTATCCTGTAGCTTCTCCTACTTCTTTTGGCACTTGTACTTCCAGCTCACTGGGCATTTTTCCACAAATTCTTGGCCTCTGTGCAAAACTTTTGTCAGGTGTTGAATCCTTTCTTAATCTGTCTTGACTGAACTATATAAAGTGTCTAAACAATTTAGCATTTAATCACATTGGAGACAACATGAATTACTGACAGAGCAAGATATTTATTTGATATCAACTGGATTTTAAGAGTGGAAAATCACATGGAGCTGAATCATTTGAGTTTAAAACCCCAGCAGCAACAATATTGAGATGTACCACAGGAAATTCAAAAGTAAGGGGGTTTTAGGAATAAAATGAGGAAGAGGTTGAACTGGCATTCTTAATCCTTATTGTTCCAAAATCAAACTAGTAAAAGCATGATAATATTTAAATAATTGAGATATAAATATTGCATTCCTGGCTGCTAAGAATGCCCTTCAGTCATGTTCTGAAAATGATTTTTTTCTCTGCTATAAATTAATTTGATTTATTATTTTAGGGCCAAACATAGATTATAGTTTGTTTTGCATGGAGTTCTACACCTGTGCTAATCCAGATATAGTGGGCCCTTGGCATACACACGGGATCTGTTCCAGACCCCGCTGTGTATGGTAAAAACATGTATGCTTAATCCCATTCATGTCTATGGTGGCATGCTCCTATGTGCATGCCTGTATCACACACACCATTTTGTCCTCCCAGGCCTGCTGTACTCGTACACTCAAAGCCATGTACGGCAAGCCCATGTATGGCATGGGTGGACTATAGAAAGCTGTCCAGTCAGGACCATCTCAAGCTCTTAGATTCCAGAGCCAAAACATGATGAGAAAAGGAATGCAAAACAATAAAGACCAATGTACTCAGAATTTGGGAAGGAGAAGAAGGAGAAAGAAAACAAGATAGGGGGAGGGGGATTAAGGACAGAGAAGATCAATAAAACTAGGAAATGTGGGAAAGAAAAGGCAGACATGGAGAGAGAGAAATAAAGAAGGAAAGAGAAGATATTTAGAACAGAGTACTGGATGCAGGAAGGTCAAAGGAGAAAGGGGATGGGGGAAGGAGAAACCAAAGAAAGAGGGACTATGGAATGAGAAGGAACTAGGGAAAGAGACGAAGACATGCATAGGCAAGGATTGCAAGGGAGGGGAAAGGAAATAAGATTTGGTGGATGGAGAAAATTTTCTCCTGGAATTAGGGAATGGGAAAGAATAGTATAAGGAGAAACAAAAAAGTGAAGTCAGGTATGAAAAAGGAAAAGAATCAAGTGCATAAGCAGAGCTGTAGATGACAGATATTCATATCACATATTTGCTAACAGTGATGCAACCCATGTGCACCTATGACCAAAAAAGAAAACTGCACTGTGGCTTGAAACATTTTGGGTGGGGTGAGGAAGGTGTCAGTACAACTAAAGGAGTTAACAATGGGAAAAGCCACAAAGCAACAATTCTGTAACAATATACAGTTAATCCTCAGGTGGCAAATCCTGAGGCAGCTCAGTATTTCCACACTCTGACTATTCCCTCCTGTTTAGTCTTGGTGCTGGCCCTTATTTGAGAAACTTTGAGTGGCAGGGAAAAGATGGCCAGTGCAGATGCACTGGAGAGTCTGTAGCAGCAGTTTTCAGCAATGAGGGACAGCAGCACACAGCTTCTAAAAAGCTGTTCAAGACTTTCATGCTAAGAGCTCATCTCTGCCCTGAGGACTTCAGAGGGGTCCCAGGCCTGGAGAGCAGGAGCAATATCGTGAGATCTGGGAATCCTATAGGAATACCATTTGAACAGAAGACATTTGACCTTTACATGCCCCTGTTTCCAAAAATATTGAGTTTTGGAGCTCTGCTTCATTTCTAAGAGCAATACATTGGTTGAGTTTTACAGAGTTCAATGCTACAACAATACTTTATTTGTAATCCTTTAGCAATACATTGCCATCTTTACCTAAAACATATGCTTGTTTAGACATTTCAGCTACCCTTTGTGCTGAAACAAATCTGAAACGCTCAGGCATTTAATTCTACCAGTGTAAGGGCCCTTCTTAACTTTCTCATATGCTGTTTAACCAGGGGGTTATTTGACTGGATGCTCTTTTAAGCAAACATTTCTTGTTCTTTCTGTCTCATTGTCATGGTTACCCAGCTATGTAATACACTGCCTACTTCCGTGAAGCAAATCCCTATCATTTGGCTTTCAGATGCAGCAGAAAAAAGTGCCATTTGTGTTTTCAGATTCGTGAATGCATTTATCCTGTGTGTGTGTGTACGCACACACATATGCTGAAATGAAAGGAGGTGTGGGAGCAGTAACAACTTGGAGAAGCAATGCATTTATACATGATTCTATGCCCCTAAGAGGAAAAGAAAAACAAGAGCACAAGAATGGTCTCAGGAGGAGAAAGGGACATAGAGACCATGAAGAACAGTTAGAAAAAGAGATTTTTTAAAAAGCTCCCACCTATAAATAACAATTAAACTTTCTAAACTTGAATAAGGAACTAATGGAAGTGGAGATTATCAGTTGAAACAGGAGCATATACACTGTGATTCCCAAAGTGGGCAGTACCACCCCTTGGTGGGTGATGGAATGATCCAAGGGGGTGGAGAGGAAAAATGGGGTGGCAGGGAGACCATTAGTCAAAGTTTTGGCTTGCAAGAAAGACAAGGGGAACCATCGGCCTTGAGGACAATGATGGGGATGAAGAGATAAAGCATATGGCAGCAGGAGACAAGCGGTGGCAAAAAGAAGCTTTCACATTTGGGACCCTGCTTAAGCTTTGTGAATTTTGCTGGAGCTTGGCTGGCAGGTTGGAGCTGCACTGCTGATCGTACTTTCTTTCATTAGACAGGCCAAGAGAAGAGATAGGAGAAGAAACCATGTTTGTGTGTGGAGGGGGGACAATTTGAAGCTCTGTGAGGAAGGCATATTTCTGAGGAAGGATGGGAAGGAGTATCTGGGACCAATTCTTCAAAGAATCCTTCAGCTCTCTTGGATTGAAAGTCCTTCTTCACCGGGGAGAAAAGTGGGAAGCCACCTACGCCCCAGCGAAGGATTGAGAGTCCATCCTTGCCGAGAGAAGCTTTTCTCTACACACCTTGTCATCTTGGGAGAAGCAACTGAGCAGAGGGTTGAGCAGCAACTGAGAAACCTCTCACCTGTGCTGACCTTATAGCAAAGGCCAGCATGGGCAAGAGGTTTCTCACTTGCTGCTCCAAGGATGACCAGGTGCAAAGCAACCAAGCGGCCAGTTGAACAGTGTCCAAGAAGCCTCTCCTCCAGGTCAGCCTTGTGGCAAAGGCCAACACAGGCAAGAGGCTTCTTGGTCACTGCTTGACCAGCTGCTCAGGCGCTGTTCCTTTTGCATCTGGTTGCCCTGGGAGCACCACCCGAGCAGCCGACCTGCCTTACTTTTGCTGTAAGACTGGCATGGGAAGAGGGCTTGGGCAACTGCTGCTGCCACTATTGCTATATTTGCACATGGGAGGTGAAGGTGGTAGATGTCACTGGCTGGCTGGCTGCTGCACAAACAGTAGGCCTAATATCAAGAAATAGGTGATGAAGGGTACTAGGGTTGTTGCCAAAGAGAAAAGGGGGCAGTATCCTTTAAAAGTTTGGAGACCACTGGTGTACAGTAATGGCACCTCTCTGCATGTCTCATGTTTCTTACTCTGAGTTGTTTGTCTTACCTGGCTGCTGTGACAGAGGAAGGAAGACAACTAAGATGGTGACCTAACTCTGAACATGTCCAGTGGCTCTGATAGTTTTATTGCTCCCTGTTTGTTTTGCAAGTTAAATGATAGGGTACACAGACAAATTCTCCTTCCCAGTCAGTTGCCCTTTAACTGTCTGCCATAATGTTAAGATTCTTTCAAAGCAGCATGTTGCCACATGCAACTAAAGCAGCATTAGAACAGTTTATGTGGAGTCCAACTTGGGACTATGTATGAAAGAATCAAAGTGGGACCAGTCATGAAGTTTTTCCTTACCCAGTTGACCATACAACTGAGAAATCATTCAGTGAAAATGACTCTATAAGATTGGGTCCCTTGCCCCTCATTAATTGGTAATACACACTGTGTGGCTGAGTTGCTATGAGTTCATGCCACATTGAATGATGTTTTACTGTTTATCAGAGGTATTGAAGCCATGATAGAGACATTTAACAATTTTACAGTGTGCCTTTTATTATTTATTAATTTATTTGATTTCTATGCCACCTTTCTCCCAGTAAGGGACCCAAAACGGTTCATAAATAAAAATTCTAACAAACATATTACAATAAAACAATTAAAAACATCAGCTGAAAACAATTTAAAATTACAAACATTAAAACCACAATAAAACCACAATACCCACCCCATAAAACAGACTCCCCATATAAAAGCCATCTCATGATCACACATTAAAGGTCTGCCTGAATAAATCCATTTTTACTTGCCGATGAAAGGCAAGCAGGGAGGGGCAGCCTTGCTTCTCACGGAAGGGCATTCCAGTATTATGGAATTTTAGTATTATGCTTTTGAATACTCTTAGAAAACTATAAAAGTATTTTGAAAAATTGATATGATCATTCAGCATTTTTAGTGGCCACTAGCATTTATACTTCTCAGCAATATACATTTTTCTTATCTTTGCCATCATAGGGTGGCTAAACACACATTAAATACAGTGGCATTGTCTTTAGTTTAATAACAATCATTGTACTGACATTGCAGCATATGTTTTAAAGTTTAACATTCAAATGTTTCTTTTCACAGTGAAAAGAATCAGCATTGAAAATAACTAGTTCTCTGTAAAATTTGTAAATTTGGTACCTAATTCCTATATGAGATATGTTTGAGGTTCCTTTGTTTTCTATAAACCTAATTACCTCTAATACAAAAGTAAGAGGTCATAAATGTTTGTTTTACAAGTTGATTGATCTCTTGGCAGCTTTGAAAACCTTTTCAAAATTGATTAGTTGGTGGATAATGAAAGACTGGATATGCCCTGAAGGGAAATAGCTGGCACCCAAATACATATGTGACAGATTACTATTTGTATTTGAAAGCATGCTTCTCCAGGAAACTGCAGAGATAACAGGTGAAAAAGGAGAAAGTGACATGACAGAAATTTGTTGAGACCTGCCTCAGGCTTCTGTGCTCAGAGAGCATTTGTACACAGATGAGTGCTTTACAGAAATCACACTGTGAAAGATACAGATTTGAAAACTTTATTCAGTAAATTCCTGTCCAGTTGTAGGTTAGTTAATTAAAGAAATGGCTTACAGAGAACCTGAAATATTTTTTCCAGAATCAAAGTTTTCCTTCATATAAGGGAAACAGTTAAAGGGGAAACAATCTTGAAGAAGAAGCCCTTCATTGAAGAAAGTGAATAGAAAAGTGTGTGCATAAACTAATCAGGATGCCACTGCATAAATGGTAAAACACCAGTTTAGGCTAATCTAATAAGCTGCCTTTGATTCAGAAGTAAGTACACATTCCTAGCAGACTGGATCAATTTTTACTTGGAAAAAGCATCTTCTGCATAGTAGTATCTCTGATGAAGCCACCTCAAACTATGAAGTTCATTTTCCTGTAGAGAATAACAATATAATAATAATAAAGTTTATTTAAATCCCTTTGAGATCAATCAGGGCGGCTAACAAGAATAAAATATACCATACATACAACTGTAAAATCTAATCCCCCCCCCTTAAAAATTTATTAAATAAATTGTAAATTAAAACATACAATAAAATACAACAATAATTTTAAAACGATCACCGTGTCATCACAGTTGTAATGTGAAATTAAGATCCCTCTCTAATGCCCTCTAAATTTCAGAGATTCTTTGTTTTAAGCTAAGAATCTTGTGAATTTTGACTCACACTATCTCTTCAGTGTTTTAAAGGCACGCAGGCAAACATCACAGTCCATTTCTGTCAAAAAGCAAATATTTGGGGAGCAGTGGTGTCACCCCACTTAAGGTGTCACCCGGTGCAATCCACACACCCCATATGCCCCTAGTGATGCCCCTGCATTTAAGAGCCTGCACAATTTAAAGCATCCTTGTTTTTAAAAAATTAGTTACCAACCAGGGTTATAGAGTAGTTATTCCCTAATATTAATAGGAGAAGGGAAATGCCACATCTGCAGCTAACAGCATGAAAGCAAATTTTCTAATTCTTTTTAGCAACTTATTTTCTCTGTACAGTGCAGCTGTTGAAGGTGTGACTTGAACTGGAAGGACAAGACAAAGAAATCGCCTCCTCACCATTCCTGTAGCCCCCATCAAGGAAAACGTATTTTCCCCATAGGGGGTAAAAATTGTCGGTGGACTTAATATTAACTGGGAAAGTGATAACCCCCCTCCTGCACACACGTGTTGGTCTTCCACTTTGGCCAAAGTAATTCCATTTTATAAACAGAGAAAATGTTGCTGAAAATAATTGTGGAAGTACGTATCAAGTAAAGTTTCATCCATAGCTGCCAAGGAAAGTTGTAAATAATTAATTTTCATTTGAATAGCAGACTGACATATACATATGTGTGGCTAGCTTTTATGAAAGTAAAAGAGTCTGACAATCTAGAACCGTACCATTTGCTTATTTATTTGAATAAGGTAACTGTTTCTGTTTGGTATATATCTTTACCTGCACATGCGCACATGTGTCTGATGAAAGCCATGTCCTTCCAGATATTTGAGAACTGATGTCAATTGCACTGAGAAAATCTTCCTGGCATGGTATTAAAATCAAAGAAAGGACTGTCAGTTCCTTCTTGTCATTGTGCAGCCTTGCAACTTATCTTAAGACACCCAGGTTTTATGTTCTCTTACTTAAAGCTTTTGGAAACAATAAACTATATTGAGGTGTAAACCAGACCCATATGTTAGGATGAGGGGTTGTTTTTTGGTTTTGCTGCCTGCATTCCTCTTAAAATTCACAGTGCAAATGTTTCCATGTTTCCTGTGATAGCTACTCACAGGTAAGGACTATTTAATTAAACAGTTAGGTAAACATGTATAAGATTGTAACCTATATAGCAAAATTATTTCCCAAACTTCATGTATATGTGAGTTCATTTCTTCACATGCACATCAGAACATGGAAAGTCACTTTCTAAAAGTAATTAGTTCCAGGTATTATTCCAAGTTCCCCAAACATAGTTAGTTGCCATTATAGTTTCAGTTTTTACAAAATAACTAGTTATTTTCCATTTCTAATGCATATAGCAACTTGGTAATTGCTTTTAAAAACAAACTTTCTGAATACTGCAACCTGCTGGCCTGTGGTACAAAGCACACCTAAAATAACAATGCACAGAAATAGTTTTTAATTTTTTTAAAAAAAAATGCAGTTTTACAAATACAGCTATGTTCTTCCTCAAAAGAACCAGTTACTTAAAAAAGTTCATCAGACAAAAGATGAATACATACCTGTGTTGTACTGCAGAAAACAGGTGGCAAGATATGCCCTGGTGACACATCACTGTGGGAGCTCTCAGATGTTTTAAGACTTTCTCAGAAGCAGTGCCCACTGAAAACCTGGGGCTAGATGATGAAAAAACAATCTTCTAGATTTTCTCCTGCTTATGATCTTTCTCTGAAGACCTCTCACTCATTTCAGCCTGCCATCTAATGATTGTGAAAAGTGACCTGCTGATTCTCCCAGCCTCTGCACATGTGTATTACGCCTACCCCATCTTTGACATTAAGAAATTAGTTAACAGTATAGGGTTAACAGTGTAATCCTGTGCATAGGTATTGAGAAGTATTGGGCTACAATCCATTTTACCGATGGATTGTATCTTAACTCCAAACCCCCTGACATACACACACAGACACAAACACATACATGTACAAATTAAACTTCTTGTTGTTAACTGCCCTTGAGTCCCTATGGATGAGACATCTCCAAGACCCCCTGTCCACTGCTCTGCTTAATTCCTGCAACCCCTTAATACCCATGACCTCCTTAATAGAGTCCATCCATCTAGCATGTGGCCTTCCTCTCTTCCTAATTCCCTCCACCTTCCCCAGCATTATTGTTTTTTGCAAAGAGTCCTCTCTTCTCATGATGTGTCCGAAATACAAGTCTCAGGACCTTATCACATGGGGTCTAGAGCAGAGCTAATCCAAAGGGC
>CM034708.1:114727799-114738274 GCA_020142125.1 Phrynosoma platyrhinos
TATGATTTGATCATTGTAGTAATTTTCTTTATCTTTCCACACTGTTGCATCCATAATTCTTTGTTTGTTCCTATCTCCCTTTTGTTTTTCTTCTTTTCTTTTCTTTATTGCTTGTAGTGTTTTTTCTGTCATCCATTTTTTTTCTTTCTTTTTGTTTATTGAAGGTGTCTGTTTGCATTCTTGTTTTATTATGTCCCTGGCTTCAGACCACAGTTCCTCTGGTTCTCGGTCTATTATGCTTATTAATGCAAATCTGTTTCTTATGTTATCGGTAAATTCTGTTGAGATATTATTTAGATCATATTTTGGTGTAACCACTGGTTTTGTTTTTTTCTTGAGTCTTACTCTTATTTTTGATATGAGTAGTTCATGATCTGTGCCACAGTTGGCGCCTGGTCTAGTCTTGGCCACCAGTATAGAGTTTCACCATCTTAAACTTAAACAAGTTAAACTGCTTTATTTCAAAGGCACAGCCAAAGCCAGACTTTTAATATTCTTCCCCCACTTTTTCAGTGAGGCCAGACTTGCCTTAACAATGAAAGTCAGGTGGGAATTGCAGTTACATTGCAAAAGGAATATTATCATAATAATGAGGGATAGAAATAATAGTTATATCTTCACTTCTAGAGAAAATAATTTGTTATAGTTAACTATTTTTTTGCAACAGGTTACTTCCAAACACTGATTCATACCTTGTTCCCCCAACTGCCCCGTTGTCTTTGCTTTCACAAACTCATGTGTGATTCGTGGAATGTTTCCAGATGCATGCCTCCTAACACCATCAGTCAAGAGACACCTTACAGCCATTTCATCTTTTCCCCTGTAGCAGATGTTCTGTGAAATAAAAAGGATGAGAGAAATAGGAAACATGGAAGGATGCAAGTGAAACATGGTAGCATTTGGATGCCCTGTAAAATTTGGTGAATAAGGCACAACAGTTGTACAGTAAAAAATCCACTAGAAGTACCCTTAAACATTACAATTTTTTAGGTGGGGGGGTTCATTCTGTGATGACCCATTGAAAATTGACCTGGTCTTTGTTGTTGCAATCCAATGATGAATAATGATGTTGTGTGTGAACAAGCTTAAAAAAATGACTTTCCAGCTTCTATTTTTTAAGACATGGTACCTGTAAGAAACAAATGGAAACAAAGAACAGGTATTTGATTAAAACAAAGTAATGTTTTTGGAATTATAAAACTGTATACAAATCTGTGTGCAAAGATAAATATGGCTCTGTTTCTCTCATTCTGTGGGATGATTTGGTATATTTGTGTTTTTCATAACAACAGTTATGGAAAGAAAAACAATAGGGGCCATTGACTGGGTTAGAGTTGATACACTTGGATGTTGTTCCCTTTCAAGTGAAAAGCAGGAACACTCTCCTCCAGAGAGTGAAATAATTTTACATGCCTTGTCAGTCTTGCTACAACTCTGGAAAGAAATACAGTGAGAACTGAGACATGGTATTATTTATGTTGCTCTGAATGTTTTTGCAGTGAATAGATTTGACCTCCCTCCCTGTTTTGAAGGCCTGGTTTCAAAGAACATGGCAGATTTGCATCAGCCCCAGTTTGGGGCCAGGTCCTTTGAGTTGCTGCTGTACAGAACCGATTTAAATCAAAATTTGTCTCCTGAGATCAAAAGGGGTTTGCATGTTCATTTAGATTCCACGAAGCTGTCAAACATGGATTTTTTGTGTACTGTTATTCTATCCTGATATCTTTTGGAAGCTGGATAGAAAAGTTGTCCATAGCAACTTTCATCACTTGTCCCATTGTACAGAATTTGTTTGAAATGCACTGGGAACCACTTCTGTTTGTGCAACTGGCATATAGTTGTTGTTGTTATTGTTGTATTTTGCTTCAGCTATTTTTTATTCTCTCTGGGCTTGTCCAGACTGGGCAAAAGCCTCAGAATTTGGTGGGAATTGTACCTATTGGTATCAGGATATATATTTTTGTCAATAAGGAAATGACATTCCTCCTGTCTTGGTCTATTTCTTAGGAATTTCTGGGAGTGATCGTGACTTTTTAAGCCTAGGGCTTAAAAAAAAAATCTCCTGGACTTTCCAATGCAGGCAGGGAAAAGTCCTCCATTGTCTCATTTCCTCTTGTACAGTCAATCCTCCATATCCAAGGATTCTTTATGTGTGGATTCAACCACCCATGGCTTGAAAATATTCCAAAAAGATATACATTCCAAAAAGCAAACTTGGATTTTGCTATTTTATATAAGGAACAGCATTTCACTACACTATTTTTAATGGGACTTCAGCATCCACAGATTTTGGTATCTGCAAGGGTTTCTGGAACCAAACACCAGTGGATACCAAGGGCCCACTGTACCTTGGGGCAGTCCTACTGATGGCATAGGTGTGTGCCTTTTCCTATGCAGGTTCTCCTGCAACCTTCCTTCTCTCATTACATTTCCAGGAGAGAAGGAAACCCTACCCACACCACATTTCAACCAGGAAATAAAAGAGGACAGCTTTGGTGTATTTTGGGTGTGACTGAATGCAAGGTGGTAACAGCTGTTCTGAGATGTGCAACTCAAGAACAGAATAGTTTGACATTTATCATGACTGTTGACCATCTGGAGGAACCCTCTGCTATTTCTTTGATACTCCCAAGTATTTTCTTTTCCAAATATGAAGCAAATGAAGCAAAATATTTAGATTATTGGATTCCCGGTAAACACCATAACAGGAGCATAAATATTCAAAACAAATTTAGAAATCCAGTGAATTTACTGAATAAGAAACAAAAATTAGAGTTGTAGAGGTTATAAGCTCTCCAGCAAAGTGCATGTTTGCCTTCCTCCCCCCCCCCCAGCATTAAACTGCACTGACTTTCAAATTAAATATTTGAGTTTCAGATTTTTTTTTCATATTTAAACACTTCTGAAGAATATGGTAAGTTATGGGCAGTGCCTAGTCATCCCCATTAGGAACACAAGGTAACATGTGGGCCTATTGCTTTTGAGTTGGGCTCTGATGGACATGAGTAGTGGAAAGAATGACAAAATCTTTTGTCAAAGTCAAATAGAAAATAACCTGTTTCATGTTCCTGGCCGCTTACCTTGAGATTTAGGTCCCTTTCACTCTGAAGTTATAGTACTCTAGTTCTGCTTTGACTGCCATGGTTCCATCCTATGGAATCCCAGGATTTTTAATTTAGTGAGGCACTAGAGAGCTCTGGTTGAGAATCCAAGTACTCTTGACTAAATTGCAGTTCCCAGGATTCCACAGGAAGGAGCTATGACAGTTAGTGGATTGTAGATCTATAGATGGTGAAAGGAGCCTTAGTTGTTCCCCTGAAGGCACCGAAAAAGACCTTCTTTTTGGCCGTCTTAGGCATAGACAGAAATTCCAGTGTAGAGTCAAATGAACATATCAAAGTACATTGGCTGTGCAGATAGGAACCTGCTTCTACCAGTGAATATTCCTTTCGGATTGGTGCAAAACTCTAAATGTTAGGGCAACCTTGGGACAATGTTTTAAATCTAAATCTGAATCTTGAAAACAATGAATTTCACAGATCACATTTCCAAATACACAATATAATGTTTCAATTTACTGATATAAAATGTCAAAGTCAGTTTTGGCCTTCAGACAGTCTAAATCTTTCTATTCATAGATACACCTGCGGGAATCTAGTTCCTAATTTTTTTTATTTGGTTGTTTGTTTCAGGCATTCATATACCTGAACATTTACCTCATATGTCTAATAATATTTGTTATGAGTTGCAGATATTTCTGATTAAAGTGTTATGGAGAAAAATGTTGGGAATATGTATTGTTGTCCAAAAGAAATCTGCTGATTTTGGTTTTCAGTTATCTGTAGAAGATCAATTACATGATACACCATATAAGATATGGAATCAATAACAGAAAATGGAAAACACTTAAGGCAGAAACAGGCTGACAGACTGCTGCTTAGTGTGTTTTACATTATGTAGGTGATCATTTTGACCAGAGTTTGACATGATATTCAATGTTTCCATAGTCTGGTAGTTATTTTCAGTGTTAGCAGCCTACAGTTATTGACTTGGAAAAGCAGTTTTAGACATTAAAATGTAACAGTTTTATAATTCATTGTAATTTTTTAAAAGTTTACATGGCTTTGGAATGGCTGGGCCCTTTTCTGACATCTGCAATAAATTGGATTCCTCAGTTTAAATCTGCTTTGTGGTAGTGCTGACAGAGGAACCAAAACCACAGCAATCCATCCCAAGCGACGCATTGGATTTGTACTGGAATTGATTTGGACTTTCATACCACAATTTCAGACAGACTCTTCCCTTTGTGAATCCTTTTGTGATTGTGAATTGACCCTTTTATTGTCTGTGATCATTACCTTATAACACGTGTTATCCATATGATTGCCTTCAGCTGGACTACAGAGCGGCTGGAGGACTATTAGAGAAGAAGCAACATAATCCAGCCCTTCCTAATTAAAAACTGTTTCCAGCCATAAATAAACCTCCCAAACCTTTTCCCTAATGGGCTGGAAGACATCCAGAACATTAGAACAATAATTGAGTTAATGGATATGCTGCTTGTTGTATTCATTTATTTATCCATTTTAAAATTTCTATCCTTATACAAAAGCACGACATCCATAGTATATTACAGTTTACAGGAAATTAGGTCCCTGTCCTGAAGAGTTCCAGTGCCAAATTCTACACAGGGGAAAGAGCAGAGGAAAAAAAGAAGAGTGTAGGTAGAGGTAAATAGAATAAATTTACAGTTATTTTAGTCACATGTACTTCGGCTTTACTTCCATCTTAGTACTTGAGATGTAGAAGGTAAAGCCAAAAGTGTCACAGAAAAGGGTGTATTTGAGAGGGGAGAGAGGGAGAAGCAAAAGATCTTTGGAGGATAGTAGTGCTGGAGGAGGAAAAGTCACGATTAACACTATGCCAACATATATAGGAATATAAGAGCAGACAAATGGGAGCGAGGTAAGGCCCTGAAGGGCTTTAGAGCTAAGGACAAGGAGCCCATTCTGGGTCATGGAACAGTATGGAAGCCAGTGTAAGGATTTAAGGAGCAGTTCAGATGAGGAGAGTGACAGAAATAGTGAATGATTTTGGTAAGATTGGGCTGGATAGGCTCATGGAGTTTTGTAAGAAGCAATGGGAGTTTTGTGAGCAGAAAAAGTCTATGCAAGAGATGCCCAATGTATGTGCAAGAGTCTCTGCTGAGGGGATAGAAAGAAAGGCACATATTTTTGCAATGTTATTATGCAGAAGTGACATGACATGGCAAAAAATAAATACAGACAGTAAAGGAAAAAGATGAACAAACAATAAAGGCAAAGTCACACATTTGTTCTAGAAAAGCAAGGCTTGGAGAGAAAGAGAAGTTGAGTTTTGCACATATTGAGCTTGTAACAACAGTGAAGATTTGTTCCCTCCAAATTTAATTTGAAGCATGCAGATTAAATTTGTTTAATAATAGCAGGTAGTAAGAAATGTGATTAGAAACACTATTTTAGTTTTTGGATCCTACATGAATAGAAGTTATAAGTCCATCTTTGTTCAATTGTTTGGATAGTAATGTTTATGTTGTATTTAAAAGGCACTGAACAACTTGGCTGAAATCATGCACTTATAGGTCAGAAGGTGGTTGCTCAAAGTGGTTCAGCTTTTCCCCTCTTGTTTTCTTGAATGTATTATTTTCTTATTTTGCCTCAGTTCTGTTGACAAAGTTATATGGTACTAATTTCTTATTAATCCTCTGGGTTATTTAAAATGTTGCTTCTCTTCATCGGTTGTAAAGATCTCATTTGCTATTCTCAAGACTTGTGGGTGAGTGAGTGATATTTCTTCTCTCCTCCTGAAATTATATGACTAATGTTTTGTTTGTTTTGTTTCTTCCTTTGCTGTTTCTGATAGATATTGATGAGTGTCTGGTCAACAATGGTGGCTGTGACCACTTCTGCCGTAACACAGTGGGCAGCTTTGAGTGCAGCTGCCAAAAAGGCTATAAACTACTAACAGATGAACGAACCTGCCAAGGTAATACTCTTTTAAACATATCTTGCTTGTCTTTGCTTAGTGATTTTGATAATTCCATTTTAGGAGAAAAAAGTCACAGAAGGCTTATTTTTTTTTTTTTAATCTGGCAGAGAGTGGGTTGTAGTAAGAATACTGTGATTCTGTTGTCTTCAAAATAAATTTACATTTGTCTAGGTTTTATTACAAGACACATGTGATCTATAGCTAGAAACAGACCACATTCTTAATAGTAGCAAACATGCTTTCCTAAAAGTCTTTAATGGACTTTAGGAAGTATCTCCTAACCCTCTCTAGCCAGTACTTAGGAAGGGTGTTTTCTAGCTGGTATGGTGTGGCTTTTTACCAACTTTTAGCTAAATTCCTGCCTGATGCCCCCAGGTCATCATTTAAGATGCACTATATACCTGAGTTCCAACAGAGAAATAATGTAGATTGGGTAAGTAAATGTCTGCATACATTTTAAATTGTGGTAGGGAAAGTGTTTACCAACTTTGTGAGTACCTTGTTGAAATAACATTGGACAGCCTACTTAAGGTTACTTTAGTTGTTGGTTTTGGTTAGATTAGACCTATTGACTCAATGTAATTTACATAAGTGTTTATTCAGCAAGCTTCCATTGGTATGTCTACTCTAGCTGGGTTTAACAATGGGATTTAGGTCTAGATTCTCACTTTTGATGTGTTCACTTTTGATTATTTGTACAAGATGGTGCTCGTAAAATAAAGTTATCTTAATTTAGGAAGCTGACTGTGGAGGCTCAAGTCATGTTGTCTTCTAGTTTCTTAGTGGTACTTTCACAAAACCAATTGAGAGTGTTATGAGGCTAGACGTTGCCTTATTAAGTGCCAGTAGCTGCTGGACTGATTCCTTTTAGGGAATTAAAAGACCCAGCCAAGAAATAACTCAGGTGACTGCTCCTAGACTGTGGAATGGCCTGCTGGATGAGATCCGTCGTTTGTCAACTTTAGACAGCTTCAAAAGAGCTGTCAAGATGGATCTCTTCTGGCAGGCCTTTCCTAATTAGTCTTCCCAGTCATAGAACTGGTCCTTATGTTTCTTTTTTCCCCAATCTCAGCTGCTGTTGTATTTGCTGCTGCTGCAATTACGTTAATTATTGTAATTTGTAATTTTGTAATTTGTGAGCATTTGCCTTTTTTTTAAACTGTTTTAAATTTGATTTTGTTTAATAATTTTTAAGGGGTGGGAGGGTTGGGGTCTGGGGTTGATCTTATTGTATTGTATTTTTTTGTTGGAAGCCACCCCGATTGCTACACAGAGGGGTGGGGTAGAAATTATTATTATTATTATTATTATTATTATTATTATTATTATTATTATTGTGTTAAAAGCCTCTAAAGTTAATCTGACAGCCTATACTTTAAAGGGGTAGGCAAATTGTCCCCTTTAAGGGCCGAGGGACTTCAGCTCCCAGAATCCCAGGAGCTATTGGCCAACATGGGACTATTGGCCAACATGGCTGAGGCTTCTGGGAGCTGAAGTCCCTCATCCCTTAAAGAGCACAGTTTGCCTACCCCTGCAAATATAGCCATTTCCAATAGTTTGGGGTGTTGAATATCCATAGTGGGTTACGTACTACATGTTGTTACTCTATAAAACTTTGAGAAGGGACTTTTGAAAATGGTGCATAGGATTTATTTCCCAACCTCATTTTCTATATAACTCTCAATTTAATTCCCAGATTAATTCCCTCAGCAACTATCTACCCACTGTCTTTTTTTTCTTGGACATGGGTTGATTTCCAGACTCATTCCTACAACAGGATTGTGTGGGGTCTTGATATATGGAAACATGTGTAAATGTTTTCTCTTCTTTAAACACCCCAGAGAGGAGCAAAAAGGTTCCTGGAGTGTGAAGGAAAATAAGCTGTTACTTGTTTAACTGGATTTAATTGCAAAGTGTGAAATCTTAACACTCTTAATTTCCCCCCTCATTATTGCAATAGTGATGGCTTTTACTTAGTGAAATATTCACTTTGAATATTTAAAGACTATACAAAATAACAAGTGGTCTGAATTATCTAACAATTATTCTCTCATTTTCTTTACTCCTTATAAAGTAGATAGAAGTGCCTACAGAAAAGACAAAGTAACTTAGGGCCTTTGCAGACTGCTAGAAATAGTGCAAATTGAGTCCACCTTAAGGGTTAGGGTTAGGGAATCATGGGAACTGTATTTTATAAGTCTGTAAGGTTAGACATGAGGGAGTCTGCATGAGGTTAGCTTGACCACTGTGAGTAGAGGGCAACCTGAGCATTGACTGGTGATGACTGTAGCACATGTCAGCAGAAATAGCACATAAGATTGTCAGTCAAAAACAAGTTGACAGGTATGGCATTTACCTCCAAATGTCAAGATTGATGTGACACATGAATGATTTTAGTGAACAATACAGTGACAAAGTCTTAAGCATTAAGAAAATAAAAGAAAATAAAAGACATTTAAAATTTATGTGCCTGAATTCTTCAGTCACATTGGAGTGTAGTGGTGTGAGTTTTGGACCTCTGTGTGCAAAACTGTTTGAAATCTCCTCTCAGCAAATTTCATTGAATAACCTCTTTCTCTGTCTAACACATACCACAGATTTGTTGTATGGTGAAACACTCCTATGGGTTTCTTTGGATTGGGAGAAATGCACAAATAATTAAATTGAAAGATGGTTTCATGTATAGTGAATTTGTACCCATTTGAAATAATTAGGAACAATGAAAAACCAACTATTTACCTTATTTAAATTTGCCATATTATTATAGCAAGGAAATAATAGAAGTTGGCCCATATATTAAGATGTAGTTTAGAATTAAAAAGTATCAGCAGATGGCTTTGTATATTTTATATTCCAGAAGAGAATATATAATATGAGGTGGAACCAAATTTTAAATATCATTGCTCAGTCATCCTATTCACTGTGAATATGGAATCTAAAGGTGATTATTAAGCCACTTAAAATTATATGTTATTATATCCTCCAACGAAATGGAGGATAATGTCACATATTTAAGTTACATTGGCATAGTAATGGCAATAGCACTTTACATTTCTATGTCGCTTCATAGTGAACTAAGCACTCTCTGAGTGGTTGACAATGTGTTAGCCAATTGCCCCCAACAAGCTAAGTACTCATTTTACCAATCTACGAAATGATGGAAGGCTGAGTCCACCTGGAGTCCTGCAGGTTTGAACTCACAATGTTGTGGCTGCAGTACCAGCATTTAACCATTGTTCCACCAGTATAAATAAATAAATTGATCTTTTGTGGATTACAATGCTAAGCGGTGGTGAGAAGTGTTACTACCTTTTGTTGTATTAATGAGCAATTAGAAATGGATTTCCACCATGATGCATAATATCAGAAGAGCAATGTATTGGTTTTGCCATAAGGACATCTCTAATTATGAAGATAAGTTGAGAAAGAAAATAGCCATGGATAGAGTACACTGCAGGAGAGGAGAGGAGAGGAGAGGAGAGGAGAGTGGCAGCTAGGGTAACAGACAACAATGTCATTTGAAAGTGTGAGCATATTTCCTTTGATATGTTGTGAGCTACTGTGGGCACAATCGTGGGGAATTATCATATAAATTAACTGATAGTGATATCTATATGTGAGGGAAGATGTGGAAGATGTGTATGCTTGAAAAATACATCATGAAAGAGGATATGACAAAACTGGATAAACCTAAAGATTCTACTCTGAAGTCCAGATTCCATTTTCTAAGAGATCTTCCTTGTTTTGTGACTTTAGTAGTTTTTGTGTAACATGCTCTTAACTGTGAAATAACCATTCACCTAATAAAATATATGTTGCAAAGATATTTGAAGACTCATGCAAAAAAAGTAGGAATGCAGAGATATCTGAATTGTGCCTAGGATTAGCAAAAAGTTGCAGAACTGACCCAGTCAGGCCATCATATAAACATTTCATGGAAATTATGTTGGGCCTTGCAGAAAAAAACAGTACAACCTAAGTAAAGTAGGCTCCTTCTTATTTCTTCACTTGCAGGGAGCATAAGAGTTCTCCAGACTTTCCCAAATGAAGCCAAAATTTTTTAAAACAGGAATATTGTATATTGAATATTGTGGTTTGTCATTTTAGATGAACAACAAATATGTAACTGTTTTGTTCCTGAGTTACTTTGGGCTAAAGACTGGCAGCAGCTAGCAGTAATATCAGTAATAACTGTCAATAATATCTGCCTTACAAAAACACAAATATGAATAATTTAGATCCTTTTTGGTGTTTCTAGGGGATAAATTGTGAACCCAAGCAATTAGCATGACTGCTGCTGTTAAATGAAGCAGAGCTAATACAGACCAAGGTTTTTGTTGTTAACTGCCTTCGCGTCGGTCTTGACCCATGGCGACCCTATGGATGAGACTTCTCCAGCACCCCCCATCCTCTACTGCTCTGCCCAGCTCCTGCAAACTCATATTCGT
>CM034708.1:114738374-114748482 GCA_020142125.1 Phrynosoma platyrhinos
CCTATCATCTTTCTTAACTGTCCAGCTCTCACATCCATGCATTGTAATAAGGAATATGATGGCTTTATGATTCTGACTTTTGTGCTGAGTTGTATGTCTTTGATTTTAGGATCTTTTCTAGTTCTTTTATAGCCACTACCCCCATTCTTAATCTTCTCCTGATTTCCTGACTGCAGTCCCCATGCCGATCAATGTTTGATCTTTTACTATTTCTGTTTCATCATTATCTAGTTTGAACATGTGTAAGTTCTCTGTAATCATTATCTTTGTTTTCTTTATGTTCAACAGTTTGCGCTTTCTTCTTTGATCTTCCTTAATAGATCTTCCAGGTCTGGGAGGTTTTCTGCTAGTATTATGCTGTCATTTGCATGTCTTAGATTGTTGATATTCTTTCCTCCTATTTTCACTCCTCCTCCTTCTGTGTCCAAGCCTGCTTTCCTTACAATATGTTCTGCATATAAGTTGAATAGGTGGGGTGAGAGGATGCAGCCTTGTCTGACTCCTTTGCCAATTGGGAACCATTCTGTTTCTCCATGTTCTGTTCTGACAGTAGCCTCGTGTCCTGAGTACAGATTCCTCATCAGGACTATCAGATATGTTGGCTCTCCCAAAGAGCCTTTCGTGATCTTTGCAGTCAAAGCTTTGCTATATGTGTCTATAAAGCGCATGCTGATTTTCTTTTGGAACTCCCTGCTACACTCCATTAGCCATCGTAACACCAATTAGACCAGGGGTAGGCAACCTTTTTAAGCTGGGGGCCGGGTTGCTCTCCCTCAGACAGTTGGGGGGCCGAAGCACCATAAATAAATAAATAAATAATTTAAAAAAACATGCATGTACACTCTCTCAGCCCCAGAAAAGCCATGGCAAAACCCCTGTGGAGATTTTGCCAAGAAAACCCCAAGAACAAGTAATAACAACAATAATCAATATCATCATGGTGGGTTGTGGCGGTGGCGGCAGGACTGGCCTGGGGCCGGTCCAAAGGCCTCGGGGGGCCACATCCAGCCCCTGGGCCTTAGGTTGCCTACCCCTGAATTAGACCAAGGTAGCACTGGTGAATCACCTGTTTTTTGTTTCTTTCTTTACTGACAGAATGTCATTGGTGGTTGTTTTAAATGGAAGGAGGAAGAGTGGTTAAAAATTACTCATTGTGTCAGTTTATAAATCTTCTGCAATTTTTTACCCTGGTAACCTGTGGGCAAGACATTTTTAAGTACTGTTCAGAGTCTTGTGGCAGGTTATTTTGGAATTTTTAATCCTCCCACAGTCTGAATCAGAATGATTTAATTACATATTTCTTGAAAGATGATGTAGTTGTTCATATTGTTTATGTATTTAATATCTGTTTTTCTCTTGCTAGCTGCTACTGTTTACTTTCACTCTACTTCATTTGGTGGGTTAAGAAGTGCTTGATTTTATGGTACAGTTTTTTCAAATCTATAATGGATTAAAGGACACAGACTTATGTGCCCAGAAAACAAAAAGTGGTACATCCCTGCTGTAACTTAGCCACTTTAGAAAGCAGTTAGAATACAGTTTATTTAAAGTATGTATTTACCACTTTTCAGTCTAAAGTGCAGCCAACATAGCTGACAAAAGATAATTAGCTTCATGTACATAGCAAGATAGTTTAGCTTTATTAACAGAAGAAAAAAAATATGCTTTCAAATATTTTACCATATATATGCTCCACTTGGAATGCTTCTCTCTGGACTTCCCTATAATTTTCCTTTAACTTTATTCACAGCCAATCCATTTTTCTCATCTTATCCATCAATGTTGCTCCTCATCTTTATATTTCCATACATCTTAACTTAACCTCCCTCCCTGGTTAGTTCCATGTCACATTCTTTGACATTATCTTCTAATGATGGAAAGATTTTGGAATGTAAACAGCATTTCATTTTTTTTTATCAATTTTCTTACTAGATATGCTGGCTGAGGATGATGGCAAATGTAGTCCAGTGCATCTAAAGGGTATCTCATTGGAGAATGCTGATTTAGGCTGTCTATCCATTATGTTTTCCAAAGTGCTCCATGTGTCCATAACTGCACTAATTCATAAGCGGGGTCATGATGGAAAAGAAAGAAAGAAAGAGAAAGAAAGAAAGAGAAAAGCAGTTATATGGATGGACTACAAAAAGGGGAAAGACACAAGGCCTTGATAGGAGAAGTTTTCTTTTTTTAAAAGCCTGCTCATGGAAAGTTAGCATGTCAGAGAAAAGGCTTCTAGCCAAGCTTTCTCTTTTGGTGGAATCACTTTTTTTTTCCCCAAAGCACACCTAGAAAATGAAAAAGCTATGAAGTTACACTAAGGATGGATAAGAAATACATCTTTTATTAATGCTCATCTTTTGAAAGGAAGGAAAAGAGGAACTAGTTAGAAAGCAAGATCAAAACCGAGACTCCACAAACTAGAATTCCAAATTTTATTTTTACATGAGAGCCAGGAAACTAGTAATCTTGGATCTTTCAACCAGAAAATTACTGTTCCCATCTACAATTTAACTTAGTTGTACATTAAACTATTTAGAGACCTTATTTGTGTGAAAGCAGTGGAGACTGGCCACAGCTGGGATTGTAAAGTTGAAATCCATCAGGAGTATTAATGAATGTCCTTCTCTCATTTGTAGATGGAAATGTGGTAAAAAATATTAAACTGAGGCAATCCAAGCAGGAGGGCATCCAAAGGGCACCACAAGGAAGATTACACAGGTTGTTTTTACAAAAAAAAAAAAAGATTTTACATCCAAACACAAAAAGATTTTAAAATAATTTTTTTACCCAAGCCCACACAAACCCCATGTTTGAACTGGTATCCTGGTGGTCAGGTTTGAGGTCCCTCCTCTAGTCATGAATGTGAAGCAGACATCAAGGTTCACTCTGTCCCTGGGAGAAGGGAACACCACAGAAACTGTGGACTCCAGGAAGGTTTGGAAAACCTGTGGCAGATGGAACATCTACAAGGACTCCCCAACCTCTAGATCTTTCATATTAATGCAAAGGTTCAAACAGTTTAAAAATATTCTGCTTTTTCTGTACTTCACCTGAGGTAAGCTGTCATACTGACATTAAACTCATGCAGAACCAGAGTGAGTACCCTTAATAGTTGCCATTCAAGAGAACTCTGTCCATTTACTTTCTTGCTGCTGTTATTACCTTCCATTCATATTTTCTCAATCTCTACACATGGAAAAAAGAAGCAGGATTATGTCCTATGGTCCTACACCTGACCTCTATGTGTCCCTTGGTCCCATCTCTGTTTGCCATGTGTTCAGTCTGAGACAACATGACTGTGTAGAACATCTGTTCATAGTTGGAACCAAGTTCATCCAAGGATTCCTTCATATAATATTTTTGAGTCCAGTTGAATGTGCGGGGGTCAGGGAAGAGGCCACAACCTCCCTCCATATATTTGTTCTGTGTTTGGATTTTAGTATGGCACTGGGTTGGGCTATATAGCCTTTGTAGTTGCTTCCAACTTTATGGTTGTATGAGAAGAGGAAGTCTGTGCATAAAATCAACAGACACTATTCTTGTTTCTGTCCAGTCTCTTCACAGTTATCACCCCTACCACGTTAACCATTGCTCACTTCCCAGTCCCCCACAAATAAGATTTATACAGAGGAGAAAGTGAAGGGACAGCTGCTGTTGATTCAAAAGAATGAGCAGTTTGGTGAATGGGAGGATAATTCAAAGGTGGTCCTGGTTTTGCCTTGCCTTACTAGTTTCTCCCGTTCTTTAGAAATTAGTGATTCCCTTTGCCTTCCATTGTAGACTTTCAGAAAATTCTAACCAAAACATTGTTCAGGTTGTCGCAAAACCTAATGTTAGCTCTAGTTCCCAATATGAGGGCAAATCCTGTTCCCAGATACTGGTGCCACCTTTTCTCCCCACCACCACCACCACCACCACCAATAGAAATCAGTGGGTAATAGTAAAACCTTATTCATGAATTAAGCAAAAACACTCCAGTATGTGTCACCAAAGAGGGAAAGATGATCAGAATTGAATGGAACAGCATAATCAACAGGCTTGAAGGTTACTCATGGTCTACCACCTGAAAGTTAAAGTGGATAATGAACAGCAAGTTCATAATTGAAATTCTTCCTAGTAAAATATTTCAGTCTGCTAGTTATAAATTAAGATGTCTGAGGAAACAAAGTCCTTTTCCAATGTTAATAGCACTACATTTCTTTTGCTCACAGTGAAGTTTAGGGTTTTTTTTCCCTTCTCTTATACTTGAAGCATTAGAACTAGACTTGTGTGGGGAAAGTGGGTTCCTGGATCTACATGAGGCCTGCAGGGCTGTTTTTGCAGATAAACTCCCCAGAACCTGTTTTCTGGCCAAAAATTGTGAGATGCCTTTCTTGGACGCTCCCAAGAGTGGTAATCTCAATTTTAAATAGCTTATAGGTTCTCCTGCATTGCTTTGAAAATAACATTAAAAAAATTTCAGGGTAGGTTTTTTTTGGGGGGGGGTTACATTATTAGCAATCGATAGGGCTCCTATAAGTTGTTGGAGACAAAATATTGGCCCTCAGACCACCAACAGTTGTTCATCTTCAAACTAAAACAATAAAAAGTACCCTGTTTTATTGCATCTTATAATTGTCAGGATCAATATGTCAGTTTCATGTTGTAGCAAAAGCTAAATTTTGGAAAGCAATGGTCCCAAAAGTCCCCAGGAAAGTGAATAATGAAGGACTATATATTTAGATATTTCCCTGTCTTGCAATAATTTGTAAATTGTAATACTTTCAATGCATTGTATCCAAAAATACACATTAAAATATGCACGCACACCAAAATGCTTCAAAATACTTAACCCTTACTTTGCATAGTTTCAGCAGCACACATCACAGATCATAATGCACAAGTTCATTGAAAGATAAAAAGAGAGAGAGAAATAATTTCATTTGGAATTAATACTTAGCTGTTTTACATAATTTTTCATTTCTGGTCCTGTTCTAGTGTATTAGCATCCCTGTTTCTTCTGAATGAATTACAGTGTGGTTGGCACCTAGAACTCTTCATTTCTGCTTTCTGAATAATTTAGATAGTCCTTGAACCAGAAGCCTATGCTTCTCGATTTGCAAGGTTTCTTGCTTAGGTCTCCTGGCTAATAGATAGTCTTAACTCTGCATCACTGCCTAGCTCTTGGAGCCTTTTTTAATCCCTTTGATTGGCCTTCCTGTTTATTTGTTTGTTTGGACTGGACCTGTGCCTGGAGTTCCTATTGCATTGGTCTGCAAAGGTCATATGCTTGGAGATGCTGGTATATGTTAATTTGCAATAGATTTATGTCTTGGAACTGACCCTGGCCTATGGCTGTAGGATGAAAACCTACCAGCAACTCCCAGCACTTGTTCCATCTGTGCTTTCCAGTCAGACAGGTACATTTTCTGTCTTCACAGAGAAGTCTGTTTACCCTGCTCCCTGCAATATGATTTAATACCAAGAATAAATAAAACCAGCTTGCCATCCGAATTTAATTACTGCTCCTTAACAGAATCATCTTATTGTTCTCATTGGAATTATTTTTTGATGAAACACCTCACCAAATAATGTTAGCATACAGTAGGAAATGAATTGTTACTCATTACAATTATTTTTGTTCAAACAGAACATATCCAGACTCTGATCACATCAAAGAGAGATCTAGCCAATATTGGTTATACAACCACCAGATAAATCACTCTGCTTAAACAACCTTGAGATGGAATTTAGTGTTTCGAAATAGTTCAGGGTTGCTTTGTCTCTTCTGCAACCTCAAAGAGGTTGTGTTTATGACCAGTGTTGTGTTTAGGACCAGAGTGCTGCACTTTGATAAAAAAAAAAAGACCTTGGTCAAATCTGTAGCTCATAGATTATTTATTAGGAGAAAACAGGAGAAATCCCATCCATGTTACGCCATGTTCCTTGGGGGAAAACAAAATACAAATATGATAGACAGACAGTTAGGATATATATCTGGATTACATTTAATCAAAATAATCAAGGACCTGCTGTTAGCAGGACAAGTAAGCATTCCAAGTGATAAGGTAGGATGCCACCCCAGAGATGGGGTTCAGCTTTCAGATCAAGCTCCTCAGCCACTTGGGAGAAGTCATTGAGTTAGCTCTTGTTTTGGGGGACTATTTATAAACCACTTCAGCACCGAGATTGTTTAGAATGTCGAGGTGTTGATAATTTTCTTAATTTAAAACATGTGAAGCATTGAAATCCTGCTATTCCTTTAAAAAAAAAACAGGCCTATATGTCTTTGACCTTGGTTTTAGTTAGATACATAAGATACATCACTTGGCTAGTACTAGCCTACCTGCTCATTTTTCCTATCATCAAGGATGGGCTAAGTATAGCCTGTTCCATATGTTGTTGGACTACATCTCCCATCCATGCTAGCCAGCATAGCCAACAGTGAGAAAGGAGGGATATAAATTGATTAAATAAATGAAAATAACAATAAACATTAAGAGATGCAGTTCAGCAAATTGAGAGAGCCACATGTTGCCCATCACTGATACAGATGATTTAGTAAGTGAAGAAAGGAACACATTGATTATGATGATTCTTATTCTTCTCTTTCTTCTTCCAGTAACATCTATAGAAACAGATAAGCCATCATATAAAGCTGTTTCCATTGTTAACATACTTTTTTCCAATAATGCTTCTTTATCTGAAGAAGGGAAGAAATCTGAGAACTGATACCAGAATGGCATAAAACATAAAATCTTCCTGTCAAAATGCCTCTTAAAATGCCCTTAAAAGTAAGTTTTGAAAGTAACTATGAACTGCAAGTAGATACATCAATGAAGTAACTTTTCTCTTACTTGTTAAAGTGACTTCTAAAATGTAACTTTGTTATACTCTTATCCCCCCCCCAAAAAAAGTCTCCCTTACCCTAGAATGCTTGGGATCAGAATTGTTTTGGATTTTGGAAACCTGTATGTGCATATATGTACAAATGAGATATCTTGGAAATGGCACCCAAGTCTAAGCACAAAATTCATTTGTTTCATATACACCTTATACACATAGCCTGAAAGTAATTTTATATACAACATTTTTAATAATGCTGTGCATGAAACAAAGTTTGTGTATATTGAACCATCAGAAAGCAAAGGCATTGTCCATGAATTTTTATTTATTTATTTATTTATTTTTGGAGCGTTTCAGATTTCAGAATTCTAGATAAGGGAGATTCAACCTGTAATTATTATTTGTTCTCATTGCATCCAATGTTTTGCTGCCATTGTAGGTCTGTGTTGCAATCTGTCTTGCATACAGTTTCCTCTCCACTTCTTGCACCTGTGTAGGCCTCCCTTTATGAGTCCATTAGAGCTCTGAGATCTTCTGGAGAGTCTTCATTGGTGAGAAAAAGGGAGAGGAAACCATTGTGGCAGCTCCTCTCACAGCAGTGGTGAAGCTGTACGTTCATTTGAATGCATGGTTGCTGCCCTACATCTCCCGACAATGTTTAGTTAAAGCAGGAGCTCCAGATTGCATTCACAGGCAGCCTCTTGTAGAGGGTATTGTGGAAGAAGGGTAATGATGTAAGATCACAAATATGCTTTAATTAAACATTGAAGGAGGACACAGATTAGTGGTTACCACTTGCTAAGGTAACATATAGTTTGAAATGTTCATACCAACCCAGGGTTGGCCAATAGTCCCATGTTGGCCAATAGCTCCTGGGATTCTGGGAGCTGAAGTCCCTCGGCTCTTAAAGGGGAAAGGTTGCCTACCCCTTGTCTAGTTCATTGGACTACACAGGGAAGAAGTCTTTCAGACTGATATGCAATCATGCTACACGCAAAGGCACATGTAAAGGCTCCATGAATATAAGACAGACAGATGATGCTTCAATCAGAACATCCCTTTGGTTCAGCTGATTCTGAAATTAGAGGAAGAAATGTTAAGCTAACCTTGGCATTTGGCCTTTGCATATGTTCTGAAGTTATTTATTGTGCTCCTCATCAGTGCAGCTCATAAATATGCTGTGGGAGTTATAATTTTACTGCTTGTACTCAATTCTTTCAAAGTTAATACTTGGTAACAGAAAGCACATTTCCTTGTAAGCAAAACCAATTTCCTTCAAAGGTCCTTTCTTTCTCTGTTTATTATGTTGCATTTGAATTTCTTTAATCTCATGGCTAAGTGTCAGCAGTAAAACTCTTGAATAAATATCTATTCTATCTAAGTCAGAATTTATCAAAATGGACAAAGGTTGTCCACTAATAGTGTTTGAAACAAAATGACTAAACATTTTATACTTTAAAGTTGGACTTAAAGGTATTGTAATCAATGCCAGACCTTTTTGTGGCACATCATTAGTTCATTATTAACTAAGTTTCAGTAACAGTGGAATGGACTTGATTACAAGCGAGCCATACGAAGGGAAAACCAAAGAAGGGCTTTTTGTTTTCAGCCTCTATTAGTTCTCATTTTCCAAAGCACTTGTTGGAAAGTTGGGGCAGTAAACAAATGAAATAAGAGAATTTAGTTCAATTAACAATTTCTGCTCGTCTTTATTGAATTGTTTTACTGCTGCGTACTATAAAACATAACTGCTATGTAGATCTGCATCAGTATACTTCTTTTAAATCAACAGAATTGTACACATTTCTTTTGTTCTCCTGAGTGATGCACTTTGACTAGCTATGAATTGATTTGGAAATTTGGGAGGTATCCAGAATCTAGCATTCAAAACCTAAACTCTTTAGTCAGCAGTAAGTCTTGGTGAACTGGGACAGAAGTTACTGGTTTACAATGAATTTTTCCCTCTTAGGGAAACATTTGGATTCTGTTTTTTCATGTGAGGTCTCTACCACCTTGTTTTATTGAATGCATTAAAATATTGGCTTAATCTACCTCATATGCTTGTTGTGAGGATAAACTGGGGTGATCTATTCTGAGACCCTTAAAAGAAACGTAAGTTGCAGCGGGATTAAAGTAAATTACTACACCCCTCAAATGGTAAATGTGTGTATGTGATGGGTAAAGATAGAGAAGAAAAGAGAAAAGAAGTCAACTAGACTGGGAAGCTTTTGTGAATAGATAACTGACAAAAATTAATATCTTGGGGGTCTTTTCAGAGAATCTCCTTGCTAATCCACTATTAGTTTCACTTGCCTGGGATCTGGAATTATGAATCTATAATCTGTGGAATCAAACTGGGAATTGGAATATAAACAGTTTCCACAGTTTGTTTTTCCTCTTCCTTGGAGCAGACCTGACTCTAGTGATTCTCAGTCCAAAATCATGGCAATGCTGACTCACTGTGAATGCAATGGTCTCTGTAATGCCTCTCAGAGAACCATTAGCAAAGAGTCCCATTTTAATCATGACTGTGAGATGGATAACATTGTGTGGGTGGCACCAGCTGCAGGTGGAATTTAAGAGGAAAGAAGGAAAGCAGAAAATAACTATTTTAGAACCAAATGTGTACACACAAACCTTGTCAAATTTGTGTATGTAATTTGAGGGTGTCTGTGTGGTTGTTAATGGAAGAAAAAGGTACTACTCACTCATTCCTTCAAGTGAGCTGGCAGTGTTTTTAAAACGTCTTTGGAAGAGAATGTACTGGTAGCATTTGGTTCTTCAGATTCTGTACTAGTTTCTGTCCTCACCCTGGGAATTTGTAGATCCACCTTGCTTATTTTATAAGAGTAGTCTGTAAATCAGGGCTTGAGAACTTGTGTCACTCAAGGTGTTGTTGAACTCCCAGGTAGCCTAGTCAACAGTGAGGAATGAAAATAGTAGTTCCTCAGTAGTTCCTACAGGCTACTCATTCCTTGCTGTTAGCACTCATCCAGACTATGGGGCAAACTGGAATGTACAGTCATCCCTACTGATTCATGGAGGATCCATTCCAAACACACATACACACCACAAATCGGGAAAATTTCATATATCCAAGCCCCATTGATGTCCACGGCCGTGTGTGCCCACACGCACCATTTTGTCCCTCTCTGCTTGCCATCTGCAAAGGATTGAGACCACAGATTCCAAGTCTGGAAATGGGGAGGGACAAGTGTAGTTAGAACTGAAGCCTTGTCATATATTTCTTGTAAGAGCTGTCTGCAGTGGAATCATAGAATCA
>CM034708.1:114786767-114811485 GCA_020142125.1 Phrynosoma platyrhinos
TCCATCCTGAACTCCCCTCTCCTTTAGTATTCCTGACCATGGGATCAATCCCAGGGTTTTCTCTAAGTTTGTTGAAGGCAGCTCTCCTAAAGTCTAGAATGAGTGTTTGATTATGCCTAGCTTCTCCTTTCCAGAGAAACAGAATGGTTCCCAATCAGAAAAGGAGGTCAAACAAGGCTGCATATATCGCCCTATTTATTCAACCTATATGCAGAAAATATTGTACATAGAGCATACAGAGCATTCAGGAGGAGTGAAGATAGGAGGAATAAACATTAACAATCTAAGATATGCAGATGACACAATATTACTAGCAAAGACAAAGACTTGGAGCAATTACTGAAGAAGGTCAAGGAGGAGAGTGCCAAGGATGGATTAATGCTGACCATCAATAATAATAATAATAATAATAATAATACAACCATGGAAGATCTATAAGAATTCATCCTAGACAATGAGAAAATGGAAATAGTCAAAAAGTTCCCATACCTTGGTTCAAATATTGATCAGAATGGAGACTGAAATCAAAAAATCAGAAGAAAACTAGGAATGGGAAGGGCAGCTATGAAAGAACTGGATAAGATTACAAAATGTAAAAACATAACTCTGAATGCTAAAATGAAGATCTTCCAAGCCATTGTATTCCACATCATGATGTACAGATGTGAGATCTGAACATTGTAGAAAGTCGATATAAAGAAAATCAACTCTTCTGAGATGTGGTGCTGGAGAAGAGTGCTCAGAATAATGTGGATGGCCAAGACAAACAATGGAATAGATCAAGCCTGAACTCTCTCTGAAAGTCAAGATGACTAAATTGGCCATATCATGAAGAAAGATGAGTCATTAGAAAAGACAATGGTATTAGGAAAGGTGAAGGCAGTAAAAAGAGAGGAAGATCATATACCAGATGGTTAAACCCAATCAAGGAGACCACAGGCCTGAGTCTGGGTTCCTGAGAGGAGAGGTGGAGGATAGGGAGTCTTGGAGATGTCTCATCCACAAGGTAGCCATGTGTTGAAGTTGACTCAAGGGCAGTTAGCAATGACAGAATCCTAACATGGTGGTGAAGGTTGGCCTAAATGACCTGGAAAGGTTTTCTGCCTATACGCCAGTGAAATTAATGCAGTCAGTATAAACAGCACTACCACAAAGCACAGGCGTAGGAAAACTTACTATCTTCCAAATATTTCACAACTGTTGGTGGCTATTCGAAAGATACATTCTGCTTTCATTATTTCATGCATTTATTTCTCTCAAGTCACCCTAGAGAGGATTTGTAAGTAGGAAAGACTCTGGGAAAGCTCCCTATTTTCAAGCAATTCTGCTATGGCTGAAGAATTCTTTTCCAAGATATGGAGTGGAGCAACTGTGAAAATCCTGCAGGATGCATACTGCATATATACTTTACTTCTCCTATTGCATGGTTGCAGCAGGAAAAGGAGTCAGTCCTGGTGCTGTTTCACAGATACCTGGCTTGGAGCCAAGGCATCAAGAATAGATGCTTTAGACAGTTACCTATGCTATGATTCATGTGATTTGTCTATGCCACAGATAGTGAAACCTTCAACTCTAGGGTTCCCAGATATCAGGGCCTGAACCCTCTTCCCTGGTCTTCAGTGTTAAATAGTAGGATTCCTAGGTTTCCCATATGTGGGGACTTGAAGTCCAGTCCTGTATTATGGCCACATGGGAAACCCAAAATCCCATCTTTCTTGGTTTCTTGGGAGCTGATGCCAGCCATGCTCCCAACAAACCAACCCTCAAGCCTTTGGTACACAGTGAAATGGCCTTATGCTTGGGTTATGCCTGCTGGGAAGGTGGCTGGTGTGATGTTGCTCTTCCACATTCCCTTGTCAGCAAGGCAGACCAGTCCCAAACCATGCTTCATAGTCTCCTCTCTCAATCACCTGTAGAACTGAGAGTAGGAAAAGCTGGCACCAACTAGAATCACTATAGATGGATCCCAGTCTGAGGCCATTTTTCTGCATACCAAATGCTCTGGGGTTTGTCATTTGTGTGTGCTGCTTGCACCCATTTTTGTAAAGAAGAAACGCAACCCACACTAACAGAGTAACCCTGAAGCACTTGGTATGCAACAAGATGTCCTCAGATGTCCACCTGTTGTGAATGTAGCTAGGTGCTTTTTTCCTGCAACCTTCTCTACAGGTAGCAGAAAGAGGAGCAGGTGAGGCAGGCCTCAAGTTTCACAAGAGAAGAGCCTCTTGTGAGATTTCTGAGTTTCCATGAGATCTGAAATCTATTGACAGTCTATGGCTCTCACAGGTACCAACTAGCTAGTCTTGAGCTGGCTGGGCAACAGAAAATTGTCCCATATCATGGTCAGAAAAAAACTAGCAATCCTATTAATGAGAGGGATCTCAGGATGAAAGTGCTGACTTGAAAAGTATTGTGTGGATTATTTCGCTAGATTTGGTGTTTATTTGACTGGCTCACTGTGCAACTGTGGGTGATGCTTAATGTATCATGCTCAATGACAGCACCAGGCCTGCCTTCTATGACTCAGAAGGAGGGCATCCCTAAGTCTAAGACTTTGGCCCTGAAATCTGAGGGTCTGGGATTTTCCTACCCTGGCAATCCTCCTCTGCTTCTCTGTCCCTGCTAAAAACTGATAACAGAGCTAACAGGATTCTGAACCCAGTCTCGAATCTGAATCACAATTGTTTCTGATTGTTTCTCCAATTAGACATTTGTAACCTTGAGTGTTTGCGGAAAAGGATGGAGCAGAAGCTACAGACTGCAATCAAGACATTGAGGAAATCTATTAACAAACAGCAATTTTACATTCAGTTTTCTGGGACAGAGTATGAAGTGGCTCAGAAGGCAGCTAAAGTGGTTGCTGAAGGACATGACCCCTGCAGTACAGGGCAAGTGCAGCAGGATGGAAAGTGTGGTAAGATCCAAATAAACACTTCACAAAACTAGTTTGCAGAATTTGTTCTCTTTTATAATCACTAAATATATATACAAACCACTCCATTGGAATTAACATCAAAATTGCATCCTACTCTCCAGTGCAGTATTTGAATCTTGATACATTATTCAGGGCTGTGTGCATGACCGGGTTTTTTGGCAGTACAAAATGGGACAGAAACCAGCTCTCTGTAAATTTCAGCTTTCATTTCTAAAAAGCAAAAGTGTAGCCTTTATGAAGCTGTGCTTGCGAAGTACATAGGCAATACCTGATGAAACCTCAAACACCAGATGGGTACCAGAGTCAAATATTCTGTAGTTAGGAATAGTGCTTCAAGATTCTTCATATCTTCTTACTTTGCTGCCATCATTAGCAAAACCAGAATAAATTATGCCAAAAAGTACAAAATAAATTAAAAGATGCCAGTTTTGCTCACTTTCAGTGATCATATGATTCAGCATCTTGATGCAGAATTTGCATTACCTGAATTTGCAGATTTTGTTTAACACAGTACACAGACTTCTCACTACAATATGTACGTAAAGTGTCTTCAAAAGACACACTAGATGGAGAAGTGGTCCACACTATATTCTCTTAATGAGGAAATATTTGTATTCTCTTCCCCTCCCCCATCCATTTTGGTACTCTTATCAACCTGTGTGGTGTGCTAACCTGGTTTTACTTCTGAAAAAGCAAGTATTGAAGTTTGAAGTTGAGAGATAGAAAACCTGGCACCAGAACAGCAGAGAACACTGAAAAGACTTTGCGTTTGCGCATATAGGAATATACTGGAAACAGAATGTTTCAATGCACCATCTACCATATTGTCATTTAAATATTAAATATGAGGGTTCAGTGCTCATACTTGTAGTGTCCGCAGTAATACTAACAGTAACTTTGCCAAATCTAAAAGTTTGCTCCGAAGAGTTCCATAAGGAGAAATTAATGGAAAACTTGAGGGAACGCTGTGTATGTTTGAATACAAATTACAATACTAGGTGAAGATCATTAACAGATTCCATTTTTATTTTTCCAGTTACCTGCAGCACTGGTACCTATTACAGTGGAGAACATAATCAGTGCATTCCTTGCTCACCAGGAACATACCAAGACACAGAAGGCCAACTGTCGTGCGAACCTTGCCCAAGCAATGATGGACAGGGAGTAGCAGGGGCACGAAATGTCTCAGAATGCGGAGGCAAGTGTAATCTGATTCTAAAAGTTGCATAGAGAACTCAGTCATGAAGGCTGAAGGAAGAAATTGGACAGATCCCTATGTGGGTATCCTTATGTACACTACCATACAGTAGTGTTTTATATCAACTAATCTGCTTCAGAAAGCAGATGTCTACTGCAGATTAGGGAATCCTTGGATATGTTCCTGGGTGCTGTATAGTCAGTTTGGACAGATTTTAGGCCACATCTGTGAGCCTCATAGGGGGGTTGCAGACTGCCTGAAATAGTGCAAATTGAGTCCACTTTAAGGGTTAGGGTTAGTGCTAGGGAATCATGGGAACTGTATTTTATTGTGGCACCAGAG
This sequence comes from Phrynosoma platyrhinos, assembly GCA_020142125.1. NCBI lineage: Eukaryota > Metazoa > Chordata > Lepidosauria > Squamata > Phrynosomatidae > Phrynosoma > Phrynosoma platyrhinos. Next base: position 114,791,243 of record CM034708.1, read on the forward strand.
CTGTCTGACAGAGAAGGCTCAATGTCTCAGAACAAAAACAATTCCCATGATTCCCTAGCACTAACCCTAACCCTAAAAGTGGACTCAATTTGCACTATTTCTGGCAGTCTGCAACCCCTCATAGTTACATTGTGTGATTTGAGTGTGCCTAAGAGCCTTATATTAACACAGGAAGATTGAATTCGTGGGCAAGCTTGGCTCTTATTCCTATTCTTCTCTTCAAAAAGCACTTGAAAAATTTCCAAGGAAGTATTACATAGTATGAAACATATTGTCCTTGCCTAGATTGTCTGGGAGCATTGCATTTTGTCAGTTATGCCCTCTATAATACTTCTAAATTAAACCTACTATAGATTAGTCTAGGACAGAGGTCAGCAACCTTTTTGGGGGTGGGGCCGGTTACTGTTATTGTGTGCCTTAAAGTTATTTTTGATTTACTGTAATCCTAAAACACACCTATCATTTCTTGATCTATCATTCTGAGAGCCACAGTGTACTTCAGTGTGTGTATCTGGCTATTATCTTAATCAGGGGTCAGCAACTTTTTGTTGCCGGGGGCCGGGGGGGAATGGTGCCAGGGGCCGGCACACGACGCCCACCATCGTGCACATGCGTGCGCGCGTGAGGGGGCACCATTTTGGAAGTCCCAACGGCGACGGCACCGTGCAAATTTGCAAGGCGCTGGCGCCGTTGGGCCTTCCAAAATGGCACCCACATTCACGCGCGGCAGCGCATGCGCGGTGGCGACAGCGGCAGGACCGACCACAGGCCAGTCCCAAGGCCTCCGTGGCCCGCACTCGGCCCGCAGGCCGTAGGTTGCCGACCCCTGATCTTAATTATAAAGTTCCATTTATGAGATGAAATATCTGACAGTCTTTACATTCCTCAGTATTAATGGTATCAATAGTACTTGAATTTCTACAAAGAATTTGGCTTAATAACACAATGGAACTTTCTATTTTTAGGGCAGTGTTCCCCTGGACATTTTTCTTCTGATGGCTTTAAACCTTGTAGATTATGTCCACTTGGCACCTATCAGTCTGAGCCAGGAAGGACCCTCTGTTTTCCCTGTGGCGGTGGGCTGGTGACCAAATATGAAGGTGCAGTGTCATTTCAGGACTGTGAAACAAAGGGTAAGTTGCAAAGGAAGAGAAACAACAGCTGGCACTCTTCTAGTACATTATCAATAAATGTTTATAATACATTAAATTATCACTGAAAAGCTGTCATTTTGAGGTGCTAACAAATTTACTGGGGTGTAAAAATCTTTGTTGCCTTTCCTGTTACAGCTTAACGAAAATTATTAAAATATATATGTAAAATATATAAAGTATATAAAAACAGCTAATATATAGAAGCAGCATCCAGGGTCAAAATACATCCAGGGAAGTTTAAAAGCAACAGCTTTAATGCATATGATTTTTTAAGAAATGCAGGGCTTCTACTGAATACAGCACCTCCATGTCAACGTCTTTACAGCTATGGGTCGAACAGCTTTCCCCCATGCCCTGCTGCTGAAGTTAGTTATTTTGAGTGCTTCCCTGCCCAAACCCATAGCAGCCAGGAAATGCCTTTTTTAATGGCATTGAAATACAAGGGAAGTTACACCACACACTGGAGGGGGGGGGGCTTTATAGTGTTTCTGCTGTGTCTGCAATGACCCTGTACTGCTTCTGATGTATTTGTGTTCTTCCAGTCTTAGACGTCTGGTTTTCCTACCATTTTTTGTTTGGTTGTTTGTCTGTAATATACTGAAAATATTCATGCCTTTCTACTGTACAGTTCATTGTTCTCCTGGCCATTACTACAACTCTACAACCCACAGATGTATCAGATGTCCTGTTGGAACCTACCAACCTGAATTTGGTCAGAATTATTGCATTACTTGCCCTGGGAATACCAGTACAGATTTTGATGGCTCTACTAATGTTACACACTGTAAAAGTAAGTTATGCAGTATCTATATTTTCTCGTGGCCAGCAGAGGTGAGTTTGTATGTAAACCTAGTCACATAATTACAACCCATCTGGAAATAACTTTGAACTATATATCTAGTTGATAAATCTGCCCCACATCATAGGCCATATAGAAAGCTTTCTTGAAACAGCCACTCTGTAAAAAATTAAAAGGCACAGAATTTAACCATTCCCTCTAGATTCAGTAACTCTAAATCACTGGTGAGCACTTATTGGAAGGCCTTTCATGACGGAAGCATTGTGGAACTCTTGTTGATTTCAGTGCAACTCGTGTTCAGATTCATAGACTGCTGACAGTTTTTGCAGAACCTTCCATCCAAAAAATCTCTCCTGGTGCTTTTACATAAGATCTTAATGATAGTCTCTAGGGATTCAAATTTAACTTCACGGATGTCAGCTGCTGACCAATTTTCTAACCTCTTTAAAATCTAGAAATTTACTTAAGAATGTTTATAAATATTCAGTGAAATAAACAAGGACCCTTATGTGTGGTTAGCACTCAGATATCCTCAGTGACCAGATGTCCTCAGGGCTAACCCCATCATTGGCCTAAGTGAGGTAGGTGCCCCATAGAATCATAGAGTTGGAAGAGACTACAAAGGGCCATCCAGTCCAACCCTCTGCCATGCATCTTCTTTGTGTCAAGCACTAAAGCATCTTGGATCAGCCCAAGATGCTCTGATCCCATCCACACAATAATGTAATGTAATTCCTTTGATATATTTAATCCTCCTATACCACTTTTACTGCCATGGCTGTATCCTGTAGAATCCTGGGCTCTGGTGAGGTACCAGAGCTCTCTGGTTGAATGCTTCACCAAACTACAAATCCCAGGATTCTGTTGGATACAGCCATGGCAATTAAAGTGATGTCAAACTGCTTTATTTCTGCAGTGTGGATACACCCTAAAGTCAGCTTTATCATACCAGAAAGGAGACTGATTACAGAGAACCTGAAGGTTCCCAGGAGCACTGTTTGGAAACCATAGTGTGCATGATCATTCTGACATTAGAACCTTGTACATACCTTTTTTTAAAGAAAATGATTTATGCCAGTCTGTGCAAATAGGACTTTCATTTGATTAAATCCTTGTTGAGTAATTTCATAAATTTTAACCAATCAATTAAATCTTTATAAATTTACAAATGAATAAAATCACAGTTGTGATGAAAATACATTCATTTTGTTTTTAATTAAAACAGGGAAGTGTTGCTAAAAGTTCTGTTTTAGAAGCATTCCATCTAATGTGTGTAAAAGGAGGAAAGCCTCTTCTAAAACCTGATACTTTAACCTTTTTAAGCACTAGTATTCATAATAATTATGGTTGCATACACATTTTTCTTTGGAAAAAGAGACTTTGAGGATACTCAAATATACCCTAATATGCTCCCCATTGGCATTACTAGGTGGCTGCAGGGGGTGCAGATTGCACCAGATGACACCACTGCTCCTCAAACACCTACCTTTTGGCAGAAACGGGCTGTGGCATTCAGCTGCTTCCCTTTAAAATGCTTTAAGAGATGGTGGGAATGGTGCAAAGCTCAGTGGGAGGAGAAATGAGAAGCTCCAGAATGTTTTAAAATTCAAATTTCAAAATTCAAATTGTATTTTTTTTAAAAAATGTTTTATTCTTTTTAAATTTTCTTTAAAAACATCACATTTTAATCCAATATTTACTATGTATATGTAAATACATTTAGGTTGTGTGTATGATACTGTAATTTGATGGTATAATTTTAATTTTGCTAGTTGTTTGTTACATTCAGTTTGTTAGTAACATTACATTCAGTGGTATATGGGAATTAAGATTTATGAGCAACATTCGTGCAAAATGGGATGCAGTGGCTCAAGTGGTTAAGACGCTGACTACTGATTGCAAGATCGGCAGGTTGACAGTTTGAGGTCCGAGTGCTGCACGATGGGGTGAGCTCCAGCTTCTGCCAGCCTAGCAGTTCGAAAGCATGTAAATGCAAGTAGATAAATAGGTACCATTTTGGTGGGAAGGTAAACAGCATTCTGTGCAATCATGCTGGCCACATGATCACAGAGTAGTCTCTGATAATGCTGGCTCTTCGGCTTAGTAACAGAGATGAGCACCACACCCTACGGTCGGACATGACTTGACAACCTTGTCAACGGGGAATATCTTTACCTTTACCTTTAGTGCAAAAAACATTACTAAGGATTCTGTATGGTATGAAATGAGAGGAGGTCAGTGGGGGGGGGGGGTGACACCATGAGTTACCACACCAGGCGACACCAACCCTAGGGATGCCACTGAGGCTCCCCAAAGGTTGGCTTTTTATGGTAGTTCTCTCTGTTTGACAGCACTGCTCAAATATGTCTTTTTCTGCCTTTGAACAGTGATGCAGTTCAAATTTGGCTATATGATGATGTCACTAAAGGCAATGTAAGTTAATTCAGAATGAGACCTCAATCAGGAACACCAATACTACCATGTACCAGGGAGTGAAGGGCAGGACTCTTAGGAATTCACTTCTGCTCTGTTAACATCTTTAGGCCCTCCAACCCGTAGAAAACGATCAAAAATAGAAATATTTACAAATAGCACCACTACCAAATCTAACGTTGGCCTAACACTAAAAATAATGATCAATTAACCGCTTACTTTGCTAGCTGATAACTTATATATTTTTAATGTTCATATATCTGTATTTTTATACATACGCACACACACATATAGATGTCTGCACGTAGATAAATAGATAAATCACACATTACAGAAGATGACACAGATTTGTACTTGGAATACAGCATGGATGCACACAGAAAATTTGTTGTTGACTACAGTTTCTGGAACAATCTCATGCATTACTATCTTTTTTTTTTCATTCTCAAACCAACCCAGTAACATAGGTCATGACTATTCCCATTTTATAAATCAAGAACTGTTAAAATGAGTGAGACAATCAACTGAGTTTATAGCTTATTTTCTTGTCACTTGTTTTTCATAGATCAACAATGTGGTGGAGAACTTGGAGACTATACAGGCTACATTGAGTCTCCCAACTATCCTGGAGATTACCCAGCCAATGTTGAATGTATTTGGAATATAAGCCCACCTCCAAAGAGGCGGATTCTTATAGTGGTCCCTGAGATATTCCTTCCAATAGAAGATGAGTGTGGGGATGTTTTAGTAATGAGAAAAAGTGGTAAGCTGAATTGTACAGTCAGTTACTCTTAATATTGCTTATTTTTGGCTTCCAGCTGTGCACCAAGCATGCCACTTTCCTACCCCTACACTATCTCAAATGGAACCCAAGCAGGTATTGTTGTTGGTTCCTCAGGAGGAGGACTGGTATAGATAGTGGTTGAAAACATACATGTACCTGGTGCCTAAACATCTGTTGCTGATGCGACCTGCTTTCTGTATGTAGTTGAGGATCCTCTGTGGTCATTTATACTGGTCTTAACTAGCCTTGGGAATTCAGCCTTCCCATCTATTCCTCATCCATTATCAGATGTATTATTATTATTATTATTATTATTATTATTATTACTATCCCACCTCTCTGCATAATGCAACCGGGGTGGCTTACAATATTAAATGTAGGTGACAGAGAGTGGGCTAGAGATTTGGGAAAGCCTTTGGCTCATTGAAGAATACCCTTAGAGTAAGGTTGCACAATCTTTGGCTTGGTGGGGCTGTGTGATTCTCATTAAAGTTCCTTACACCACTGATATTGTACCAGTCTTTTGGGAGTGATCTGTATGAGCCTCTCTAGAGGAGAGAAAGTAGTCTTTCCTTTCCTCCCCAAGGAAAGTAGTTTTTGCTTCCCTCCCTGAAAACAGTCCTACAGATTGCTCTATCTATACAAAGTAGGGGATAGAAAGAAGGGTCTCTACTCCCTGCTAGGAAAAAAAAACTGGTTTGAGAGGATCCATGAGTGTGTATACAATCCATGAAGGTATCCATGTTACTTACATGCAATGCCAGAGCTAGTATCACTTATAGCCCTTGGGGCCAATAGGTTGTATCTCTGAAGGAGAAGATCAAGTATCAGTCAAGTGTGTCCAGGAAAAAAAGCATCTTAGGAGGGAGGACTGGGGGGGTGTCTCTGCTTAGAGGACTGCTGTCAGTGAAAATAGGCAGTCCAGCACTAGAAAAGCCAAAAAGAATTTTTAAACAAAAATCTCATCATGTTTATGCTTTAATATTGCAGCTTCACCCACATCAATTACTACCTATGAAACTTGCCAGACATATGAGAGACCTATAGCATTTACCTCCAGATCACGAAAGTTGTGGATACAGTTCAAATCAAACGAAGGCAACAGCGGCAAAGGATTCCAGGTGCCATATGTAACTTATGATGGTAAGGTTTGTGCCATTTTACATCATTCTCTAACATACCCAAAGATCACTAAAGAAAGTAGTTTAAAGAATAAAAATTAATGTAATTTTTGAGGGAGTGGGTTTTCTATTGTTTTAAAATATTGGTCGACAGACAGGCAAAGTCTTATATATGTGGCACTCTGCTGCAGCTCCCCTCTCACCAGTTCCAGGTGTCACTGCAAGAGCAACTTCCAAGAGAGAATCTGTAAAGATAACCATTAATAGTGTTTATTATTTATTAATGAACATTTATCAACTGTTTAGATCTGTAGCTATCAAAGCAGTATGAATGGCAGAATTTTCTACATAAAGGTTAACTGTGAAAAGAGAAAACAAGAGATTGGTACAGAACAGATTTTGGCTTAGAACTTGACTTTATAGATAGCCTTCTTCCTTACATTATTACAGAACAACTATTCAATAGAAATGTAAGAAGATAGCCTGTCCATTACTAATATACTTTGTCTTCAATATCTCTGATTTGGTTTGTTTGGTGCGCCGGGGGGGGGGGGGTAGAATTATGGAGCCTTGGTTAGAAGACAAAATCGAGTTCACAATATGAAATTCATCCAAGTTATAATAAATATCTGTGATCCTGAACTGAAAGAAATGTTTGAAAGGTTTTCATTTGTTCTCTGGACACCAGAGGCTGTCTGTGATGTGAATGATGATGAAAAGGTGCTTATTGGTCTCCTTGGTTTTGCACTTTTCAGAGGATTATCAGCAGTTAATAGAAGACATTGTTCGAGATGGACGTTTATATGCATCAGAAAATCATCAAGAAATTTTAAAAGTTAGTAAACTTTTGTCTAGCTCAGCAATGCTCAAGCTTAGATAGAGACGCTTGCAAGGGGGTAACTTGTATTTTCACAGTGGGGAATCAGAGTTGATTTCTTTCATTGCTTTTAGCCATTCAGGGGGAAACCTAATTCTGGAATAGCCCTTATTTGTAAGTGTGTCACAAATGAAAGTGTTGCTATACCATTCCAGAACAACATGCAGTCTACATGACTTATGATATCAAGTCAGTTCCCTCTCTGCCTTTTCTGTTTGTTTTTTGTAACAGCTTTGCCTAAAGTGACCTTGCTTGGCACAGAATTTTGTGACTTTTTGATTGACCTAGGTCCAAAACACACTGCAGAAATAATCCAGTTTGAGACCACTTTAAACGCCCTGGCTCAGTGCTTGGAAATCCTGGGAACTGTAATTTATTGTGGCACTAGAGCTCCCTAACAGAGAAAGCTAAATATCTCACAAAGCTACAGTTCCCAAAATTCCCTAGCATTGAGTCAGGGCAGTTAAAGCAGTCTCAAGCTGGATTGTTTCTACAGTGTGTTTTGGACCTAGTAAAGGTATTCTACTCATATAGCTGCTTTAGGCTCCATTTGGGGGAGAAAGGTGGGATATATGGTAAATAATTTTTGCATGTTGTTAATTGTGTTCTTAAGACAGATAATGCTGAAACAAAAACTTCTTCCTAATGGGAAAAACATAATGTTATTATGCCCAGCTAGTGCTGGAAAGGGAGCTCAGTAGAATCCCTATGCAAAAGATATGCTTACTCTCTCTACATTACGCATATATATTGTCTTTTGCAGGACAAAAAACTCATTAAAGCCCTTTTTGATGTACTGGCACATCCACAAAACTATTTCAAGTACACAGCACAAGAATCAAAGGAGATGTTCCCAAGATCATTTATAAAGCTACTTCGATCAAAAGTGTCCAGATTTCTACGACCATACAAATAACTTCCTAGCGCTTTTCAATTTTTGTTTTGTTTTTCCTTTGCATTCCTGTCAGATATTGTATTGTCTTTGACAGTAGAAACATTTTTTGCTAATTTGAAGACTCCTTGGCAGTCTTTACCTTAAATTGTATATTGAAGAATAACTATAATGTTTTATAATCTCCAATATTTTGAATGGGATTTTTTTTTACTTCAAAGAAGAAGAATATTGGATTCCAGAGTGCATCAAGTTGAAGATCCACATTTAAGCCTGCACTAGTCTTTCTTCAGTTACCATAAAAACATCTGTTTAGAAATGTGTTTCTAAACCTGTTCTAGTGGAGGGGGGAGTTTTCTTCTTAAGCAAAGAAGAAACCTGGTCAAAGAAACTACCTGCAAAGAAGAGTTATGATAGAAAGGAGTATGTAGTATAAATGACACTTGGATTTTGAATTGCACTTGAACTTTATATGTGAAATTTTATGGGGAAATCTAAATACCATACTCTCCCATTGGTGGTTTTATGGAGACTTTGTTCTAGATATAAACCAAAAAAAAAAAAAGGATGAGGATAAAATAGGTTTGTGTAATTTTTTGTCTGGTGGATTAGGCAAGCTGTACTCTCACAATCTACTGTTTCATTGGCCCTGTTTCAACTTTTTCATTAGTCTACTGGTGTCTGACTTTGCCAGAGCAATGGCAGAATTATAACTCAATTTTGGTTTCTCTGATCATTTTTACAATAGGATGAAAGAACTCAAGGAAAAATAGTGGTAACTAATTTTATTACTTCTGATGGGAGATCTAAGCAAGTATAATATATAAATATATGCATCATTTTCTGGGTACTTCAGAATTATCATTATTACTTGTAGGTCATGTAGATACTTTTCAGACAATAATGCCTTTCATCACAATCCAGAATTGCTTGTACATAGAAGGCAGGATCACTTGGTAGCTATTGAAAATAGAACTCTGCACATGTGCAGGGAGATTTCTCCATCAGTTGCTAATAGTGCACCTTTTGTAGGAACTGGGCTGTATTACAGGACTTTGACTATGCTGTTTATCCCATCATTTTATGTGTTTTCTCGAAGAATGTATAATGTTAGTTTATTTCACATCTGAAGTAAATTGAAATTGCATGTTACAGTTGATCCTCATTAGATCTACTGTGATCAGGGCACAAGGTGCCGGGTGGCAAGAAAATAGGTATGAATTATTTTGTTGCTTCCATATGTTTTCGATAGACCAAATATGATTCCATTGGTTGTTGGCTCATTACTCTTGGACAATTTATCTAAGGCAATATGGGTTGACCTTGTATATCACTGCCTATGCCTTTTAAAAATTGTAATGCCTTTGAGTGCAAGATGCCAACACTTATTACCTCTTACCAATGTTATTTGTGTTTAAATGCATTTCAAAATAAGTAATAGACTTCATTTTTTTTTAAAAAAATCATGTACATATAATATAGCAGAAACAAAGAGAAATAAAGAAAAAGGTTACTTGTTAACATTATTTGTTAGTCATCACAATTTTAAAACATAATGGATATATTGAAGAAATAATGTTGCTACACAAAATCATTACCTGTCACATCTATCACTGCCTGTCTCAGCTCCTTGTTTATTACCTATCTCATCTCTTTTCCCATTACTAACCTGCTATACTACCTGTCATGCTATTGAAATAATCCTTTTTCTAACAAAACATTACAACCTAGGTTCAAAATAGCAAATTTATATTTGAGACAGACTTGGATATGTGTTAATCACCTCCTTTATTTTAGCAAAAGTTTGATGGATCCAGTTCTAGAGTTGCATGTGTTCATGTGGGTCTCAAAATGCTGTTGTTGTGTGCCTTCATGTAATTTCTGACTTATGGCAACTCTAAGGCTATCACATACCTTTCTGAAGCTTAAAGTGAGTCACTTGCCCAAGGTCCCCCAGTGGGTTTCCATGACTGAGTGAGTATTTGAACCTTGATCTCCAGAGTCATAGTCCGGGGCTAAAACCACTACACTATGCTGACTCTGGCTCACAAAATACATCACTAGAAATGGAATCCCTTAACATGCTTGGCAAATTCCTCTTTCCTTTAAGGGAGATAATATCATACCTCAGAGATTGTCTAGTCCTTATTTCCAATTCTATTTTCTCCCATATGCCAGAAGCCAGCATTGCTGTGATTCTGAATGATTATTGGCTTTTAGAAGTACTGCCTCTGGATTCCAAATTTCCCACTAACTTTGCTGTTGTAGAAAAATGAAACAATTTTCTGGATCCTGCTAACCAGCATTCTCCACCAGACCAAGTTGTCAGCTGGTGAAACGCCTTTGCACCAAGAAAGTGATCGGTGAGTGAAGAGAGAGGTCTTCTCAGTCATGGCATCTCTTCATTTGGAATGTAGGGGATGAGAACACACACACTTTGGTATCTTTTCAACATCAGGTGATTATTTACACATCAAACAAAAATCCATCAGTGATACCTTCATTGGCCAACCAAAATGCACAATATGCTTGTTGCATGCTTTTGAAGCATTTCAGCATGTTTTTTGGCTACCTAATGTTTCAGCCTGGTTTTGTTGCTAGTTTGTTCTGGTACTGATGCTTATTTTGTTATATGGTATAGGTCTAGGATACAATGCTAGTAAACCCCATTAAATCAAATCTGACTTATTTCTGAATATGCCAATATAGGATTGCACACTTATTCGCTTAACCATACACTCCTTCCTTCCTGCTAGAAGTTTATGCTGAAGGGTAGCTTACAGATTTTTCTACACATTCTTTCAAGATTTGTTCTAGACGTGAGATACACTATTAATATGCTTATCAGTCTGATAAAGAATGTGAACATGTACATATTTCTTAAATGTATATAAAATATTGGATACATTCCTGAATTATTCAAACTGTTTCCCATGCAGTGTGGTGTATCTGTTGGCCTGTTTCAAATAACTTGATTTTCTCTGTTATGTGTTCAGCATTAAATTATTAAATGGCACTTAAGTCTGTAGTATATTGCTTTTCAAAGGTCTTTTCAAAACAAATAACATTGGTAACAGGTATGATGATTCAGTATTGTACCCAGAATCAAATACAATACATAATAACAGAATATTGCCCAAAGATTGCGAGAAAACATATCAAAAACCTGAAGAATCAATTACAAAAACCTTGAGTTAACCTCTGCTTGAAGGTATACTCTCTCATGCCCCGACCAATGACAAAACAAAAGCGTCAATGTATTAGTCCACTGAGTAGCCGTTCCTTATCTGACAAGGGTCAACAGGTTTCAATCATACAGTACCAGCAAGACCATGGATAATTTAAGTCAATTTGGAAATGTCTGAAAATACTTACAGGTGGTTGTTTTTATGTTTGTAAAACTTCCTTTTTTGAAAATGTTGCCTTCTTCTTTTATATTCTTGGGATTCATTGAGTTCAGGTCTCTTGAGGTAATGCTGTTTCACAGTTGCTTCCTAATTTTAGGCAAGCACATGCAAGCGCACATAAAATGTCCATAGGGACAATATCACACCACATAGTTCTAGCACTATGATCCCACTTTTACTGCTACAGCTGCCTCCTGTGGAATCCTGGGATTTGCCATTTAGGGTGGAACATTTAGAATTTAGAGATTTCATTAAACTACAAAGCCCAGAATTCTACAGGAGGTAACCATAGCAGTTAAATTCAAAGACATAGCCATGTGAATCTGGAAAATCAGTATGCAAAGGGATCTTGTAGCACCTTTGAGACTCACTGAAAGAAAGAAGCTGGTAGCATGGGCTTTCATTGACTTGAGACTACTTCCCTACACATCTGAGGAAGTAGGCTCAAGCCTACGAAAACTCATGCTACCAGCTTCTTTCCTTCAGTGACTCTCAAAGGTGCTACAAGATCCTTTTGCCTATTGATAGCATTTAAAGTCGAATAATAGCACCATAAAAGTGTAGTGTGATATTGATCATATCTTTGGCCCAGTTTTGCCTTTCAGATGATAAGGATGTGTGAGCAAGCCTGTGAAATGCATATGCCATGCAGCATGCAAGTTAATAGGATGATAATTCTCTCAATTTCTATGGTCTCTGTGGTCAATTTGGCACTTCATTTCCAAAGTCCTGTCTCCCCTCGCATCAAACAAATACCATTGCAGCATCCAGGATTTCTGAACTAGGCAATTCCTGGAATGCTCCAACCAGCATGCCCAGTGGTTATGTTGGTTGGGGGATTCTGGGACCTTTAATCTGAAAATGTAACTTTTCCTAACTCCTCTTTCTCTCACTTCCTTGAAACAGTTAGCCACTAAAAGAGAGGGAAGATATGCACAGAAAAAGAGAGAGCTCCAAAATTCTGAAATGTTAGAGCCTGGCCTCCCTGTGGCTACTTTTACATAGAAGATGGCCCACCTTTGACTTCTGGCCATGACCATTTTTAAATATCTTGTGTATATGTATGTCCAATACAATGGCAATTGTACAGAAAGCACATAGGATGGGGGATTCATGCTCTGGTCTCCATCCCTTCCATCTAGGTAGACACCCTTACAATAAATTAACTATTTCCATTAGTTCAAATACATTCTCTTGTAAAATTCAAGATTGCATTTGTATAGCTGATGCAATGTTTTGTTTTTTAAAAGTGTCTGTAAAGCAACAGATCAGACCCACAAGGTTAAAAATGTCTGACTGGCCTGTAAATTTATTATTAGCATACTCTTTCTTTCCTTCCCTCAGTTTAAATAAATGAGCATATTACAAAAAGCTCATTAAAGATATCATTTGGAAATAAATAGCTTAAATTAAGGGTCAGAATACATCGTACTTCAGATGTTGTTGGACTACAACTCTCAGCAGCACTAGCTAGCATTGCCAATGATAAGGAATGCTTGGAGTTGTAGTCCAATATCATTAGGAGGCTGCATTTTGCCTTCCTGTGGTCTACAGGTGCTTGCGAAGCCAATAGAATACACCCATTTAATCAATGGGAACTTGGTATGTCAATATTTATGCAAGTTTGACTGATTTGATAGGTCTGCTCTGGTTGAGACAAACAAATGGACTTAGGCCTTTGGAGGAAGAGTGAGAAGAGTTTCCCAGTTTAAAGGGAGGTGGGGGATATCATCTTTTTTGTTTTAAATTCTTTACACTAATATATCAAAAGCAAGAGATTCAAGAGAAAATAAATGTGTCCTGATGCTGATGCTGTTGTTTAAATTTGCCCTTGCTGATTAAAATTAACGCCAGCAACAATTTGTGAGTTGTAGAATTGACTTACCATTCCAGATCCACAGATTGTCAGGAAGAGAAGGGTCCCTTTCACACATTGACTGTATGTGCAGTAAAGCATGGAAACAAATCCCTGTCTCACAGACAGGATCACTTTCTGTATAGAAGAATGCCACATTTAACTGGTTCATACCTGTGTGCTCTCTGTGGCTAATAAGAAGCTGAAGATGCACACGCATGCAGATGGGTGTATTATGTTCTCATGTGGCTTTCCAGTTTGCATAGGTGGGAACCAAAGCCAGGAATTCCATTCATTTCCATCCTCAATTGTATGTCTGCTTTCCTTTCTGGTGAGGACTCCAGTGCGTAAGTATCAACAATGGTTGTACTCTCTTGAAAAACCACTAGTCTGATACAGCTCGGGCATTATTCCTGGAAAGAAATATTGCAGGACAGCAAATAATAAAGCCTATAGTATAGAAATGGGCATGATTAAACCCATTGATTTCAACGGATCAATACAATTCTGTATTGGATGTAGACCTAAATAAACAGTCCTTCAATTCTGTAAGTTGCAGTTTGCAGATGGGAATATAACTCATATATAACTAGATCTTATTAGATGAGCCTGATCCTCATTTCATTTGTGACTTCATGGATTTCTGCTGCAAAATTAGAACGTAATTTGTCGTGGACTCCTAAGATGTTCTTGACTAAAGAATTTGCAGATATAGGGATACAATCCAGCTGTTAAACTCTGAAGTTTAATCAGTGAGAATTGGGATCAATGGGAATTGGTTTAAATGGATTAACCATATACTTAACTCCTACATTGAAAACAGTGGGACAAAGCGCTTAACTTTTTCTGAAGCATACCCATTATATTTGTTTTAAACCTGTACCATGTAGCACTTATTTTTTATTTAATGTCCCTTGAATTCTGCACTTAATTCTTCTAAATGCCAGGCCACTTGGCTTCCTCAGATCATCAAGCTGTGTTGTCAGTAAGCGAATAATTGACTAACATACTTAGAAGCTGATGATGATTAATGCCAAAGCCATTTAATTTGCTGCATGTCAATAATAGTGGGCTTATACACAGCAATAGAGCACTGTACAAAATTACGTTTGAAGAAATTATTTAAATGTGATTTCATACTCTCCAATCTTGGATGTTTTAGTTTCTTCCTTGGATATTGAAATCTGGCTATTATTCCAAAAGTTTTTCCCTCCTTCAATGCAGTTGTGGAATCCAGTGCCATTAATATTGGAGGTACAAATATTGGAGAAAAAGTTACTATCCTAAAAAGAAGTTTACAGATATTTTGAATCTTGTTCCTCCTTTTGTAATGTGCTGTTTCATCCTAATATCTGCAATGGATCTATAATAAATGTTGATCTTGCCAACATTTTTATTCAGATATCAGCAGGATTTATGACTGTTTATTTATTATTTCTGCAATATTATCTTACCCAGAAAGTATTTCCTTTTTTGGTTTTCTTCACATTCAGCATAGCATGTAGAGCCTTAATATATTTTGAGGAGAAGCATCATTACTTGTATATTCAACTGAAATGCAGAAGAATGATTTACCAAATCTTTATGTGTCCCATTTTAGGTTTATGAAAAGAGATCAAGAGAGGGAGAGATGGGTAGGCAGCTGATGGCTGCAAAGAAAGACCTAAATCATCAGAGATGGAACTTTTGGCTCCCCAGATGCTTGCTGCTACAACCTCTACAAGCCCTTACCACTATTCATACTGGCTGGCGCTTCTGAGTGTTGTTCAAAACATCTGGAAGGCCAAAGGTATTTCACTTCTGCCTGATAAAGTAAATTGCTCAGGACAGGAATTGTTTGTATCAGCACTTTGTATACTGACATTTTATCATGAATTTGGTGCATCTGAGGAAGTAGACTTAAGTCTACGAAAAGCTCATGCTGCTAACCTCTTTCTTTAGTTAGTCTCAAAGGCGCTACAAGATCTCTCTACATACTGATTCTACAGACTAACACGGCTATATCTTTGAATGACACCTGTCAGAAATTCACACTTTTCAAGAACCAACAACAGTAGGAATGGCTTGCAAATGTTGCGTGCGCATTTTCAGATGCCATCTCAAACTACACTTTAACAGTGGTAAAATTCAAAGAAACGGACATGTTAGTCTGTAGAATCAGTATGTAGAGAGAGATCTTGTAGCATCTTTGAGACTAACAAAGAAGTTGGCAGCTACAAGATCTCTCTACATACACTTTAAGACAGAGACAAGTCTTGGCTCTGCCCGGCCTCCCTTAAGCACAGGGCTTTTGTTGTGCTTGTACAATTGAGCTTTGGTTTCCATTTGGATAAATTGGTTAATTTATAGAAGCCACTTGCAGAAATCAGTTTGGAATTAGCTTGTTTTTAACAGGCCATAGTTAATGTTATCCATTAGCATTGTTAATGCTAACCTTATAATTGTCATTCATATGAAAACCAGTGTGGGAACTTGTAAACTTCTCAAACATCAGAGGAGGAGGGAGAACATGTGAGCCAGGAGGCATCTAGGTTCATTTGCCCCTCGCAGAATCATAATTTAGTAAAAGGATAGGCAAATGGTTGCCCTAAAGGCCATTTTGACCCTCCTCTAGCCCTCCCCCAAACTTGTTTGTATTATTTTTTTACTGAATATCAGTAAAATAGAATAAAAGTTTTTAAAAAGGAAGATTTTGTTCGCCAAGATCCCATGTGACCGCCAATAATTTCTCACCCCCAGTTTAGTATGACAGTAAAACAAAGCCACTAAAAAAGATGGAGTCATTTCCTATTCAGAACTTGCTCCATATACAGTCGCCCCTCCATTCTTGCGGACTTCATGTCCACGGTTTTATATATTCACGGAGGTGTGACCTCCGTTTAAAACAATGGGGTGTGCTCCTAAAAGGCTTGAATATTCACTAATCTCTGTTTTTGCAGGGGGGTCTGGAACAGATCCCCTGTGAAAATAGAGGGCCAACTGTACACACATAGCAAAAAAAGTAATTTATGGAGAAATCCTTAAATATACACTGATTCTGCATTTTAAAACTAGTCATTCATTCTATTATTTTATTGGTGTAGGAATTCAAAAGTCACGTCGTGAAATGTAGGTTTTACAAAACAACAACATTATTCATACTCCACAACTGTCCTTATCTGTCCAGGACAGTCCTGATTAACCCTCTTTTTTTAGGTGACTTTAAAATGTCCCAGTTTTTCTCACCTCCTTCCCCCTCCCAGTTTCCCATTTTATTCTCAGCTTATTACCTCAATGGCTGCAAACTGAGTTTGCATTCAGTTAACTCAGATGAGGGGAAAAGGAGGGAAGGGGCAGAAACTTGCCCTTCCCTGTAGACTCAGGCAAAAGGAAACTCCTGCAGTCTCTCCTAACTGCAGTTTCTGCTAGCACTAATCACTTTTGCTATTTTGACCACACTCTGATATTGCTTGGCCACGTGTGTTCATGTTTTCATCTGTGAAATGTTAGTAAGTATACATTTGTGCATAAGGATTTGACTTTGAACATTTGGTGGTGCACATGAACAAAGCATTTTAATGCACTTATGCCCAAGAATTGCTCTCTGCAAGCCACGCATGCCCTCAGCTGAATCCATGCTTCTCTTTCACCTACCAGATGGGGGGAAGAGGACAGGGTTGTTCCCAAGTGGAATATACAAACAGCACAAGATCTAATGTCTGAGCGTATCCGTTATACCTTCTTTTCGGATTTCCTCCACATTTCCAGACCAACAGAAATTGAAAAAAGAAGGAAGTCCCCCTGCAGAGGAGGCTTGATTCCCGCTTAACTTTAAAATCCCATGAATTCAGGTTGAATTCTTTTTGTGACCTTTTAAATAGGAATCCAAAACAAAAGACCACTGTAAGCACTTGAAAATTAAAAAGAGACTTGCAGCCCCCCACCAGAAATAGAAACCCAATTCTGTTAGGAAAAGATTAATCCCATACTGGTCTGAAAAAGAAAATTGTTTGGATTGCAATTCTCAATTGCATACATAAAGGTCAGTAGGCAAACTTTTCAGCAAAGAAAATGTTTTGAATATTGGAACACAGACATGTACCTATGGTGCAGTACATATTTGCTTTTTCATTTATTTATTCTGCTTATTCTCATTTTTAATCCTTGATGCTATGTAATATATATACAGTTATAACATGTATATACA
Source organism: Phrynosoma platyrhinos (assembly GCA_020142125.1). Classification (NCBI taxonomy): domain Eukaryota; kingdom Metazoa; phylum Chordata; class Lepidosauria; order Squamata; family Phrynosomatidae; genus Phrynosoma; species Phrynosoma platyrhinos. The sequence continues at coordinate 114,808,751 of CM034708.1, forward strand.
GAGATACCTTGTAGGTATTCTAATTTAGGCCATCTATCTTCAGGAAACTGAATTAAGGATTAAATACTTAAAAATACCTTTGCAAATCCCAGAACTATTATCTGTACCTTCATATGATGATGGTTATTTTATTGCATTGTTTTTCAACTGTTATGCCTATAGTCACAAAATAACATTATTTAATACTTGTACTTCACTCATTTACTTGCTTCCTACAATTTAGAATGAATATCATTAAATAAATCGGTATTACAAGGCACCCAGCTTGAACTATTTGTTAGGAAGCCGTTGTTCATAAACTACTTGCCTAATGAAGCATACCTTTTTTGAAATGTGAAAAACAATTTCCTTTTTTTTTTTAATTTTAATTCTGTAAATAGTTTTCTAACCTTTACAGCGAGGAATAAATTCTAGGATATTGAGTATATATTGTCCATTACAAGATCCAGCTATTCTTGTGTTCTTTGTTACTCTCCTGTATATTGCTTGGACTTGGAGGAAACGGCTATAATGTTCGTAATCTTTAAGACTGAAACTTGCTGCCTCTTCCTGGCAGATGGAGGAGTAAAAATGCCTTTTAATAAGTGCACGCCTCTTTAGATTATTATCTAAAACTATGTGCACCATTTTCCACCATGTGCAGATTTAGGTATCTGTAAACCTTGTGTATGGTGGGGACTATAATGTTTGTATGTTGTTGTTATTTTGTTGTTAAGAATGTACAGTTGCTAACTGCATACAAGAAAAACTTTATGTGTGTTTGCTCACAGCCCAGCATTAGGAAATGAGGCATCCATTGTGGTTTTCACTTTGAGATGTAACTTGTAATTACAATTTTCTGTTCTTTGTACACTTATATATACAAATTCTGTAAAATGGGCATGGAATTAAATGGCTGTTATTCTGTGGAACTATATTATTCCAACCTCCCGCCTCTGCAGAAGTACATGGAAAGTTTTTAAATACGTTTTTAAACATTGAAACTGAGTGAGAAAACCAGTCTAGGTGGCAGCGAAACCAGTTACGTTGGTTTCAAACCTTAGGAACTTCTGTTTCATCACGTATAACATACATAACATTTAATTAATATTACCATTAGATTTTATTTTGTAATTGATCAAGGTGAGCTTCTTACAAGGCAGGGGAGAGGTGCCCAGGAAACCAGTTTTGGTGCCATGAAACATGGTAGATTTGCCTTTTAAAAATCATTTTTTTACAAATTTCTTTGAAACTTACAATAGGGCGGCAAAGGAAATGTGACCAAGGCTGCATCCGAACTGCAGAAATAATCCAGTTTGGCACCATTTTAACTGCTCTGGCTCAATGCTATGGAATTCTAGGAACTGTAGTTTTGTGAGACATTTAGCCTTCTCCGTCAGAGAGTTCTGGTGCCACAACAAACTACAATTCCCAGAATTCCATAGCATTAAACCATGTTAAAGTGGTGTTAAACTGGATTATTTCTGCAGTTCGGATGCAGCCCAAGACAGTGCTGGCCATGTCCAATGTAAACAGGTGCTCAATAATGCCTATTCTAAGGCAGAGGCTGCTTTTAAAAGTCTGGGGAAATCTTGTCTGCTGCTAGAGGAGGTTCTTACCCAGATGTCAGAGACGCTATAGAAGACTTACAGTAGGTACCAGCAATAGCTTGTTGCCGCCAGCTATTAAAATAGAGCAGGGAGAAGGGAGAGAACCAAAGAGGAAATAAAAAGAAACTGCAAAAGTTGTGCCCAATGTGTCAGAAATGGTACCATAACTCTATGGTCGCTGTGGAAATGGAACTACCCGATCCATTCTCAAATCATCACCTATGCCAAATCACTAATGCATTGTTTTAATATGGTATTTCCAAAAAAAATCTGTTGCTTTCTGCAGAAGATTTTGGATGTATAATAATCTTTATTTTCCTGGCTTTATGAATTAGTGAGTATAAGTCTGAACTAAACCCTTTTGTAGATGCTGCTGGTACTGCTAAGCTTTATGTCCAGTGTAAATTATGTACAAATTACTGTTTCCCACAGGAATTGTATCATGGTAGTTTAGAACAAAATTAGTCAATTAATGTATAAAATTTGGTACTTAGAATTTTTTTTTTAAACGGTCTCAGCTTTACCAACATTTTAACAAGACTGCTCACAACAGTAGTTGAACAAGTTGTTGTAAATGTACCTTGTTAAACTCTGCAACTCTCTGTGCCTCTGTATATGAGTAGCTTTGTTTTAAGGCTCAAAAGGAAGCATGTAATATTTTTTTTCTGTTGTTAAATCAATTTCATAATAAATCTAAAATGAGATAAATATATCTGTCAAATTGTTCATTCTGCTGTGTGGCTGGTATGGATAATAACAACTCTGGCAGATGATCGTAACATGGGAAATGGGAAAGCAAGGAAAACGGTGAGTGCAAGGCATAAAATAAAGTTGAACTTTCAAAAGGATTGTGTTCAAACAGATCTATTGTGACAACCTGAAAGTCTGACCTGGTGTGTATTACTGAGAGAGACATGGGTAAATGACTTGAATAGGCTGGATCCAGGTATTCAGTGCACCCCCAAATTCAACCAGGGGGTCAAAGGAGTGAAGAGGAATTGCCCTTATCCAGAAGGATTTCGCTCCCTCTGACCCTTGGCATCCAACCTGAGACCAGTTCTGAGATATTATTGAGCCTACATTATGTTGAGCCTAACAGAAAGAACTAAGTATAGTTGGCCCTCCATATCCATGGATTCTTTTTAT
>CM034708.1:114824319-114857232 GCA_020142125.1 Phrynosoma platyrhinos
CTTTATTATCTCTTTAAAGACAAAACTGGCCCCTGTGTGATAAACTCCATTGTCTGTATGCCAGCCCTCATATTCAGTCTCATCTTTTGGTAGATGCAATACCTGTATAACAGTTTGCTCCCTAATACATGTCAAAGACAGTTTGCAAGCTCCTCTCCTAGTAAACACGGACAAACATTGGAATGGACATCTTTGGGGCTATATCACCTAATCTCCATTTGGCATACGCAGTTGCCCATACTAGCTGGGGATTCTGGGAAGTATAGTTCAGAAAATAGCTTCTCTGATCTATGAATTTTGCCTACATTTGTACTTGATCACCCATTGGTTTCACCAAAGTTGTGTGCCTCCAAGTCAAGGTGACCCTATCATAGGTGTTTCAGAGGCTGAGAGGGTGTCAATTAGTGGATTTCCATGGCCAAGCAAGGATTTAAACCCTCATATCCAGAGTCATATTGCAGCACTCAAACCACACCACTGCACTTGTACTAAGGGGGGATGCAGACCAGGGCGTCCAGGACGCCCTGGTCCGGAGTGCCGCGGGGCCATGGCAGCCGCACCGCGGCGCTCCTGCGGCGTCCCTGGAAGGAGTGCTAAATCAGCGCTCCTTCCTCAAGACAGCGAAAGTGCGCCCTAAACGCGTAGGGTGCACTTTCGCTGTCTTTTCCGCCGCTGCGCATGTGGTCGCTGCGGCGGGAGGTTGCCTTCGAAGCGCCGGCTGTGCGGAGGGCCAGCAGCTTCCAGGGCAACCTCAGGAAGAGGAAGGGACGCCGCACGTGCGGCTGCCCCTCCTCTTCCGGGTCTCGGAGAGGGCCCTATTAGCTGTCTGCCGAGGCCCTCTGTTACAGTTTTCATTAGAGAGCTGATGTCTATGTCCACATATCATATCCATAGATCTCCTATCTGAAGCACTAGCTTTAGGTAGCTTGTCCTCAAATACTATTGACAGCTTGCTAGAGTCTTTTCTAGAGTAGGATAGGTGGCTTTTTTTCTGCAATCCTTGGTAAAAGATGGGTTTCTTTGGTACCATTTGGATTGTTGAGTTTACTCCCTGTACAACTCTAAGGGCATATCTCACTTACTGAAGCTACTGAGAACAAAGCTTTTCTGTTTCTGGCCAGACAGGAAACTTAACTCCTTAGGTTGTTTACAAATAGTTTACGAGAATTGAAACATCCATAGAGGGAGCAAAACAGACAGATAGAAAGTGGCTTCAGGAAATTCCCAAAGACTTCTCCCAGATCAGTAGGACCCCTGGTATAGGGTATCCCTTTCTGTTCAGATTTTCATTTAGTTTGCTACAGATGAGATGCTATATGATAAAAGAAAAAAGGCAAGGCAGGCAGTTCCTGCATTTTGAAAGATGCCTTTTACTGATTTCTAGAAATTTCATAATGTTTTTCTTTACTTATGCAAGGTTTACTTGTCTTGGTTGTTTCATTCTACTTGTGGATATTGTTATTTCTGAATAAAAACGTTTGCTGGAACATGTTGAACTGTTCTTCTCTTTTGTAGTGTGTGAACCCATCCCTATTCTTTCCATGTTATTTCTCCCTCTGGTACTAAAGTGCCTAATGTCTTGGAATAATCTACTTCATTAACTGAGGTACATTTGTATTTTGAACAGAAACACATTCATAAAGTATAAAAATAATCCTCTCCCAAGGTCAAAAGTGATGGGAGTTGTACAGCTCAGGGGAGAGAAGCATATGTTTAGCATGAATTCTATGTGCCAAGGTCCCTTGAGTTTCATAAAGCTGGAAGTTTTAGGCAATGGCATGAAATAGACAAAGTGTCTAATAGTTCTTGGGACTGGGAACCACTGGAAAAATCTACTCCTGAGTTTCCATATTTCCTTTACCATTTGCAAGTGCACCCTCCCCAGTTTTCTTCACAAGCACTGAAAGATGATAGATTCTTGATTATTTAATGTGTCCACCTATTTTCTTAAAAGGTTTTTTTTAGCTGTTGAGATTGTTTTGCAAGACAGTGCTGACTGCTCTTTCTAGCTCCATTGTTTTGTGACTGGTGCCATTGAGTAATATATAGATGGTGGTTTTAAACATCTGCTCTTGGTTACCAGGCAGTTACTGGAAATCTTTTATTGCAGATAAAAACATCCCCTAGTTTTTGTGAAGTGGTGTGAATAGTATTATAAATAGAATCAACATCACAAATATTTATTTTCAGTTTCGTAATCATTACTTCAAAAGTCATATCACAGTGTCTTAAAGTACATTGTTTTTAGAGAACTGTTCCTGCCCTCTTTGCTGTCTGTTCAGTTCACAATTACCTGTTAAAGGCACAAACCATAATAGATACTGTGTTGTCTGAAATAAGCTTGTAAACAATACTTCTCAATGAGGGCCAGTCACAAGTAATACATAAACCTAGCTTGTATATAATGCCAAGCCAAAAATCCTAGTCTTAAAAGCTGGGATATGCATGCATCATGCAACCCTAACTTCATTTCTGTCTTCACATGAGCAGATTAACAAGGATTCATTGTTGATCCAGAGCTCCCATGACAAAGACTCTGGGAACTAGGGTTAATGTGCTTTCAAGAAAACTAGATATCATATTTTGGCTCCCAATCCTGGCTTGTTTGCAAGCACTTAATTGTAATTCCATATTCACACATCGTGGGAGGCTATAGTTAAATGTTACCCTGGCTTGTTCTGCTGCTTACCAAAAGTGAAGCATGAAGCAGTCATAAAGGGTTGTACATGAAAGACTTTTGGCTCAGTGTTAGATCAAATATCACCTGCAAGGCCAGCCCAAGACATTCTGCTGACTAATAATAATAATAATAATTAATAATAAATTTTATTTATATACCGCCCTGTGGTGAGCCAATCCTGGCGGTGTACAGCAGTAAAATACATACAGCTTAAAACAGTATAATTCCCTCCTCCCCCCCTTAAAAATTATTAAATCACATCTCAATTAAAACCAATTTACAATTAAAACAATAACAAATTAGAGAATAAAATAATACAAACCAACAAACCCCTACAACTTCGAATTCTGAAAGGGGACTATAAAGACATTCCTAGAAGGGAAAGATCCCAAGGCCCCAAGGCTGGGTAATTTAGTCTGGAAAGGCCTGCTGGAAGAGATCCGTCTTGACAAGCCTTTTTAAAGCTGTCCAAAGATGTTAATTGACGGACCTCATCCGGCAGGCCGTTCCAGAGCCTGGGGGCGACGACAGAGAAAGCCCTCTGGGAGGTCGCCGCAAGCCTCGATTTTTGAGGCTGCAGCAGGTTCCTCCCAGAGGACCGGAGGGCGCAGGGAGGATTGTATGGGAAGAGGCGGTCTCTGAGATAGCTTGGACCCAAGCCATTTAGGGCTTTAAAGGTGATAACCAACACCTTGTACTGGGCCCGGAAACCAATAGGCAGCCAGTGGAGGGACCTCAAAACGAGGGTGACTGAAGTCAGGGGTAGAATAATGCTTTGCCACTAACACCTCATTCCATATATAGAAGCAGATTAGATTGGCAATTGAATCTTATTGTGTTGGCGATGCTACAATACCTTCTGCTTATTGTGCTTGCTGTTCAAACTATCTGACATGGCAAGTTGGCATTTTTCCCCCAGTGTGCCAAGGACAGATACCATATTTGTGTGATATTATGATCATATTCCTCATAGCAGGGGTAGGCAACCTTTCCCCTTTAAGGGCCAAGGGACTTCAGCTCCCAGAATTCCAGGAGCTATTGGCCAACATGGGACTATTGGCCAACATGGCTGAGGCTTCTGGGAGCTGAAGTCCCTCAGCCTTTAAAGGGGAAAGGTTGCCTACCCCTGCCTCATAGTTTCCTAGAGAGTTCACCATAGACTGCCAGCCCATGACTCATGGACTAGCACCAGCTGTGGTCCAACATGTTGAGTAGCAGCAGCCTTGGTGAAGGGACATAGGTAGTTGGAGTCCAGATAAGAAGCACAAGCTGTTTGGCTCTTACTTATAACTTCATTTCAATTGCATGTGTCAGTCTTATGTTTATATGCAATTAATGTTCCTTACCCTCCCATTATAGCTCTTCCCAGTTCAGTATGCGCAAGGTATGTGTGGCTTCTGTACTGGTGACAAAGTCCAGAGAAATAGCCTGTTATAGCAAAAGCAACTGTCCTATGGCAGGTCCAGGATTTCTCAAATTCATTGTACTATTTGGAATTATGTGTTGCAAAACATGGTGCTTGGTTTTTTAAAGTTTTTTAACATCTAGTTGTGTATTTTGGGTCCAAAGCTATATTGTTGCCACTTTAACTGATGGTTTACTTGGTTGTTTTTTCAGGTATTTGATGCTGGAGAGTATTTTGGGATAATGCAGGTGGAAGAGGCAGAGGAGGAATCAGGGGTTGATGAAGAAATAGAGGAAGAATTCAAAAAGAAATCAAATCCTGGCAATGAACTTTGCTACAAAGTAATAGTGACAAATGAAAATGGACTTCAAGCATCAAGCCCTGATAGGTGAACAGATCTGAATGTTTTTAATAATTTTAAAACATGGTTTAATACAGAGGTAGGCAACCTTTCCCCTTTAAGGGCCGAGGGATTTCAGCTCCCAGAAGCCTCAGCCATGTCAGCCAATAGTCCCATGTTGGCCAATAGCTCCTAGGATTCTGGGAGCTGAAGTCCCTCGGCTCTTAAAGGGGAAAGGTTGCCTACCCCTGGTTTAATACGTTGAAGCAGATTTGAATGTTGTGGTGTCTTTATGTGTGTGGTGTTTTACAAAGTATGGGAGGAGAGGTCCCAGCCTAGAGGAGACAGCAGTGGATTACATCAATTGAATATGTGGTTTTACCCTACATGTGCTTAGCACAGAAAGCTAGGGTTGTTTCAAAGATTTCACCGAAATGAGTTTTGAGGAGGGATATGGAGGAGGTATGGGTAGGTGTCATATGGATGCTCTGAAAGGCAAGCAGGACAGGAGGGATGAAAAGATGGGAGTCTGTATGTGGGATCAGGAGACCTTTGGTGGGCTAATGGTGCTAGATCTTAGAGGTAGGAAGGACACAAGATATAATCTAAATATGAGGATGAGAAAGGGGGAGAGTGCAGGTGCCATGGAAGCAGTTTTTTAAGCAGTTTGGGGTGTTATATATCAAAGTGAAAAGAGAGAGGAATGATTTTGCTGACAGTCCTGGGCAGAGGTGAAGAGGCCAAGTTGAGGCAACGGAATTCCAGAGAGGAAAATACTGTAGTCATGGTGAGGCATGAACCAGAGCTTTCCCAAGGAAGCAGATGGAAAGAGATATATTTCTTGTAGAAGGAGAAGCAACACGATTTGGTGTTGCAGTGAATAAAGGTGTCAAAGTTAAACAGCTAAAACTGCTTTTATATTTTCATGGGAGAGGGCAATGTAGGAGAGTATCACTATCCCATATTGATTAGATTAGTTCTTTGCTAATGAAAGCACAATGGTGATTATAAACTACTGTTTGTGTGATGCATTCTGTTCTTACATGGCAATGTGTTGTCTTCAAAGCATTTTTCTGATTGACCATGCCTGGACGTACCGTGTGGGGCATGCCCGCCAGCAGCTGCAACAGGTCCCTGGTTTGCTTCACAGAATGGCCAACTTGATGGGAATAGACTACCATGGGGAAGTGCCAGATGAAAGTGCTATTGATCAAGTGTTGGAGGAAATGTGGAAATACAACCAGACCTACCAGCTGTCATGTGGGGTATGTCCATAATAGGACTGCTGTAAACTGCTATTGGACTTAGCAGAGACAATGAAATAATTATCCTTTGAAAGCATTTCAGACTGCAAGGTGATGACACAGTCTCATAGGATGAGATTTCTGTGGAAATTCATCTTCTAAAATATTAGTTTCATTTACTTTATTTTTCCTGTCCTGTTATATTTCAGCAGGATATGGTTATGCTGAGGGAGAACGAGGAGAAATTCAGACAAATAATATGTTTTCTTAACAGTGGCATTTTAACTTGGGAGGAAAGTTGTATTACTAAGCAGATACACACACGTGCACACAGAACACATATAAATTTTAAAGGATGCAAAATAAAAACAGTGAATACTAAAAACTTTAACAGAACATAGAGAGATATCAGTTGTCAAAGAATTCTGTACTATTTAAATTTTGATGTCAAATGCATCCAGTTGGAGGTTGTATAGAATGAACTGGGGAAATGCCATTCTATGGAGATTTTCTGTACAATAATTAATAGTGGGGAAATTGAAATTAGGAAGGCAGAAGAGCGGGGTCATTGTCCAATCTTTAATCTTTTTTGCAGGATGTATTCTGGTATTCTGTACTTACTTCTGAATATTTGCATACTACCCTTTAATCATATCCCAAACTAGTTTAGCAAAAAAGGAAAAATAATTAAAATACATATTTAAAAGTAAGTACACAAATTTTATTAAAGCAAGACAAAATGGTCATCAGGATTAAAATAACTTCCAAAAAGTTTGACCAAATAAAATTGTTGCTGAAAGAACATTAAAACAGGCACTAGGAAATCTCTCTGAGGGCAGCATTTTACAATTGGGTCACTATCAGTATCTTCCTGGTAGCCCTCCACCTTGCCTTTGATGGAAGGGGCACCCACAGTAGGCCCCTTGTTTAAGATCTGAATGTAGGTCCAGAGAAAGATGGTCCTTTAAATATCCTGATTGTAAGTGATCTGGAGCTTTGAAGCTCAAGGCTTACACTTTGAATTAGGTGTGGAAATGGAAGTGGAGCCATAGGACACAAAACAAATCCAGCAAAAAATAAAGTTTGAGAAAACCTCTAGCAGAAAGTGAAGTTTGAGTACTTTGAGAGATGGGGATACTTATCCCAGAGAGTAAGTAGGTGAGGGTGAAACTGCAGTGACAGGAATAGAATGCATTCTGTCAGAGTCCCAAATACAAAAAAGCTGTGGCTTGAGATTTCCTCACAGTGGAAGCCTAGTGCTGGCTGCCTGAATGTGTGATTATGGTGGGCTACAAATCAAATAAATAAAATAGAAGCGTATCCTTAAGGAAGGATCTGCTGTTTACATATAGTCTCAGCAGGTTTGCTGCATGTGCATTTTATATTCAAAGAAAGCATTCCCCCTGATTGCTGGGAAAGGCTGCTTTAAGGTTGCACTGAAGCATATTTTATGCAGTCACAGTAAGTTGACTGAAGGCATTTGCTATTTGGCTTCCGTAACAGTAGCATCTTGATTGTCAGTGAGGAGTGCTTTCTGATATTATCCTTATTCTGCAAATTTATGTTATGTTGCTGTGTTCTTCTCATCCAGACAGCAGAGGACAAGGTGTCAGTATGGTACATTATGGATGAATTTGGATCGCGAATTCAGCATTCAGATGAGCCCACGTTTGCAACAGCGCCACTGTTTTACATGCCACAGGAAATGGCTTATACTGTTCTCTGGCCCTTAAGAGACCTTGAAACTGGTGGTAAGTGTACAGCAGGTATGTTTTTGAAACAGGAGAGGAGCTGGATTATGTCTCTGGTTGTCTAGGGCGAGACAAGCCAGGGTGCCAGGTTTGAACTGTCACAGTAAGGAAACACAGGACAAATACGCATGCACAAATGATTAAAACACAGGTAGTTTTAAACTCTTGTCATCATTTGGACAGTTAGTGATAGGAATTCACAACATCAAACTGTAAGTTGATGACAAGTGTTTGGAAAAGCCTACATAATTCCTTCATTTTCTTACAGAGGAAGTGACCCGTGACTTTGCCTATGGGGAAACTGATCGTTTACTTAGGAGGTGTCGATTGTTGCCATGGCTACCCAGTGACACTCTAGATATCAACTATTTCACCACAGAGCCATCAGATGATCACTACAAGGTACTGTTTACCCAGATTGCTTTATTGGAGAGAGCAGTTGCACTAATTTCTGTACATCTGTGGAAGTAGACTGACATCTACAAAAGCTCATGCTGCCAATTTCTTTCTTTCAGTTAGTCTCAAAGCTGGTACGTACTAATTTCTGTACAGATTTCCTTTGTTTCCTAACAGTTTCAAACACCCAATGCTCAAAAGGAAGTCAGTTTTGTGCAGTCATTATCTATGTGTATTCTATTCTCTGTCCCCAGTTCCATCACTGTCTTCATGTGGAGAGCAAAAAGTGAGTACAGTTTAAAAGCACTTCCTTTACACAGGGGCACTCTCCTTACAGTCAGGAACCAAAAACATTTTTTAAAACCACTGTGCCCAGTGCAGTCACATGGAGCATCTATGTGTAGGGAAAGCATTCCTTTTCTTGCTTGTCAGTCTCCACAAGTGGACAGTGATGGAAATGGAGATGGGGCTGGGCTAGTCAGCTCCCATTTTTGTATGTTTACTGACCACTTGGAATTCGAGGCCCAGGTGCCACACGATAAGGTGAGCTCCCATCACTAGTCCCAGCTTCTGCCAACCTTGCAGTTCAAAAATATGCAAATGCAAATTGATAAATAGGTACCACTTTGGTGGGAAGGTAAACAGCGTTCTGTGTAGTCATGCTGGCCACATGATCACAGAGTAGTCTCTGACAACACTGGCTCTTTATCTTAGTAACAAGATGAGCACCACCCCCTATTGTTGGATACAACTTGACAACCTTGTCAACAGGGAATACCTTTAGCATTACCTTTATTGACCACTTAGCCAATGATCACATATCACTTTTTTTTATTAGAAAAAAATTATTATTAAAACAGTAAAACATACATTCAATCCACTCTTATTCCACAAGTTTGTACAAATTTATACCCTTCTCTACTTAGTTATACCAATCTTAAATCGAAACTCCAATAAGTGTATCTTCAATATAACATTAACACCTTTACCAATTCTTCAATCCCTCCTTTCCATCCTTTAATTCTCCAGTCTCTCTCTTCACCTCTCCTTTATACTTTCTTATCCCTCTCCTTTAACTTCATCCATAAAAAAAAATTCTCTATCTTTCATCTTCTACTCTTCTCTTCTCTTACATCCCTTTAAGTTCTTCCTAACTTCCTTCTTCTCCCACCTTTCCACCCTTCCTATCTACATACACACACCATCTTCTACTTACACATACCTTCAACTCACCCATTTCATCTTGTCTCCTACCTTCTTCTTTTTTTCATTTCTTTCATTCTTACTTCCTTTTTATCTTCCCTGGATTAACTATTGTTAATAGTTAACAATAGTTAATCACATATCATGTCTAATGGTCTCCAAATTGTGGTTAAGACCTGAGGACCTTACTGTGGGTTTCATAGATCTTGCTTGCCACCCTTCTTTAGCTAGCATTAACTTTTTAATAAAGGTGCTCTGGCAACTCCAGTGCTGACTATCTAGACCTATTTCAATCTAGTTTTGGGATTGACTGACATGATAGATGAGCTTGGTTAGGAGCGAAATGGGAAATATGACCTTCTCTTGCTTCTCAGTCTCTTTACCTTGGAACAGATCTTTGGGATTAGAGGTATCTCTATCTGCAGGGACAGTTCCAGAAGGTAGCGTTGGGGAAATGCTTTCTGGCTACCTGGCACCTGTGCTGTGGGGTGCTGCAGGACATTTTGTCCTCTAGCACTACTTATATGAAGTCATTAGGGCATTTGAAACAAAGTGTCTTCAATATGCTGTTGACACACAGCTCTATGACAAGTATAGAGAAGATGTAGCCCAAACACTGCACGTACCCTGCAATCCAATCATTAGGCCCTAGGACACCTCAAGTCTTATTTTAGCTTTCTTGGTTGATTGTTGGCCCCAAGCCAACACTTTTGTGTTTGACATTGGGCTTTTATTTTCAGTTATCGATTATATCACTTTGTATGCCACTTTTTTATAAGCTTAGGTGGAAAATACAGTGGCATGGAAGAGCATTCACATGAGTTATATCAGCGGTTCTCAAATAGTGGGGCGGGCCCCCCAGGGGGGGCGCGAGGCTCCATAAAGGGGGGCCCATTACGGCTGAAGAGAGGGAGATTGTCCCAGCACAGCCCCATTAGCTCTATCCTGATTGGCCAAACCCGCCCATGTGATCGTGCGGGGGGGGCGCAAAATGTTTTCTTCTTTCCTAGGGGGGGCGTGACAGAAAATAATGGAGAAACACTGAGTTATATGAAGTAGCAAGAGTCCCTGAAAAGGGTTCTAATCTGATTTTTAATCCTTAGCCCAGTTCTGGCTTATCTTTAGACATGAATTTCCTTCTAATTAGAAAAATTTGCAAACAGTTTGTGTGCATTTCTTGGCTCTTTCATCTTTTTGGAAATTTAATGGTTTTATATCAAAAAATGGCTGACTCATCCTCACAGCTCTAAAATAATTCTAAGTAACCAAAATGAAGACACTTATAAGAACAGGTACTACAGTTGAACTTAACTAAAAGATCAAGAAGCAAAGCCAAGTCATTAGGGCATTTTCCCTTTATTAAGAATTTCAGGTAAGGCAATTAATTTGCATTATTCACAACTATGTAAAAGAATGGTTGCCCATACAATGTGGAGGTTTGAATAATGAAAGGGTCTGAGGACTAATGAGGAGGCTACTCCACAAAATTCTGATCAAAATTAATAATGCATTGCTCCATTATCTGTTCAATATTAAGTACAAGTAGCAAGACAGGTTTTTATTAACTCTTTTATAGTTGGTGCCATTTTAATGTCATCTCCATTTTTTTTCAACATTTCAGTGAAGAACTGGGAGCAGATTAATTTACATAGACTGTGAGATTTGTTTATATAGGCAGTAAACAGAAAAGCAAGACACCAAATTAAGGAGCAATTAGCTCAACATGCATCCAAATTAGTAGCACACCCAATCTCATCTCTTGAAAGTAAATCTACAGTTTCTAGACTCTTAAAGTAAATTTGAAGAGCTAATGCAGTAACATGCTGTTAAAATTAACTTTTTATTTCTAAGAGTTAAAATGTAATGATAGAAGCAATGTATAACCATATTGTTATTAAACAAGTATGGATAAAAGATTTTAGCATAGATATAGATGAAATCACTTGAAATACTATATGGGAGAACCTCCTACTCCAAACTATTTCTACACAAGTCAAAGATGATATCCTTAAAGTGGTTTATCATTGTTTTTTCACACCACTTTGTCTGAGCTACATTAATAAACAATTACATTAAAGTTGTTGGAGAAATTGTGACACCATAGGTACTTACCTGCAGATATGGTGTGAGTATATGTGTTTTGGTTTGGCTTATTTACAAAAAGAAATAATAGCAGCAGATATAACAGTCTTTCTAGCTTCAGGTTTACTTCATTTTTAGTTAATTAATGGAAAAGGATCTCACTGAAAATATACACAAATACCGTAGAATCTGGATTTATACCAGATAATCTATAAAAATAATTTATAAATGTTTTGTTTCCATTTATAGGCTGTGCGAATCACAACACCAATATTATGTTTCTCCTTAGAGCTCACAATAATCTATAGAAAGATGTCAGTATATCTTTATTGATACACTGTTAATTTAAAAAATGAGAAAAACTGCTAAATAATCTCAGGTAAAATAAATTTAAGTCAATAAAGCTCAGTTGATCTGAAACATAATTGTGAGACAGCCCAGAAATAGCTGACTAAGGAATATTTAAAGTGTTGTGTCAAAACTGATTGTTTAGAATCACAAATCTATGCCATATCTGTTATTTGTTTGGAACATGCATGGCAAATGGTAGCACTTACCTGTGGTACACCATGTTAAACTCTGATGAACATACATCAGCTCAAGCTGCAGTCATGTTCTTATCAGCCTTGACTAATATAAAAGTGGGAAACTTTCAAAGACTTGACTCCCTTGGGAACAGTTTTTTGAAGATAGGGAGAGGGGTCAGAAAGAGGATGCTCGGGAGAAGAGGTGTCAGTATACACCTCTGGTTCTGTGCTCTGAACAGACAAGCCCACTGGTATAAAAACTGTCATAACACTCATGGGATTTTTTGTCCTTTTTTTTTAAAGGCAATCTTAAATGAAAACAAGGAGAAACTACCTGTTCCAATAAAGCTTCCTGTTTATGACAAGGATAAAATCTTCAAGTAAGTATTACCATTGGTTTGCTTTACAATAAATATATTACTTCTGTGCCTCTTTTTCAACAGTTAAAGGTCCAGCCATTCAAGGAGAAATGGGATTCCAGTTACTGGGTTCTCTGATATGGAACCTTGGTCCCAATTGCCCCCTCTCAGCTACATAATTGATAGTATGGTGAGGTGCAGAAAAGAAAGGAGACATTCTGCTCTTAAAATATTGTAGCCGAGAGGCTTATTAGTGCATAAGGTATATTAATGAATCATCAGCGGTCTGTACACAAAAAGAGAACAGGAACCAGTAAGTAATGAACTCGAGAACGAAACATTGATATTAGGCCTTTGCTTTCTTATTTGTATTGGCTTCCAATCAATTATTTCAAAGTACCAACCTTTAAAACCTTAAAGGATTTGGAAGCTGTTTGCTTGAAGGATTGTCTCCACCCATATGTATCTGCCTGAAGCCTGGCATTGTCTTCACAGGCTCTTGCAAAATGAAATGAGGTGAGTGAGTACAAATGTAAAGGTATTTTCATTGGCTGCACCCTGTTTGTTATAAATCCTCCAGAGAGCCTCACCTCTGTGGTCTAAAAGATGGCTTTTTGCCCAAGTTACTCACTTTTTAAAAACATATTTTAATGCTTTTTAGACCTTTGGCACTGCTGTTGCTAAGTTTCATTTTGAGGCTATTTTAACTTGTTTTCAATTCATGGAGCTGGTGTACTCTTGATATTTTATAGTTTTCAATATTTTTGTATTCCATTCCAAGTATATACTGTTAATGGTTGTTATAAAATGCTGTAAAAACCACTTGGAAGAATTAGCAGAACTGTGGGGGAAAGTGAGAGTGGAGATGAGTCATTTCAGAGCAGAGAAAACACATTACAAAGCCTGCAGAGTTTGGGTATGTATAAGTTTTGTGAGAGAAGCAAACTACTTGAAAACCAGCAATAGCTGCAACATGTATTGCTTCTAACACACCAGTGTGGATGCATATTAGGTTAAGCACAAGCATATTATTGGGTTTTTTGGCTGTTGACCTGGCAAACAGTTGTAGTAACATACACTGAAGGCCTTTCTCCTCTAATCTTTTCTACCAGGTGTGAAACAGTGCATGGTAAACACTAGGTTAACTCAAATCCACCCCTTTTCTTTTCACCACAAACTAGATATGCACACCTGCATTCTTGTCCATATGAGAAAAAGTATGCTTGCTGTTTGAAAAAATTCTCTATTAAAAAAAATCTATGTAGAGGCTCTTAAGCTGCATGACAGGAACTCTGAATGCATGCCTATGCCTGTGTTCTCGTAAATAAACCAAAACCATGAACAGGAGTCATAACTGTGGGTGTGATCAAGCAGAAATCTGAGTGTGTCTTCCTCATCTTAATGTAATCCTGTGAGAAACACATGAAGGGCTGTCATGTGGAAGATGTAGCAAACTTGCTTTCTTGGTAAGAACTGTTTAGCAGTAGAATGGACTGCCTCAGAGGGAGAATGGTGGAGGCCTTTTAAACAGAGGTTGGATAGCCATCTTTCAGGAGTGTTTTGGTAATATATTCCAGCATGGCACAAAGTGGGCTTTGTCAGCTCTATGCTTCTGTGAATATGATCCTATGTCAAATTTCTCATAAGATTTTTCTGCCATTGTGGGTGGTTGGCCAGTACTTATTAGGGCCCCAATTCTAGAAATAGGCAGTGGTTCCACAAAAAGCCAACTTTTAGATTTGAGAAATAAGCATCCACTTTTTGTTTTAATGCTGTGGAGCCCTCTAGAATTTCTGAGGAAATTCAATTTGTGTTGTTAGAATCTCAGTGTGCCTTTCACTTCTTTTCATTATCTTTTTCTCACTTCCTTCTGTTTTTGCCAGAGTTTACACAGATCTCCAACAAGTACTTCAGAATCTGAATCACCCTCGTTTTGAATTTACGGACTCTGAGCAAGAAGCAGATATTCTCTACAACTTCTCTCACTTCAAAGATTACAGGTTACACAGCTATTTCCCTGCAAGTAACAGTTTTTCTTACCTGTCCAATCTGCATATATTTGGCCATGGAGCTTTCTTTTTTAATTGCCTTCCTTCACTTGTAGGAAACTAAGTGAAGAAAGGCCTCATGTGATGCTGAATCAATTTCCATGTGAGAATCTTTTGACTGTAAAGGATTGTCTGGCATCCATCTCGAGACGAGTTGGAGGTGGTGAAGGGCCAAAATGGCTGCCTCGTACTTTTAACCTTTGCACAGAGTTACCACAGTTTATCAGTTTCTTTCAGCAGCGTGAGAGGAGGTAAGTACATTTCTTACATAGAAATAATTATTCAAATTCCATTATCTCTATCATTAATTTTCAGTTTCATATACAAGACATTTTACAAGCTTATTGGGCCAAAGCATACTGCCCTGGCTCAATTCTAGAGAATTCTGGGAACTATAGTTTTGTGAAATATTTAACCTTCTCTGTCAGAGAACTTTGGTGCTACAACAAACTACAGTTCCCAGAATTCCCTAGGACTCAGCCAGGGCAGTCAAAGCGATCTCAGTCTGGATTATTTCTGCAGTGTATTTTGGCCCCTGGTGTATAAAACCATCCATATCCTTTTACACAGGGCAAAAACACCTGGTTCTTTCACCTTGTTTATGGCCACCTGTGATGCATTTGAAACAGTTTTCAAAATGGACCCCATGAACTGCTGGTCAGAAATAAATGGAAATTATTATACTCTCCAGTGTCTCAATTTTTAGCTTTTGGAGAGCATTTACTCCTTAGATTTTTATTAACTTGTTCAGTGCTACTATTGTTGCATTAAGGACATTGAAATTGCATAGAACAAATACTTTAGCTTGTAGCCTTCCAGTTTTCCTTCACGGCACTATGATCTCGAGCACACAGTCTGAAAATAAAATCATTGTGAGCAACAATTAGTGGCCTTTTATTAAAATACTTAATTTATATTATTACAGGTTCTTCTGGCATGGGCCTAGTTGTTTGAGTCTCAGAGGAGCACCTTGAGGATTAGACAGGATGTAGTTGCATTGAAGTTCAATTAAGGCAAAAGATAACTGGTTGATGTTCTTAAAAACTTCGGATTTTAGAGCAGCCCTTCATAATTTGTGACCCATGCAGACCACTAGCTTAGTCTTTAGACCTACTCCAGAGCTCAACATATGTCTTGTTTTTGAAGTCCCAGTCACTCTGTTCATTTATTGGTTTTGAGCCATTGTTTTAGGTCCCATCTCTTGAACAAAGAATTAAAATGGGGAATAAAATACAGCTTGGTTTAGCGAGGCACAATTGCATAACTTGGACAGAAAGTTCCAAGCCTGAGGGGAAATGTTTGTGTTCAAGCATTAAATGAATACAAATCTACCATCTCCTTTTTTCCTTTCCTGAATCTTACTGCAGAGGTGAAGACAACCATTGGATATGCAAACCGTGGAACCTAGCCAGGAGCTTGGACACACATATCACCAAGAGCCTTAACACCATCATCCGCCAGAGAGAGAGCATCCCTAAGGTAAGAACAAGAAAGCCTTTTAGGGCCTATACAGACTGCCAGAAGTAATCCAGTTTGAGACCACTTTAACTGTCCTGGCTCAGTGCTAGAGAATCATGGGAACTGTAGTTTATTGTGGCACCAGAGCTATTGCTGACAGAGAAGGCTCAATGTTTCAGAAAAAACTACAATTCCCATGATTCCTTAGCACTGAACCAGGACAGTTAATGTGGTCTCAAGCTGGATTATTTCTGTCAGTCTGTATAGGCTCTTAGTCTCTGGAAAAAATTGAAGTAGCTCCTGGTTCCTTTTTCCCTTTTTAAAAAGTTTTAAATATCTTTGCTGCAGCATTATCTTGTTTTTGCTGGACTCATACTGAAATTTGACTATGACATTCCAGCATGTGAAATGTTTCCCAAAAATCTCCTTGGAAGGCAGCTCTCTGTACTTTTAGGAGAGCAATAAAACTTTGGCATGGCAGTTTTTGACGGTCTTGGCAGCTGACTGCTTTGCAGTGAAGCAACATATCCTTCAGCAAGAAGTTTATTGCTCTTGCTTCCTTGACTGGTAATTAAGCTTTCAGCATGTTTTTATGTGTACTTTTTCCAAACTAGTATGTAATAACAATTTTTGATAGAGAAGGTGAGCAATGTAGCCTAGTTCTTCAGGATCATAAACCAGGCTCCAAAAATTATTGTGAGGCACAAGTTCTTGAAGTTACAGTGTGTAGCTATATATTTCTAAACTTTCTGCACAATTTGGTGCATGTTCATTCAGATACAGGTTTCACTGTGTTCATTGGGCTTTTTCTAAGGTAAGTGTGCATAGGTCTATATCCTGAGTTTCTCTCAATCTAGGGGGAGGACAGGAAGCAAGAAGAAATCAGATAAAAAAAACCATGAAGCATGTTAAAGTTGATACATTAGAAGAAATCATATCGATTTTCCAGGATCTTTCCTAGCTTTCTAGGGTAGTGTTCATCCAGTGTCACTGGCATAGGAAAATAAGAGCTATCTCTACCTCGCATTTGATTGGTAGATATCAAGAACAGGGCCTTCTCGGTAATGGTCTCAGTTAACAGAATTAACTCCCTGCAGAGATCTGATCAGCACTTCCACCCTCCCATCTTTAGATAGACTTTGAAAGCTGTTTTAAGCCTTTTGAAATTCAAAACCTTCTATTGCTGAAGAATGACTGGTAGGCACTGGGGGAGAAATGGTCTCCCTACTTTGGGGTATGGAAGCTAGTTGTTCCAATCACTGGGTGCAACATAAAATATTGTTAACTTGTCTGTCCTGCATATATTTTTTTCTTCCATTTCAGGTGGTGTCTAAGTATATTGAGAACCCAGTATTGTTTCATCTTGAAGATATGGGTCTGGTTAAATTTGACATCCGTTACATTGTGCTGTTGCGATCAGTTAAACCACTCAGACTGTATGTTTATGATGTCTTTTGGCTACGGTTCTCAAATCGGTAATGTCCACTTTCTCAGCATATTGAGAAGATTTGAACTTCAAGAATTTTTGAATTTCATGGGAAATTAATGTGCTTTCCCTTTCTTATTTTTTAAAGGCCATTTTCCCTTGATGATTTGGATGACTACGAGAAGCATTTTACTGTCATGAACTATGATCCTGCTGTCTCTTTAAAACAGGTGAGTAAATGATGCAGGAAAAGAAGACCTTGTCCTCCACTAGGAATGAGTGGGTGACCTAAAAGAGTGTGCTTTAAGTTAGATGTTGTCTTTCAAGTCCTTACCAGTTTAGCTGGGGACATGTTCTGAAGGCAGAGGCTGAGCCAATCCATTCACTACTGAACCACCAAGAGAGTCTTATATAGCCTCCTTGATCTCCCTGGTGGATATAAACATAATAGATATTTATCAAAAGCCAGCGGAAAGAGATGAATTTGTCTTTAAAGAAGCAGGGCCATAATAACAACTGTTTTCCTTAAGGCCTCTTCCCATAGCACAGTTAATACAAACGATGTACAGAGGATTGATCAAGGAAGGATACTTCAGTTTTCACTAGAATTTAGAGGGGGGACTTGGAGTGTTTTTGTGTGTGACATGAGCACAGGTAGCCCTGGGACTTACAGGGAAGAAAGTAGCCAGCTGAAGAGGGAAGGGAGGTGGCTGGTTAGCTGCTGAGTTACATTTCATAATACATAGGAACTCCTGCTGGAATAGGATCCCATTACTTGGTTTCCCATTGCAGCCTCATATGAAAGCAGACCTCTGGAGAAGGCTTTTCTGCAGTACAAGGAGGAGTAGGAAAAGAAAGTGGAGATGTAGTAGTTCTGCTGAAGGGTTGGCAAGTTCAGGAGCCTGAAAATGACAACCACTCCACTTGCAATATGACTTATTCCAGGGCTAGTGCACAACAGTGGCATCACTGAATTTGGTGTCACCTGGTGCAGGTACTCATAAAGGGCTGTGGTGGGGAAGCGGCAGACTATTATGCCCTCCCTCCCTCTTGCTGCTTCGCTCACCTACTGGCCACCCACCTACCAGCTGCTAGACGGCTACAGAGGGCAGTGCTGCAGCCTCTGAATGGCCAGTTTAGGATCTGGTGTTGCTGCTAGGAAAGCAGCCACACCAGACTCTAAATGAAAGGCACCATCCTCCCCAGCAGCAGCCTCCAAAGGGCCCATCTGGCACCCATGACAGACCCTAAACGGAAGGCACCACCCACCCCTGCTGCAGCCTGCAGAGGGCCTATTTAGGGCCTGGTGTGGCTGCTGGGCAAGCGAGAAAGGGAGGCGACACACTTTCTTGCTCACCCAGCAGCCACACCAGTCCCACCCGGTGTCCCACCCAACCCCATGTGCAACCCTCTCTGGGGTGTCACCTGATGCAGTAGGCACTCCTCGCAACCTCCTAGTGGCAGCCCTAGTGCACACTTTTAGCAGTTCTGCTTTGGGGCAGTTAGGAGGACAGGGAGAAAGCCAAAGGAATGGTAGCACTTTTGGTACATTGGCCCTGGGGAATGGTCTTAGAGTGAGTATGGCTGTGGGGACATGGAGTGGGGATTGCAGAGACTTGTTGTTGTTGTTTGCTTTCAAGTCATTTCCAACTTATGGCAATCCTAAGGCGACCCTATCACGAGGTCAGACATAGGGGGTAATATTGACCACCTGATCTTAAATGATGCTTGATTGACCAAATGGTGTTTCTTTTCCAGATCCACTATAATGAATTTATCCCCCTCTTTGAGAAGCAGTATCCTGACTGTTCTTGGAAATCTGTTGAAGTAAGTCGCTGCTGATTCAGTGATCTCTTTCCATTTTCCTCCCCTTATGACAGAAGGTTCCCAGAGCTTCCATTTTCTTCTACTAATTAATAATAATAACCTTCTGAACACCATGTTATGCCACCTCCTGCCCACAAAATATCTGTTGTTGTTTTTAAAGTAATTTTGCTAGTAGGAATAAAATAAAGTTGGGGGGGAGGAAAAGCCTCAAATTTCCTGTAATTACTAAAACATAATTTGGATCTCGGGGGGTGGGGGAGTGATAAGAACATTTCCTGACCGCTTTGACTAGTCTGGATGAACCCCAAGTCTAAATATCATGTTTTGGTCAAAATTATTTCATCAGTATGCTTTCTAGAGGAGAGGAAAAATACAGAAATCAAGAGTGTGTGTTCAGGAGGGGCCTGAATATTTGGGCCCATTGGTTGGTGCTACTCTTAAGTAGTGATCCTGTGTTGGTCACTAGTGAGTTTCCAGGAAAGAAAAAAACAATGGTAGTCAATGGGAATAAATATGGTGCCAGTCTCTGGCACACTGGGAAAAAATAATAATTGCTAATCCATCCGTTTCCCAACACACACGCACACACCACTTAAGAGAGCCTGAATATCCGTGTATTAGATAGCATGTAATTCTCTGATAACACTTTGAAGGCAAACACACCAAACTAAAGTGTGTATTCCTTTCTGTTGCTCATTATTAAAAGTAATTTGTTATGTCACTAGTTGTTAGCAAATTACTTTTTAGTTCCTTTTTAGATTTTAAAAATTCTAATATCCCTCTAAATAGCAGCTGCAAAATCATGCTAAAAAGCTTACCAAAACTTAGTGTTGATCATAGGATTGTTACTTGTTATCCAGGCTCTGATTTGTATGGTATTAACAGCCACTTCTATTGTATATGTGACTTTATCATTAGGAAGATATTTTTAAGGCCTTTGTGGAGTTATTCCAAGCTGCTTGTGCAAAGCCTGCACCACTTGGTATCTGTGACTATCCATCCTCACGAGCTGTCTATGCCATTGACCTGATGCTTAAGTGGGAGACATCCAGTGATGGTAGGTTATGACTTCCTGTTTCCACCCTTTGGTTATAATCATAGATAAAGATAGAATTATTTTGAAACTTGGAAATCTGGAAATCCTTTTTTTATTAGTATCCTATATAACTGTATGGAGGTAAAGATAAATGCTCCCTCTCTCTTTTCAGCATTCACTAGGGTCCAAGGATGCTTCCTTTATGGGGATGAATTTAGACATTCCTTTCACCTTTAGTCTTTTTCATATACCACAAACCCTTTTTTGAAGGGGGAGGATAGGCTCTGGAGTGGTGACTAGTGCAGTAAGGGATTTTTCAGCAGGAAGGTAAAAACAGAATCTCTATGGTTCTAGCTTTTGTCTAGAATGTATGACCATTTCAGCGTTGCTAGATGGAAGTTCCAATAATCATTTACCATTGCTTGTGCTGACCAGGATTGATGGGACCACATATCCCCCCGCCACCATAAGGGTCAGCCAAGTATGTATCAAGTCTTTGAGCAACTTTGCAGGAAACAGTGTTACCATGAGAGTGAATGTGACTTCTCACTTAGATGTCTTTGTAGTTCTCTCCCCCACCTCCCAAAAAATGTACATTTTCTGTCTTCTAGGGAAACCTTATATGCAGCCTCAGATCCTGGAGGTGAATTTCAACCCCGACTGTGACAGAGCCTGCAAATACCACCCAACTTTCTTCAACGATGTCTTCAGCACCCTCTTCCTGGATGAACCCAATGGTTGCCATGTGACCTCCATTTTCTAGCTCTGTGGCTTCACTTGGCTAATATGTGCTTCATAGTGATATATATTATATTTATATTTCAGTTCTATGAGCTGCTTATGCAACTGTTCTTTTTCTATAATGGCAACAAGGACAAATCAGTTCTATCAGGTGGAACATGCATATATTATAATTGTAAGTGATTTATGTTCTCCCCACCCCCTCCAGCTTTCTTCTCTTCATTTATTTCATTACCAGCTTACTTCTAAAGTATGTTTTATTGTATACTGATATTTTCAGTAGTTCATTAGCAAATCAATTTATTTTTTCTGTCTCTGTAGTTACTGTGTTTAATTTGCTTACAAGGATGAATCTGTATACCTTTTCCCAACCTCCTTTATGATTTACTGCATTTAGGGCAATTTGAAGCCATTGCTTTTCCTAAGAGTTGTGTTCCCACCTTTTAGTTTGCTTTGTATTTGTAAAGCAAAGCATTTTATTTCAAGGCTGCAGCTGCTCATGTGTCCACATAGATTTCAGTTTTAATAAACAATATCGCTGCAAAGTACCAGTCACTGCCTTTGGTGTAACAGAGGACAGTCTGTAATTCTGGTCTCTAGGTGAAGATATATAAAAAATGAAGACACTGCATAATCTATGCTCCTTTTTGGCTTTTTTGTTTGTATGAAAGTCAAACATACTAGCAAGTTGAGCTCTGGGTCAAATATCTGTTTTGTCCTAACCCATTTCCACTTTCACACCACGGCTATAGGAGGGGAATCCAGCCAGTACATCAGTCTAGGGAAGGGCCCATGAATTTCTGACAGCCTCCTCCCTTAAAAAAACAAAACAAAAAATAAAAACCCGCCACCTCACAACCTCCTTCCATTGCATTATTTTGCAAAGGTTAGCAAATGGATATTTCCTTGGCTTTTTACTGGGAATCTGTCTCTTTTTTCTATGACATTTCATCCTGCATTTCAAGTATGCTTTCATAACCGTACTTCAAAAGCTGTTTACTTGGTTCATATTTTATCATAACCATATTTTTCTACAAAGAAGGAAAAACTACAACTTTAGCATTTCATGTTATACTATTACCTTGATTGAAAAGACTTAATTAAGGATGTAAAGTCTATTTGGATCTTAAATCCTCAGTTCTGAAAGAACACCCTCTCCTCCTCCCCCCACAAAAAAGACAGTCTTGTTCTGCCTTGCAAAATTCCTTTCGGAGGCCCTGTCCCCCACATAATGATTCATGTGTGTTTGTGTTCATCCTTCATATTGCTTTCCTTCCTTAATGATCTCTTTAAAAGATCTTTCAGAGCTACTCTGATGAAACCAGAGACAATTGGTGAGTAGATTAGTTATGGTTGACTTCACTGGCATATTTTTCCAATCAGAACCTATTGTTATGAAAACCTTTGTTTAAAGAATTTACCATGTGAAGTAGTATGTCCATTTAGAAAACTTTAAGATCGATAATGCTGCTCCTTCAGCATCTTTCACCTTTTGACATGGAGTGGGGGAAGAGGTTGAAAGCCAAATAAAATATCCTACTATGATGTTTTCTTTTCACTAGTATGCCTTTCTGTCTGATAATAAACTTTAAAATCAGTGTAGCCCAACCATCTGAGTGCCTTCTGTGTTGAATGTAAATAGAATTTTCTCTCCCTGCTGCCAAACTTCTGTTGATTCTATTATATTGGTTTCCATTTTTGAGAGAAGAACTTCAGCCACCAAGCTTCTTAATGTTAAAGTTTGTTGTTATGTGCCTTCAAGTTGTTTCCAGCTTAGGGCAACCATAAGACAAACTTGTCAGGGCATTTTCTTGGCAAGATTTTTTTCAGAGGTACTACACAGAAATGTTCATGCACTGAAAGTTGTAATCCCAAATAGACTTTTCCCAACTCTGTCACCTGTGAAGTAATTTATCATGTATAAATCACTTCATAGGTGACAGAGCTTGGGAAAGGTCAGTTTGGGACTACAACTCCCAGAATCTCCTACTAGTTGTCTGGAGGAAAGTGAGAAATGAAATTCAAAAATAACTTTGTAAGTTCCACTAGGCAGTGCCATATTGCAGAACTCTGCATATTAGAGCATATGGAAGGGACACCATGTTGGGCAGCAGTGAATGAAGGAGTGACTAGGTTTGACACCTGCTGGAAGGCATCTTATCACTCCCCTAGGCATATTAATGCAAGAACATGCCCTGAAAGAAAGTTGCCAGGCCTTTGGGTACTTTATGTCCAAAGTTATGGGTTGTTTTTTCCCTAGGGTTTACAAGTTTGCATACTAGGCAATATTTTTATTTATGTACTTTACTCAGTGTCATGAAGATGTATCACTTTACAGATGGATCAATCAGTTCAGATCCCCCTCCCTGTGAGGGTGGGAGGCATCTTTGCTGGCTTCCTGTGAAAGGAGGATATGGTGAAATGTGTCTTGGTGCTGTGCACCATAATAAAAAGAATCAGGGATATGCCTGTCCCTCCCTTGGCCAGTTTTGTTGGAGGAATCCTAAGTGTTTTCCAGAGCAGCTAACAGTGACCGAGACAGCGGTGGCTGGGTGCAGTCACAAGGCAGTGTGGTGTTACTGTGCTGACTATGCTGGTGGACCCAGTTATTGTGACTGATCCATTTTTGTTTTTAATTGTTCAGCGCTTTATTGTTTTTGAGTTCTTTTGATTGCAGTAATTTTGCATTGCTATTAATTTTGCTTAGTTACTTGGCAGGTGGGGTGCTGTTAGTTCCTGTTGGGCCCACAGGCGCAGACAGCACTACATGAGACTGTGACATGGTCAGCAACAGATGGTTCTTTGTTACTTGATGGAGGGGGGGGGGTGATCATATTGGGCCCCAGCCTTTTGACTCCACATAGCTTGCAGGCCTGCGCCGGTGACATGTCTCCATTGCCCACTAGACTCCACCTTCCCATGTGTTTCTCTCCGGTGTGTACAAGCTGCATGGCAAGCCTTTCGGCCTTTAAAACCTCCCTTAATTTAATCTCTCTATCTTTGCTTGGCTCGGCTCATCACTAAGCTAAGCAGCCAAGTGCTTTGAGCTCAGTAGGCTTTGGTGCCCTTACTCCTACATACTGATAGACCAAAGCATTTTGGAGACCCTTATTCCATAGTGTGTTACCTAGGCCCTAGATAGGCCTTGCACGGCCTGGTTTGTGGTGGGTAGGGGGTTGGGATTGATAGCCCTTGAGGTCTCTTCCAACTCTCATTTGCTCCTAGGTGCCTGGTGTTGTGTCCTCTTGGCCTGCGTAGGTTGTATTATCGCCTCTCCCTTCCACATCTGCC
Source organism: Phrynosoma platyrhinos (assembly GCA_020142125.1). NCBI lineage: Eukaryota > Metazoa > Chordata > Lepidosauria > Squamata > Phrynosomatidae > Phrynosoma > Phrynosoma platyrhinos. Next base: position 114,848,134 of record CM034708.1, read on the forward strand.
AATAGCCTGCTGCCAGTGTTTATGGCTTATCTCCTTTGACTCTTAGGGGATTGAGTGTTTTAACGAGGGCAAAGCCCAGGTATCTGCATGTATGAATGAGCTTTGAAGAAAACCCTGACCTGGGTGGATTGTAAGTAGATGTATTCCACTCCCACCCTAATTTTCATATTAATACCACTGTGGACTTGGACAAAAAAGCTACAAACGCATTGCTAAAAATCATAGAATTCTTTTATCTCCCACTGAACTTTAATTTCAGTTTTATTTCATAAACTTCCACTTACATGTTAACATGTACATTGTTTTTTAAAAAAATACACACAATTGCCTAAATGGCTTAAGCAATGGGATGGCGATTTAGAAAATAGTTTCTTTAAAAAAAAAAAAGTCCTGCTTTTGCCAAGGCTTGCTTTAGGAAAATGTGTACATGTTACTTCTGTTTCTTGCTAGGATTGTCCTTCCAGATGCGGTAGTTGAGCACAGAGGCAAAAGTCAACCAGGCTAAGTACGGGTACAACAAATATGCCGCTGTTTTGTTGACATGATACCAGACTGTTGTGGTTGCTGTGGCTGCTCCTGTGGTTAGTAGTATAGACACCAGTCCCTGTGACAATATAAGGAGATTAATAGGCAATATTAATTGAAATCCAGGGCAGAAAGCACTATTAAAATCTGCTACTTTAAACATCCCATTTTGCCTTAAAAAAAAAAAAAAGCTGTCAAATTACATACACTGTATTCACCCAATATATTCACTGACTATCTTACTACATGATGTGAATCATAGAGTTGGAAGAGACCACAAGGGCCATCCAGTCCGACCCCCTGCCATGCAGGAACTCTCAATCAAAGCACCCCTGACAGGTGGCCATCTAGCCTAGGCCTCAAAGAAGGGAGACTCCACCACACTTCGAGGCAGCATGTTCCACTGTCAAATAGCTCTTACTGTCAGGAAGTTCTTCCTAATGTTGAAGTGGAATCTCTTTTCTTGTAGCTAGAATCAATTGCTCCGTGTCCCTGTCTCTGGAACTGCATAAAACAAGCTTGCTCCATCCTCAGTATGACACCCTGCACATATTTAAACAGGGCTATCATATCACCTCAACATCCAGGCTAAACAAAACCAGCTCCCTAAGTCACTGCTCATAGGGAATGGTTTCCAGACCCTTCAGTTGCCTTCCTCTGTACATGCCCCAGTTTCTCAATATATTTTTTGAATTATGGTGCCCAAAACTGGACACACTATTCCAGCTGAGGACTGACCAGAATACAGTGGTACTATTACGTCTCTCAATCTAGATACTATGTTTCTATTAATGCAGCCTAGAATTGCATTGGCTTTTTTTAGCCGATGCATCACACTGTTGACTCATGTTCAACTTGTCTACTAGGACTGTAAGATCCCTTTGGTGTGTACTGTTGTCAAGCCAGGTTTCTGCCATCATATAGCAGTGCATTTCATTTTTTTTTTCTGCCTAAGTGCAGTACCTTACATTTCTCCCTGTTGGAAATTCATTTTGTTAGATTTGGTCCAGTTTCCTAATCTATTAAGGTCATTTTGAATTTTCATCCTGTCTTCTGGAGTATTAGCTATTCATCCTAATTTGGTGTCATCTGCAAATCTGAGAAGCATGCCCCCTATTCTTTCATCCAAGTCATTGATAAAGATGTTGAATAGCCCTGGGCCCAGGACAGAGCCCTGTGGCACCCCAGTGGTCACTTCTCTCCAGGATGAAGAGGAGCCATTGCAGAACACCCTTTGGGTGCCTATTACTTTGACAAAATAAATATGTGATAAAGGATGTTTTCTGTGAGAAATATTTCAAAGGTTTCTAGCACTCGCTTCTTTCCTTAGCCCTGGACATTTTAAATGATGTCCCTGGCTGTTCTACAGTGAATTTTCTGTGGGTGTCTATCACATGGTTTTCTTGGCAGCATTTGTTCAGAGGGGGTTTACTCTTGCCTTCTTCTGAGGCTGAGAGAGTGTGATTGCCCAAGGTCACCCAGTGGGTTTCCATGGCAGAGCAGGGATTCAAACACCGAGTCAATCCAGTGCTCAAGCCACTATACCACACTGGCTTCCAAACAAAAAAGTACCTCAAGTGGAAAAATATACTGCATTTCCTGGGGCAATTTTTGTCCCAGCTCTTTCTGGGGTGGGGGATGTGGGCTGTACATGGGAGATGGTTGAAATTTGGGGTTATTTTTGTCTCCAGGTGATAATGTTATAAAATGCCCACCTCATGGGTCTAGTTTTGTGTGAATTCTGCAACGAAGTGACTCTGGGAGACAAATATGTTCCATCCAGTAGGATGAGGTTCAAGCCAGTTCCACAAAGTTATGTCACAGTTTGGACTTTGCGATAAGATCCCAGCAGCATATTCCATTGCCAACTGGCCAAGGGAGATGAACTAACAAAGAAACGAGTACAGACTGAATACTGCCAAGGAACCAGAATATAAAACTTGATGTTCTACCCAGTTCTAAACGGTGGCTGGGAATTTAAGGTGCTATCAAGAAGGCCTTGATGGTGGTTGAAGTGGGGATATGCCTCTCCATTGGCCTCTCTATCTACTATAGAAGTGTGGAGAGATTTAGAAAGTGGAGGAAGAAAAAGGAGTTATTAGTTCACCTGTATCCTACAATTTACCTTGACCTCTTGTGCAAACTGTATTTCTAATCCAAGAACAAATGTAATTTATAAAATCCCTGGAGTTCCATTTCAAACGATGATGAATTGGCTGGCTGGTATTCCACACTAAAAGACCTACCTTCATCAAACAAAGGGGGATAGGCACCCCTTATTTTGTCTAGACACTGAGGTGCAGATTGCCTCTGATCGTGGCAACTATCATGATTAAAGGCATCCTCCACAAATTTGTATGATTCCTTTTAAATTCCTTATATGATAACATCACCACCACATAAAGTAATCATATGCAATGTGAGTGGAAAAAAATTTTTTTGAAATATATTTTATGAATGCCACTGAGAGAGAGGGAAAAATCCTAAAAATCAGTCAAATTACACTGTCATAGTTTTTTCATCTGTTAAATATTATATTTTGATCACTGTTTGAAAAGTCACACTTGTTTTAAATAAAAATTCGGAGAAGCTTAAGGTAGCACAGGTGTAATTTCATTTTAAAGTCCTTTCTTTCCCCCTTCGTCCTCAGTTCTGTTACCAGTGCCCAGCCACCATCTTCTTACAAAGTTGCCCAGTAGATGTTCCAGCCCATTCTAGCAGATAGTACAAGGATTTCAGCCGATATTTGTTCAACTGTTACACTTACCCATCCTATTTTATGCTTTCCAAAGAATATGGGAACCCATGACCAGTTCAATACCAAGTTTCCTGCATAGAGACCAAGTGGAACCATGGATTTTTCATTGAAACCTCCCAATTCTTTCCACACCAGGTAAGAACCATATCTGTCAAAAAATTAAGAAAATTAACTGGACACAAGGGCTTTTAATATTGATATAACCCTTGACTTCTGGTGTGTATGTCTATGGTACACAAACCCTAAATACCACAGTCATAAGACGACTGCAAAAGCTGTGAAGTGCTAATTCCTGTGGGGGTTTTGGGAGGGAGTGCAACCTGTAGTTTGTATACAACTCCCTGGGCCCCCAAGTCCCCCTCCCAGATCTTCCAAAACTTTTAAACAATTTTGTATTTTTTTTTTTCATTCTGGCAAAGGATTCTCCATAATGTGCCCCAAATGCCATTCATCTGATGCAGACATGTCAAAGATTGCCTATATTCCATCTTAAAACCCCGAAATGCAAACCAAAGGTGACTTCCTGTTACCTCTGGATAGCATTGTTATCTGATTTGGGGCCCAAAATATGATAGCTTGGTCTGTGGTACAAGGGGCACTGTAGTTGCCCAGCCCAGCAGCATTGGAGTCATAATCTCTATGTACAGAACCAGCATGGTGTAGCGGATTGAGTGTTAGACTAGGACTCTGGAGACCAGGATTTTAATTCCCGCTTGGCCATGAAAACCCACTGGATGACCTTGGGCATGTCACACACTCTCAGCCTCAGGGGAAGGCAAAGGCATGCACACACACACACACACACAAATTTTACTAAAAATCCCTGCGATAGGTTCACTTTAGGATCACCAAAGCAGAAAAGAATTGAAGACACACAACAACAAAGTCTCTGTGTAGCTTTCTCTCTACAGTACTAGAAACATGTTCCTTTAAATTATATGATTGAATTAATAAGGAAATTGAATTTAAATTATATGGCTTTATTATTTGTTCTTAGCTTGTGAATTGGCCTGAGACAGTTACATGTTTCCAACAAACTTCTCTGAGTGTGAGAATAAACATAAACTTCCTGAAGGAAGGACATGACAGAAATGGTAGCTAAAAGAATGGTAAGGGATACATGCATCAAAAGGCAACATTCATTATATATCAAGGTTTCCCTTATATTTCTACCCATAATATGCAACTGCAACTTTTCTTGAACTTGCAGTATTAATAAGTTGGGTACCTGCTAAAGAAAATGTATTTTAAAAAGAGCTTTTCCAATTTTTTTCCACAAGGTGGCACCCAAACCCATGCAACCTTGTAGAAACAACTAGTTTGAACCAACCGAACTTCCTGGTAAATTAAACATATTTGTGCTCAGATTTTCTTGTTACATCTCTTCAAATCATTTCTGACTCAGGGTGATCCTAGGGCAACCCTATCACAGGGATTTTTTGGCTGACCCATGCCTTTTTCTGATGCTGAGAAAGTGTTCATAATCTCTGCTTTCAATATGCTCACCAGAAATACAAAGGCAGAAGGGCAGGTCTGCATGTCACCTGAACAGCCAATCCCTGAACAAGTCCTTGCTTGAAAAGGCTAGAGCAGGAAAATAAACTCTGTCTTACAAGAAAGCACTGGGCTGGCCTTCTAAGGAGAGAAATTAGTAGCTTGCACTAAAGTACTATTGGACACATTTTGCACCAAGAAGTATGTGTCTCCAAAGGCCAATACAGGGAGAAATAGGGGATTAGGATTTCCCTAATCTGGTCTTTCTTTGTCTTAACTGCTCTGTTGCTTCCATGCCCACAGACTCATATTTCCAGGCTGCATCCCCTCCTTCACAGAATCATAGAGTTGGAAGAGACCACAAGGGCCATCCAGTCCAACCCCCTGCCATGCAGGAACTCAAAATCAAAGCATCCCCGACAGATGGCCATCCAGCCTCTGCTTAAAGACCTCCAAAGAAGGAGATTTCACCACACTCCGAGGGAGTGTCATCCACTGTCGAACAGCCCTTGCTGTCAGGAAATTCTTCCTAATATTGAGGTGGAATCTTTTCCTGGAGCTTGCATCCGTTGCTCTGAGTCCTATTCTCTGGAGCAGCAGAAAACAAGCTAGCACCTTCCTCAATATGATATCCCTTCAAATATTTAAACAGGGCTATCATAGCCCCTCTTAACCGTCTATTCTCCAGGCTAAAGATACTCAGTTCCCTAAGTCGTTCCCTGTAGGTTTCCAGACCCTTCACCATTTTAGTCGCCCTCCTCTGAACACGCTCCAGTTTTTCAACATCCTTTTGAATTGTGGTGCTCAGAACTGGACACAATATTCCAGATGGGGCCAGACCAAACAGAATACAGTGGCATTATTGCTTCCCTTGGTCTAGATACTATACTTCTATTAATGCAGTCCAAAATGCCATGGGCTTTTTTAGCTGCTGCATCACACTGTTGCAAAATGTCACTTTCTTTGTCTCCCACAGTCACATAACCACCACCCCACAGATGTTGTAGTTCTCTAACAAAGCTTTCTGTTTACTGAAGATGATCTTTTGTTGGTGATGCCTAAGTCCAGCTTCCATTCAGGCTCTTGCCTTATTCTAAAAGGCCCTACCTCACTGGTACAGCTTTGCATTCAAAAGCTCACAGGGCTGGAAAAGACTCCTGCCTAAAATCTTGGAGAGTTACTAAAAGTAATTATAGAGCAAGAGTGAGTATCATCTTATCCTTCAGATGTTGTCAGACTGCAATTTCCATTATCCCTCACCAGTGGCTATAGTGCTTCCTAGGGCTAATGGAAGCCCAACATCATTATCTTTATCAACATCATTCTCACAAGCTACCAAGTGCTACTTACTGACTGGAGTTTGGGCCCATCAATCAGATTCTATGCAAGAATCATTGACATATTATCCGCTAATCTGCCATGCTCCAAGCAGTATCATCTTTTGTGACTGCTAATGTGATTCTATTTGTGGCAATTTCATTCAGATGTTTTGTCAGGCCTTTTGGAATTGCTTGCAGAGCACCTGTCAATATTGGAACCACAGCTGCTGGTTTTCCCCCCCTAGACCCACCCTTTTCCTCCAACCAAGGCTCAGGACAGCTTACATATTAAAACAAGTACAATATAATTTACTCTTACAAAAAAAAAATTAAAAACATTAAAATGAGATTAAACTATTTATAGCACTAAAAACAATTTAAAGCACTGAATTAAAATATTAAAATGTACAATTAAAATAAGAGATGGCCACAAGTTGCCCAACCCTGGTGTAGACAGTACTGTGCTAGATGGATCAGGGGTCTGATTCTATACACAATAATTTCACTGCTGCAGAAATCCCAGGCATTTGTCCCCAATACATCTGTTTACTAAGCCACTGTATTGTCACTTCAGCATAACACAGGATTTATTGCCCTTTGGAGAGGAGGTAATAACTCATACATCTCCATTCCTATAAGCCCCGCTGTGGTCTTCCCAGCAGGGAGGAGAATCTCATTGTTCCATTTCCAGCCTCACCTGGGATTGCCAGAAGCACACAGGAGTATCTTTCTACACTGAGATGTGTGGCTAAGGGGGTGGGAAAGGTCTGAGGAGGACTTGGACCTCTGTGGGCCAGATGAGGAAACGTAATAGGCTTGAAGGTTTTGTGCCCTGATCTAGGAAGCTAATTGAGACCACTTATGTTTAGACAGCAACTTTTAAGGCCAAACCGTGAATCAGTTCTGATGTTGCATGGCATCAGTTCAACTCTGACTTATGTAAATCTTCATGGTTAGTTAGTTGATTTTGGCAAGGTATATTCAGAGGAAGTTTGCCATTGTCTTCTATTCCTGGAGAACTTATCCAAGGTCGCCCAGGGGATTTCCATGACTGAGCAAGGATTTGAACCATGGTCTACCTGAGTCTTATTCAAACAGTCAAACCAATACACCACATTGGCTTTCTAAGCAATGGTTGGCTTTCTAAGCAATCTCTTATTTTAATTGTACATTTTAATATTTTAATTCAGTGCTTTAAATTGTTTTTAGTGCTATAAATAGTTTAATCCCATGCAAGTACAGAAGAGCCATAGAACTGGCTACCAGCCATGGAATTCAACATACTGAGTATATCTGCATTTCTTTTTCATTTAAAAACTAAGTTTCTAGTGCATATACTCTGGCAAATTGAGAATATTCTGATGAAATATCCAAAGTCAGATGAAAGTTCCACAGAATTTGCAGAAGGGATACAGATTTTTTTTGGTGCGAATCTTAAAAAGAAACAAACATAAGTGTAGCCCTTTAAGTAACCAAGGACACAAATGAACTACATACCCCATTGATGAATATAATGTTGCCCACACAGGTGCAAATACCCAGTTAGGTGGCTGCCAGGAAGGTTTCTCCAGGGTTGCAAACCATGTAGGAATCTCTTTCTTCACAATCCTCGCTCCCCAAATGCTTCCTGCATTGGGCAAGAGGGTGAAGCCAACCATGGGACCCCAAGACTTTACTACTTCCATCACAGATTCTGCAATAAATACACAGAAACACACAAACATGGTGAGACCTGGCCTTGCATGTACCAGGAAAACATTTGCAGCAAACAAGACTTAATACATAACCGCATTCCAGGCCTTAAGCTCCTATTAGTAACCAGTTTAAGTGGAAGCCAGTTTGGAAAAGGTGATGGAGAGTACCTCATTGGACCACATCTTCCCTAGAAAGCTGGTTGCAGGCAGCACTCCTGCCCTAGAAGCTCTCTTCATTCTGCACAACATGGATGGGGAAGGGTATTTAGGGCTTTGGGCCATCTGTTGCTGATCCCTAAAGCTTCGCCTAGAAACTTTGGAGAACTCCAGCAGATCCAAAGTGTTGTGGCCAGACTTCTGATCAGGACTGGTTACATGGAACATGTTAACTCCCTGGGTTACAATAGCTTCACTGGTTACTGTTCTGTTTCTGGGCATGATTCAAAGTCTTGGTTATTACTTTCGAAGCCCCATATAGCTTGAGTCCAGACTATCTCATAGACTGTCTCTCCCTATATGGGCATGCCTAACATTAAAATCTTCAGCGGAGGACCTTCTCTCAAAAGTGCCACCATTACAGGCAAGTTTGGTAAGGACACAAGAGAGGGCCTTCTTCATGGCTGCTCCTAGACTGTGGAACCTCCTCCTACAGGAGACAAGGCTGATTCCTTCTCTGTTCTTCTGCTGGTATGTAAAATTTAGGAAGGCTTTTGGTGATTAACTGGTTGCTGCAGAAGGGTCTTTTAATAGGAAGCACTGTACTTTCATTCTCGTTATGTTTTAAACGTTCTGCATTATTTTAAATTAGCTCTGTTTAAATAGAATAATTTATTATTTTGGAGGGTTATTTATTATAATGATTGGGTTTTAGCTATTATTTTATTTTAATGTATTGTAGTCACCTTGGGTCCCATGTTAGGGAAAAGATGGGACATACATTAAGTAAGGTTATATCTAAAAATAAATTTTGCCTGGAGTAGCCTTCCTGAGACCATAGATACACAGGAGGCTGATCTACATGGATCCTTAGTTTAGTAGTTAAATAGAGCTCTTCTTCGGAGCTTGTGGAGATTACTTTTTGAGACTACAATTCCCAGAACCTCTGAGCTAACATGATCAGTGGTGACGCTGCCTGCATAGTTCCAAGCTTTTACCTGACAAATTTTGCTCTATCACTTTTTCTCAGTCTTCTAGCAAGCTGTTTAGAAAGCAGAGGTCAGCACAGTCCCTAAGTATTCCCTGCTCAGGATAAGTATTCCCATACTCAGGATAAGTGCAGACAGTTAGGAAAAAATGCTACTTTTTCAAA
>CM034708.1:114892153-114904396 GCA_020142125.1 Phrynosoma platyrhinos
GGTCCTTTTCGCATGTGGTACTGCTAAGCCATGTACCACCACCATCCATCCTATACCTGTGCATTTGGATTCTGTGGCCTAAATGTAAATGTTTGCATTTGTCTGTATTGAATGTTATTTTATTAATTTCTCCCCAGTTTTCTGGGTTATCTCAGTCCCTTTGAAATCTGTTCCTATCTTCCAATGTGTTATCCAAACCTCCCAGTTTTGTAACATCTTCAAACATGAGAAGGATTCCCTCCACCCTGTCATCTAAATCATCCATTAAAATAGAATCATATAAAATCACAGAGTTGGAAAAGACCACAAGGGCCATCCAGTCCAACCCCCTGCCATGCAGGAACTCAAAATCAAAGCATCCCCAACAGATGGCCATCCAGCCTCTGCTTAAAGACCTTGTAATGGCCCTAGGACAAAACCCTGAGCCACTCCACTCAAGACCTTTTTCCAATTTGAAGTGCAGCCACTAATGATGAATCTTTGAGCAGAGTTTCCAACCGATCAGAGTACCATCTATTCCCAATGTAATTGGTTTGCTAATCAAAATATTATGGGGGACCTTAGCAAATGCTTTGTTGAAATCCAGACAAATGACACCCAAGGAATTCCCACCATGTACTAGCGACCTGATCAAAAAAAGGTGTAAGATTAGTTTGGCAGGATTTGTTCTTGATAAACCCATGCTGGCTCCTACTGATTACTGCGTTTGACTACAGCCTTAGAAATTAGGACTGTAAAGTGATATAATTGTAAGATATGTTTGTTATCCCTTAAAAGCAAAGATTTTGCAATGACTACATAAATGCTACTAATCTGGAATACAGAGGAATGAAAATTACTGTGTTGCAAGACCTATCTGCAGACACTCTTTGTAAAAGAAAAAAATTAAACCTCCTGCTCAGTTCACCTTAAGGGTGCTGTAAGTTGGAAATAAATTGAGGGCTTGTTATTGTTGTTGAGTACTTTCAAGTCATTTTTTTCTTTTTTTACTTTTTGCAACCCTAAGGCTCACAAGATTTTCTTGGCAAGATTTGTTCAGAGGGTGTTTCCCTCTGCCTTCATCTGAGGCTGAGAGAGTGTGACCTGCCCAAAGTCATCCAGTGGGTTTCCATGGCCAAGCAGGGATTCAAACCTTAATTTCCAGATTAATAGTCCAACACTCAAACCACTACACCATGCTGGCTTAAACATGAAGGCGCACATAACAATAATAGTATCTGCACACATCTACAGATTGGAATTGACACAGCTAATCAGAAATTTAATGATTTAAAATTAGTTTAAAAGTTTAAAGTTAGTGCTCCACAATCAAAACAAAAAAATACATTAATAATAGTTAATATCTTTCTCTCTTTGATGTCTTTGGAGAAAGAACATTACAGAAATACAGTACAGAGAAGACGCATTCACATTCACGCATGGCAAAAGGGAAGGCGTTTTGTGGTTGTGGGCTTTCTATGTGTGTTTACATAACAGTGCCGAGATGAAGTGATTAGGTATTGTGTAACACAATATCCTATTGTGACAGAACCATGTCCAGGATGGCCCTGCTGTTCCAACCCTTGGACTTCTATCACTCACTTTGCCCTTTTTCCTTCAACATCTCTCCCTTGATCTGGTACTCAGATTATTATGGACAAGTGGCTGTACTGATCAGTGGATTTAATGTGATAAGCATGCCCAGTCTTCTTGTCAATTCTTAAATGGAACAGTCAGACAGTGAGAGGGGGAAAAACAAGAAATCCCTGAAATCTTTCCTCATTCACAGCTTCTAAGGCCTTCTCTGTCTCTATCTGCTCTAACTCTCACTATCTCATTCCTATCTGACTCTTTTTACTGCCAACAGTGCATGCCCATGAACTAAATGAGCATAGAATATGGTGTAAATGTGCTCCTCCCCTATGTCCCACCCCAAAAAATCCATCCATTTCAGTGTGTCATTGCCAGCACAAAAGTTTCACCAACATGTCTGAGGTGTTTTGCCAAAGGATCTGTCACAGCAGCATCATATCTTGCACTCACTGGTTCTACTGAATCCTTGTTGTTGTTGTTGTTGTGTGCCTTAGGTCATTTCTGGCTTATGATGATGCTAAGGCAAGCCTATCATGGGTTTTTCTAAGCAAGATTTGTTCAGAGGGGGTTTGCCTTTGCCTTCCTCTGAGGCTGAGGGAGTGTGACTTGCCCTGAGTGGTTTCTATGGCCAAGCAGGGATTCAAACCCTGGACTTCAGAGTCAACCCAATGCTGGCTCTAATGGCACACACCACAACAACAATAGTTTCTGCATACAGCTGCAAGTTGGAATTGACACTGCAAATCAGGTACCAAATGGTTTAAAGTTAGTGCTCCACAGTCAAAACAAAACAAAAATGCATTACTAATAAGTTCATTTATCACTCTATTTTTCTTTTGTGGCATAGTTTTGCAGGATGAATAGCCACTTCAACAGTCATCACTTGTTGCTTTGCAATTTACCATTAACAGGACAGCTATTATATAATTCTCTGGTAAGATATTGTTTGCTTTCAGCTTTAACTGTTTTAATTGGCATATTCTCCTTCTTTCCCCTGGGCTAAATTCTGCCCTTCCTCAAATCCTTTTGTCTTAGTTGCAAATGCATTTGTTCTCAAAATGGCTGACTTTGAATAGCAGATTATGTGAACAATTCTTAGAGATGGATTTGTGCACAAAACCAGTTCGTTATATGAGTCACTGAATTAGTTTGAAGACATCTGATAATGATATACTTCCTCTAATAATTTGAGAACTTGACATCAACCCATAACAGTGGAACGACTTTTTGTTAAACGAAAGCTTTCCTTCAAATTAGCACAACAGTTTTAACTGCAACATCATTTCATGATTTTCAGTTTCTACCTCTGCTGACCAAGAATGAAAGATGACCTATCCATCTTTATATATCTGAAGGGATGACATGCAGAAGATAGAGCAAGTTTGTTTTCTGCTGGTCCACAGCAGGACACAGAGCAATGGATTCAAATTACATGAAAAGAGGTCCCATCTAAAGACTAGGAAGAACTTCTTGACTGGATAAGCTATTCAACAATGAAATGGTCTGTCTTGGAGGGTGGTCGACTCTCCATCTTTGGAGGACTTTAAACAGAGGTTGGATGGGCATCTTGGGCTTACTTGTGTATTCCTGCATGACAGAGGGTTGTATTGGATGGTTGTTTTAGTCCCTTCCAGCTCTAGGATTCTATTATTTATTTCAACTAGTGAAAAAATCTACAACAAAGTATTCTCTTTTCTTAATTATCTTCCATTTAAGTGAGCGTTGTCTACTTGGGTACTTCAGATAGGAGTGGGTTATAGATGATGATGAAGGCCAGAATTATTAAGCTTCCTCTCAATTCATATTTAAAATTACCGGTAAATTCACAACCCAATTAAACATCACCTCAAAAGCAGAGCAGACACTACAGCCATTATTACATCATGATCAGGAGCTAAAATTCAGCACAAAATTTTATCCAAATTGTTGGCAAGTACTTTGATGCCTGTAGTTTAATATTATCAAATATGTTATATTCATTTTGTTTTCTTCCTAGAACCAGTTTCATGCATTTTTGGACATTCTGCAATTGTATATCTTTGTACAATTTGTATTTATTAATATTTTATATTTTTAGGTATAGATGAAATGTTGTTGTGGTTGTGTTTCTGACTTAAGGTAACCCTAAGCTGAACCTATTGTGCGATTTTCATGACAAATTTCTTCAAAGGGGGTTTGCCATGGCTATCTTCTGAGGCTGATAGAGTGTGACTTGCTCAGGGTCACCAGTGGGTTTACATATATAGATGAGTATTTGTTGGGAGTCAACATGGTGTACTGGTTTAAGTGTTGTACTATGATGCTGGTGACCAGGGTTAAACTCCTTGCTCAGCCATGAAACCCATTGGGTGACCTTGAGCAAGTCATACTCTCTCAAGTCTCTGGGGAAGGCAACGGCACACCTCTGAACATATCTTGCCAAAAAGAAACCCATGATAGGTTCACCTTAGGGTTGCCATAAGTCAGAAACAACTTGGAAGGCACACAACAATAATACTGTTTATTTGTTTGGATAATCTGGGTCAAATTTGCTTGTATTATCCTATAGCTGTTTATAGCACATATATAAATATTTTGCTGCATTTTTTCCAGTTGTACAAGAATGAACCATAATGGCCAAATGTTTTAAAAAATGAATAAAATACAGTTTGATTGATTGAGAAACTCCCAACCACATAAATATATGAAATATTTAAAAAAAAACAGATAAACTAAATGAAATATAACTACCTTGAAGAATAATTCTGAGAGAGCAAAAACAAACATAAACTATTTTAATTAAATGCATTTAAATGCATCAAAAGCATACAAAATCTTCTGGATCTCTTGCATGTGAACTTTTAATATGCATCACTGAAAGCAGAAATGTCTATATTTGTTCAAAACAAAAACTGCACTTTGAAAATGAACATGGATAAGAATGCACACCTTAGAAATCAGGCATGTAAACAAATAATACAATATCAGGAGGACAAAACACAACATATGCCACCTCACACCTGTTACGGAAATATTAGCCTCCCACTGGCTAATAAAGACACAAACACAGATATTAACCTGTGAAGTCCATAATTCATGCTGGTTTGCCTGCCAACTTGTTTACAATGATAAAGCATGCACGTCTTAACAAAAGGAACATGTAGAATATTATATCACGGAGTACAATGTGCCAGTTTCAGTGAATGCTGGCAAGAAGCAAGTAATGCTGGCAAGAAGCTGGCCTCAAAACTACTTGTAAACCATGGTATATCTTTCCTGCACAGTTTTGAAAATTTGTGAAATTAGCACTAAATCTACCGATCTAAATCTACTCATTATTATCAGATTTTAGTAACTTGTTAGTGCTAACAAAGAAAGAATGTAGTATGATGGCATAGAGTGCAAGTCAGGAAATATCCAGTCAGTCTCTTTTCAGCTACAAATTCACAATTCAGTATAGACAACAAATGAAAGCAATAAATCTGCTTACCAAAAGACAGTTCCCTTGGGGTCAAAACCCTTCTTTAAGGAAATTTATTTTGTTACATGAGTGCATCTGTGAAGACTCATATATATAAATATATGCAGTGTGCCATGAAACCATTATCTTAGCTCATACATCTGCTAATGGATTGGAATTTATAAATACTGTATAATTCAATTCACCTGTTTCCAGTATTTCTTTGATTTGTATGTGTGTGCTTTAGAACCACAGACAAAGAAGTAAGTCTAATATTCTATGTCCAGGAAGGTTGAAATACTCTGCAAATGGTTTTTGGGTATTGCCATTTCTGCATTGTATTTGTTTAGGAAAACAAATAAATGCAGACTAACAGAGCTATTTCTTTGAAAACTATGCATACTATTGTTAGTGTTACCACTATTATGCATAGTAAGAACAAAGCTGTAACACCAGTATAAGCACATCTCTGGTTCAGCCAATGTCTTTTGTGGAGCCAAATGAAGGTTGAGGGGACTAGCTCTTAAACAGATGCATTCTTTGACTAAGATGTCCTGCAGGCTATGATATTCTTAATTCCAGACCAAGCCAATCCAGTTACATTCCATTTGTCTCCATTACTTTTCAGATAATTGTCTTACGAGACCATTTCTGCATTTGGTGGGTGCTACTGAAACATTTGCTACAGCATCTGTTCATCCTGTCTAGAAATTTTAGCCCTTATTCATTTATAGTGCTGCATTCCCTCACCTTAATTTGAAGCCATCCTCCACTTCCTCTTTTCCCCTTTCTCCCTGACATTAGAAAGAAAGTCCTTAAGATAAAGCAAGTGACTTCCCTGTTCCTAGAGCAACTGTGCAAAAGCTGATCCAGATTACCAGATATGTGGTTCAGTTAAGAGTTGTTCCCCCGGTGCCAGAAGCAGAACTGAGACCTACTGCTAAAACAGGGGTGGACAAAGTGCTCCCTGGGGCCACATGGAGCATCCCAAAAACACTTTTTTGGAATTCTCCATTCTTTCTGGATTGCCTTTGTATTGGCCAAATAAATATTTAAATAGAAGGATGAAGACTCTCTTCAGGAAAGCAATCCGTATTTTAAAAATTCTTAAATAAGGTGAATCTATCATGGGGTTTTCTTGGCAAGTTCACAGGGGGATTTCTTTGCCTTACTCTGAGGCTGAGAGTGTGTGACTTGCCCAAGGTCACCCAGTGGGTTTCCACGCTTGAGGGGATTCAAACCCTGGTCTCTAGAGTTGTAATCCAGTGCTCAAACCACTATACCACGCTGGCTCTCACCCTTTTCATTGCCAGGTAAATACTGAGAGTTTGACAATTTGACTTTGCAAACTAGAATTTAAATGAAAGAACAGACTAGCTTGCCCATTTGCATATGTAATTCAAATGGATCTCTTACTGTTCCCACCCATGACATCGTCATCAGTTTTGCAAATCTTGTACAAACTCTCTGTTAAAAAGCATACCTTTTAAAAAGAAGTATTGGGGGGGTTGCAGACTGCCAGAAATAGTGCAAATTGAGTCCACTTTTAGGGTTAGGGAATCATGGGAACTGTATTTTATTGTGGCACCAGAGCCCTCTGACAGAGAAGGCTCAATGTCTCAGAAAAAAAAAAAACAATTCCCATGATTCCCTAGCACTAACCCTAACCCTAAAAGTGGACTCAATTTGCACTATTTCTGGCAGTCTGCAACCCCCCTTGGTGAAGAGAGTTTTGGGAACAGAGAAATAAATGCTTCAGAGTATCTCTTTAGTGTTCTAAGGAACATCACTTCAGAACATCATTGCGGTGTTCTGTCAATGCAAAAAATATGCAAATATGAATTAAAGGAATATTGATCTTCAGGCATTTTCAGTACACCTTTAAGAATCTCAAAATCTCAGAGGATACATGATCCATTTTTCTTTTCTTCTTCTCACTTAGCATCTCAGAGTGACTCCCAACTCCCTAAAAGGGGCACAAACAGTAATCTTCTCATCCCTTCCTTATGCCATTTCCTGTGACAAATCAGTGACCTTGAAATACTGTTTATATTTTAAACAGTTCCTAATGCAGACTGAATTACTCTGAAAGAGATGTATTTCTGCATCTGACATTCAGACAGTCCCCTGTTTTTAACTCATTTCCTTGCTACTGATGCAGGGTCTCTGTAATACCAACCTTGCCTAGGTGGGAGACTTCCTCCTGTCTGTTTTGTGCCTCCCATGTAAGCAGCAACAGGATTTAAAATGAAACAGAAACCAGAGGATCCTCTCCAAGTGTTTTAGAATGACAACTCCCAGCATTTTGCACCATTGGCTATGCTGGCCAGAGTTGCTGGGAGTTGCAATCTAAGACATCTGGAGGGCCACATAATTCCCAACCTTTATTTAGAGCTTTGGAGAGTTACATTTTTGGACAAAAACTCCCAGGATCCCTCCAAGCCTGAATAGCTCAGGCTCTAAAAGGGTTGTAGCTTTAGAAGGCTGCCACCAGCACTGTAAAGAAGACAGCTGCCAAACCAAAGAGTTGGAGCGCTCAACTTGTATACAGCAGTTTTTGGGATGGCAAATAATGGAGTAAGGAGTAGGGGGTAATTAGAGAGGACAATAAGAGAATCATGCCCTCCTACATGTCATATAATTACTCTTCATTATTATCTACATTTCTGAATAATTAATTGATTTAACACAGTGCACATGTCATTATAAACAGCTGACTCAGCTGACATGACAGCTATGTCTGCTGAAATTCACATATTGTGCTTTAAGTGAAAAAAGGCTGATTAAGCAGTGTTCATGACTTTACTATAAGGGATGCAGGAGTAATGGACATTTACCATCGTTACTTGTTATTGTACTTCCTGATCGCTAGAGATATAAAGTTCCTCCTGCAATGAAAAAAACACACCTATCCTGAAACATGCTTGCCTACCTTCTCCCTGAATGTTATCCTTGACAGGCTGTAAGAGGAAAGGGTTTCCATGTCTGAATGGAGAGTCAAACCCTAATGTCTAGACTAGAGTCCTAATCCTACTCTCAAACCATTACCGTACGCTGGCTCTCACCCTCTGTACACTTGTAAGGAGGAGTATTCAACCATCTTCTAAAATTTAGAATCTGAATTATTATTTGAAAGACTTGTCTAATCTATTTACTACTTAAATTCTAGCAAGAGTACTTTTCAGACATGCACAAGTGTCATTTACTTTTCATGTCAGGCATTTTGAATTTTATTTCCTGGTTGCTAATAGTGGAAGCAAATAAACATGTTCCTTCAGTAGAAAATATGTTTAGAATACAATGGGGTCAGAAATGGCTAGCTCCTGTGTTATCAGGGGTCATTCTACTCTTTAGGGCATACCTAAACGTCAGCTCAATGGCAAAGTGCTTTATTTTTCTAGGACCCCACATTCAACCCAACATCACCTGTTACAGAGCATCTCAGGTAACAAAGAAAGGTGTTTGTCTGAGGCCTCTGAGAGCTGCTGTCTGCTAGTAGGCAGTACTGGGGTAGATGTGCCAACTGCTGGACTTGGAATAAGGTGCCTCTCCAGGAACTTTAGCACTGCTCTTAAAGTTAGAGGAGGGACAGGCAGGTTGTTCTCAATTTTGTCTCGTTCCAGGTACTAGCAGGCTAGAGACAAATTACTTTTCCAGTCCACTGTCACTGAAACATCTTTAAGCACAATGTATATCTAGAAGTGTCCTCCATGATTCCAGGATGTGTGCAAATTACAGATCACAGCCAGTCTGTTATTACTAAGAAGGCTCAATGACAACAACTGTCTTAATATTTTTTAGAATTCATAGACAGAGCCATGATAATGATAATAATAATAATAATAAAAAATAATTTATTTATAGCCCACCCAATCACAAGGAATCTGGGCGGGTTACAGCAATAAAAGTGCATGGAATACAATAAAATTCAAAAATTAGTCCCTTCCCAACCCCAACCCCCATAATTTAGTAAGAGAGCTGATAAAACTATTGGTTTCTTGTTGTTTTTTGGTCAATCAGCCACTATAGCATTAAATGCCATAAAAAAAAAAAAAAGGAAAGGATGACACATAGAAATAGTGACCCTGTAAGGATGTTGATGTGTTGCATCCCTCCTGCCAGTGTTATACAGATGAAGATTCATTCCACATAGCTCAGAGCAATGGACAATTCCTGTATTTACTTCTCTATTATATTGGGTTCTATTCAGCATCAGAGGAATAGACAGCGGTGGAAATTTAAACCTTCTCTTCTCTCAAAACCTTCTCTTCTCTTAAATATCCCATATTTGCTCTAGATTATGGATGGATCCTCTGGAACAGATTTAGGAGGCTACAGGGGAGAGAAATCCAGTTGCATAGAATTGGGTTTACTCCTTTGGAATTTGTTGGCTGGGACTGAATAAATATCAGCTTTGAATTTCAGAGCTACTTTATTGCCTAAAATCCGAAACACACTGCAGAAATAATCCATTTTGAGACTGCTTTAATTGCCCTGGCTCAGTGTTAGGGAATCCTGGGAACTGTAGAATTGTAATTATAGAGCTCTCTGACAGAAAAGGCTAAATCTCTTACAAAACTACAGTTCCCAGAATTCCCTAGCACTGAGCCAAGGCAGTTAAAGCAGTCTCAAATTGGATTATTTCTGCAGTGTGTTTTGGACCTAAGAAAGACACAACACCAATACGTTTTGATGTCTAAAGCAGAAAATCCCAGTTGTACCCTAATGATTTACAAATAAAATTTAACTACATAATGGACAATATGCTGTCCTTTAATCAAATGCCAACATTAACACATTATTGGAAGTAATTGCCTCATGATAGGGCATCCCTGCCTATAAAAGACTTTTTTAGGGCTTTTAAACTTATTTTGAGACATTTCCCTCTTCCAAAATGCAAGGATGATGCAAACTGAATATTGATAGGATTTGTGAATTCTAAATCTTATTTAGAAGAAAAGAAAATCACTTGCTTCCGGAAAAACTTCTCCTGCTGATCCCTCCTCTGAAAGTTTTTTTTTTTTTTACAGAAGTGAAACATATTATTATATCACACTAACTGAACAGCAGAAGATATATATTTGTTAGAGCCTCAGACAAGAAACAGACAACAATAATAAAAGTCATGGTGCAATCAAGATGATTTGGAAAGCCAATTGAGCAGAAATAAGTGAAATTCAAGAAGTTCAGATTGCTTCAATGTGCGTGTTATGTTCTCACAAGGTACCAAGTGCTTTCCTTCCTGCTTTTTCATCCAGAAAATGCCAGGTGTATTCAAGGTAATAAACAGGATCAGCCTTCCACAATTTACCTCTCAGGAAGTTTACCAGGTTTTTGCATCTTCTGGGCAAAATGGTTGAAGATGGGATGGAAGCAACCTTGGCTATACGACCCATGAAAGAAGACCGCTTGCGTTTAAAGCAGAGGTAGGCAACCTTTCCCTTTTAAGGGCCGAGGGACTTCAGCTCCCAGAATCCCAGGAGCTATTGGCCAACATGGGACTATTGGCCAACATGGCTGAGGCTTCTGGGAGCTGAAGTCCCTTGGCCCTTAAAGGGGAAAGGTTGCCTACCCCTGGTTTAAAGTATATAACATTGATATAAAAAAGTATTGCCTAAACATTGATATAAAAAAGTATTGCCTAATAACAGGAATCTTAGCGTTTGGATTGTTCCGCGTTTTAAGTTTTAATCTGTTAGCTCAGGGGTAGGCAACTTTTTCCCTTTAAGGGCCAAGGGACTTCAGCTCCCAGAAGCCTCAGCCATGTTGGCCAATAGTCCCATGTTGGCCAATAGCTCCTGGGATTCTGGGAGCTGAAGTCCCTCGGCCCTTAAAGGGGAAAGGTTGCCTACCTCTGTGTTAGCTGATCCACTTGAGCATGTTTGTAGAAATGAATAAATAAAAATGCACTCTTTATTTTGTTTTTAGGTGAGGCACACACCTGTCACAGCATGGGACACCATCTTATAAGAGGCATTCTCTCTATAAGAAAGGAAGAGCGCTTCTCTTTTCCAAGATGGCACCTGCCAACAGCATTTATGTTTTGCACTAACTACTTTAATTAAACTAAATATATATATATAATTTTTAATGCCAGTATTAGTGCAAAACATAAATACTGTTGGCAGGTGTCATCTTGTATTTAGGTGAGGCGTGTGTGTGTGTGTGTGCGCGTGTGTGTTTTTTTAATGCCAATAGTTAGTGCAAAAGATAAATACTGTTACACTGTTGGCAGGTGCCATCTTGAAAAAGAGAAGCGTTCTTCCTTTCTTATAGAGGAGAGAATGCCTCTTATAAGATGGTGTCCCATGCTGTGACAGGTGTGTGCCTCACCTAAAAACAAAATAAAGAGTGCTAACTACTGGCATTAAAAATAACATATATTAAACATACACACACACACACAGAGTGTGTGTGTATGTGTATGTTACTTTTAACGCACACACATATACAGTGCATATATATATATATTAACACACACACACATATATACAGTGTGTATGTGTATATATATATATATATATATATATATATATATGTTTAACACACAGATATACACACAGTGTGTATATATAGATATATAGATATAGATAATATGTTATTTTTAATACACATACACATACACAGTGTGTTTGTGTGTATATACATATACATATATATATATATGTTATTTTTAACACAGATATACACACAGTGTGTGTATATATAGATATATAGATATAAATATGTTATTTTTAATACACATACACATATACACAGTGTGTTTGTGTGTATATATATATACACACATATATATATATGTTATTTTTAACACACAGATATACACACAGTGTGTGTATATATAGATATATATAGATGTTATTTTAACACACATACACATATACAAACAGTGTGTTTGTGTATATATATATATATATATATATATATATATATATGTATATATGTATATATGTTGTTTTTAACACACACACACGTGGAGGGGCTGAGGATTCCCAACCTGCCTCTGAGGCTGCGTCTACACGGTGGAAACACCCCGGGGTCTGACACCACTTTAACTGCCATGGCTCCATGCTAATGCTAAGGAAATTCTGGGGAGTTCTGAGGCCACCACAAACTCCCCTTCCCAGAGTTCCTTCCCTACCATAAAGCCACGGCAGTTAAAAAGCGCTCTGGAAACGGATTATTTCCGCAGTGTGGATGCTTGCCGCCTCAGTCTTTTCACCCAGGGAAAT
>CM034708.1:114905639-114919126 GCA_020142125.1 Phrynosoma platyrhinos
TTCTTTGCCAGATTGTTCAGAGGAGGGTTGCCATTGCTTTCCCCTGATCCTGAGAGAGTGTGACTTGCCCAAGGAGACCCAATGGGTTTCGTGGCTGAGGTTGGAATCAAACCCTGATCTCCAGAATGTAAAGAAGACAATGAAGAAATAGAAATAATAAAAGAGTTCTCATACCTGGGATCAAACATTGACTGGAACAAGGACTGGAAATCAGGAGAAGATTAAGAATGGGGAGGGCGGCTATGGAAGAACTAGAAAAGATCCTAAAATGCAAAGATATACAACTCAGCACAAAAGTCAGAATCATACAAGCCATCGTATTCCATATTACTATATATGGATGTGAGAGCTGGACAGTCAAGAAACGATAGGAGGAAAGTCAACGCATTTGAGATAATGTGGTGCTGGAGAAGAGTGCTAAGGATCCCATGGACAGCCAAAAGGACAAACAAATGGATCCTAGAGCAGATCAAGCCAGAAATATCCCTGGAAGCCAAGACGACAAAACTTAAGACTGTCATACTTCAGGCACATCATGAGAAGGCATGAATCATTGGAAAAAACAATAATGTTAGAAAAGGTAGAAGGAAGTAGAAAGAGAAGAAGGCCATATGTTAGATGGATGGGCTTTATTAAAGAGACCATGAATAAGAGTTTGCAGGAGCTGGGCAGAGCAGTAGAGGACAGAGGGTCCTGGAGATGCCTCATCAGCAGGGTTGCCATGGGTTGAGACCGATGTGAAGGCAGCTAACAACAACAACAGCAACAAAACTAGTTATTTCACAGCTGCCCTTCCCATTCTTAGTCTTCTGATTTCTCCTTCTGCAGTCTCCATTTGATCTACATTTGATCCAAGGTATGGGAAGTGTTTGATTATTTCGATTTTCTCTTTGTCTAGGATAAATTCTTGTAGCTTTTCTGTCGTCTTTATTTTTGTTTTCTTAATGTTTAGCATTAAGCCTATCTTGGCACTTTCTTCATTGACCCTTTTCAATAGTTGTTTCAGGTCCTTGTTGGTTCAGTAGTAGTATTGTGTTGTCTGCATATCTTAGATTGCTAATGTTCCTTCCTCTGATCTTCACTCCTTCTGCCTCTGACTCTAAGCTTACTGTGTGAACAATTATTTTCTGCAAAAGTTTGAACAAACAGGGTGTATTTGATTCTAACAGCAGCCTCTTGTCCCGAGTAGAGGTTACCCATCAGGACAATCAGATGTTGTGTTACTCCCATTCCTCTAAGAGCAAGTAATGGCTTTTTGTGATCTACGCAATATATTCTTTGCTGTAGTTAATAAAGCACATGGAGATTTTATTCTGGAATTCTCTGATGCACTTCATTATCCAACAGATGTTTGCAAAATGATCCTTCGTAGTGCCTCTTTCTTTCCTTTCCTGAAGGAAGAGCTTACACCTTTGGGATTTCTCGCTCCTTATATGATTGTAATGTATTGTAGTCTTTGCTGCAGAATCAGCATTACTTTGCTTGCATGGGAGATTAGTGCAGTGGTTCTGTAATTACAGCTGGAGCTTCATATCCGCAGGAAAATCTGTTCTAGACCCCACCACAGATATGAAAAAACGCAGGACCTCAAAACCCATTGCATGCATCACCATTTGGGACAACAGGGCTTGCCAACCACAGATGCTCAAATCTGTAGATGGCAAGCCCATGGATGACAAGGTCCCAACTGTATTGCAAATTGTGTGTATAGGAATGCATTTTATCGTTTCCAGTCTGTGGGCCACTGCTTTGTTTTCCATATTTGTTGGCAGATTTTAGTTAGAACTGAACTTGTTTCTGTGGATTGTAGTAGTTCTATTGGTATGTCATCTGTTCCTGATTATTTATTCTTCCCAATTGCTTTGAGTGCGGCTTTTGTTTCACTTTCCAAAATTTGGGGTTCATCTTCATGTGTTTCTTCTTCCCATGTATCATTTATCCTTTCACATTTTTAATACAGCTCTTCTGTGTATTGTTTCCATAATTTTTTAAATTTCATCTTGGTTGTGTATTATGTTCCCTGATCATAGAGCAGCCCCCAGTTTGAATTACTCTTTGAATTCCCAGATCTCATGGAATATATCTCTTGTCCTTCCTTTTTTGTTTTCAGACCCTATTTCTCTGCATTTATTGTGGATGGGAATGTATATTGATCGCTTCTGATCTTTGGGACATTGTTTTGTTCGCCTGTTATATGGATTGGTGTCAGAATTACATCAGGAATGGGAAGTAACTGAGAGCTGGACTCATTTTGCATAGTTTATGTCATGGCTTCCCAATTTGGGTTGGCTAAAACAGATCTTTATTGGCATAAATCATGGTGACTTTTATTAGGATATTTGTATGTTTGTTCATGCAGTGCATACTCCTGTGTGCCACCTCTTGCAAAACCTGCACAGAGAATAGTTACATGTTCAAGAGCACCTTTACCTGCAAGACACTTCCTTTATCACACTATTACTAGTAGCAAAAAAATAAATAGGCTGTGATGGCATGTAAGGGCAAAGGAGAAAGTTGCTGAATCAAAACTCCTCAGTGGCTCCATTTAAGAAACCGTGTTGTAGAATTTACATTCACTCATTACCACATCTGGAAGTCTGTGTCCTTGCCTTTACATTTTCCCATCCCTTCAAACAGAAAGTGATTTCTTGGGAGATCCATTAACAGTTTAAGAAGACGATGTAAAAAAGAGAGGCTTGATCCCTTCTAGAATATTGTAATTTTAATTTTAAAAAGTATTACTGTAAATTTAATAATGGCATGTTATCACCTGTATTTCATGCAGCGCAAAAGGGGCCAAAGCTGAGGATTGGCCGCAGCCTAATCATTTAATATATATGTACTTTGTGGCTTATATGTGTGTTAAGATTCACATGTGATTATCTCCATACAGATTAGAGCCTATTAATGAAATATATATAAAATATGCAATGGGGAGTAAATAGTAAATATCTGTGTGAACAAAACAGATGTGCTCCTGGGCATTACTTCTTTAACTTTGGTTCCAGAGACAGAAATAACATTAAAAGAATAGAAAGAGGCTCCTACACCACACACACACACACAAGCACAGTTCAACATGTTTCAAAATTAACAACCACATCAGGTGCGGTTTGCAAAAATAAATGAAAATATTCTGAACCCTCTAGAAGCCACTTGAAAGCTTCTCCCACAATGCATCCAAAGATGCCTCTTTCTTTAACCAGGTTCCACTTTTATTATAATTTCCATTTTGATGAGCAAACTTACAGATCTATGCCTTTTAAAAATATGCTGGCGGTAGCTGTTTATCTGCTCTCCCCTTTCTTTGTTTTGCTATTCATGCATCCTCTGTAAGGGATTCTTCAGGCAGCTGCTGTTTACCTTGTCTGTTCCAGGCAGGCACACATGGTTACAGTAGGATTGGCTAAAGCCAAGTCCTACTTTTCCCAGTTAAGGCTTTATTGTGTTGTTGCTACAGACCCACTGCTGCCACCTGACACAGAGAGTCTGTCTTTTGTTAGCCCTTCTTCGTTATCTTTTCAAGACTGATGATGTTTAACAATTTCAAGCTAGTACGTAGAAAGATCTTGTAGCACCTTTGAGACTAACTGAAATAAAGAAGTTGGCAGCATGAGCTTTCGTAGGCTTTAGTCTACTTCCTCAGATACATTTAGTGATGCATTTCAAGCTAGGCAAGGGACGAGGAAGAAATGTGGGGATGGTTTCTGAGGCTGTAGTTCATTGGCTCTATATCTTCTTTCACAATTGTTTTCATCCAGTTTAATTCCTTGTTGTTACTGTATGCCTTCAAATCATTTCTGACTTATGGCAATGTTAAGGTGTATCTATCACAGGGTTTTCTAAATAAGATTTATTCAAAGCAGGTTTGCCATTACTTTCCTCTGAGACAAAGAGAGTGTGACTTGCCCAAAATCATGCAATAGATTTCTTTGCCAGAATTTGAATTGGTCTCCCTGAATCCTAGTCCAGCACTCAAGTCATTACCCCACAATGGTCTTGATTAATTCTTAGGCATACATTACTTAGCCAGGAATTAACAAAGATTGTTTTTCACAGTTTTTTCTAGCATCCATGTATTTAGATGTCCAGCCTTCTCTGTTTATCCTCAGTGGTATCTATTTTGGTTTGCAGTTCTATGGTTAAGTCAGCACTTTCCTTCTCATGGCAAATATCCATATTTAAAGTTTAATTTACTAAACTCAGCATTAGTTATTTTGGTACTTGAGGGTTTAAAGAGCAAGGGCTGGTGCCACCTTTTTTTTATAGCTCAAGCTTAAGTAAAAGTTTTCTCTAGTTTTCTGTGAAAGCCCACCAAACTGCCTTCTTCCTTACCAAATTTTGCTCCTTGTTCGGTTTGTTGTTGTTGGTGGTGTTAACTGCCTTCGAGTGGATCCCGATTCCCGACTCATTCCCTGTCCTCCACTGCTCTGCTTAGGTCCTGCAAACTCATACTTGTGATCTCTTTAATAGAGTCCATCCATCCAGCATGTGGCCTTCCTCTCTTTCTGCATCCCTCCTCCTTTCCTAGCATTATTGTCTTTTCCAACGATTCATGCCTTCTCATGATGTGTCCAAAGTATGACAGTCTAAGTCTTGTCATCTTGGCTTCCAGGGAGATTTCTGTTGTGTCTTTCTTAGGTCCAAAACACACTGCAGAAATAATCCAGTTTGAGAGCACTTTAACTGCCCTGACTC
Organism: Phrynosoma platyrhinos; assembly: GCA_020142125.1. Taxonomy (NCBI): domain Eukaryota; kingdom Metazoa; phylum Chordata; class Lepidosauria; order Squamata; family Phrynosomatidae; genus Phrynosoma; species Phrynosoma platyrhinos. The sequence continues at coordinate 114,910,338 of CM034708.1, forward strand.
AGTGCTAGGCAATCCTGGGAATTATAGCTTTGTGAGACACTGAACCTTCTCTGTCAGAAAGAACTCTGGTGCCACAATAAACTACAATTCCCAGGATTCCCTAGCACTGAGCCAGGGCAGTTAAAGTGGTCTCAAACTGGATTATTTTTGCAGTGTGTTTTGGCTCTATGAAAGCTCATGCTGTCAGTTTCTTTCATCCAGTTAGGGCCAGAACACACTGTAGAAATAATCCAGTTTGAGACTGTTTTAACAGCACTGGTTCAATGCCACAATAAACTACAATCCCCAGGATTCCCTAGCACTGAGCCAGGGCAGTTAAAAGCGGCCTCAAACTGGATTATTTCTGCAGTGTGTTTTGAACCCATCTCTCTCTTTCTTTTTGCAGAAATAACCCAGGTTGACACCGCTTTAATGCTGAATGCTATGGAATTCTTTTGTGTGTTTTAAATTTTAACTTCATAGTGTTTTAATTAGGTGGTTTTTTTAAAAAAAAAAAGTCTCTCAATTTTTATTTTTATTTTTTGTTTTGTTTTAATGTGTTTCTATATTGTGAGCCCCCTTGGGTCCCTTTCTTGAAGGAAAGGCGGCACAGAAATAAAATAAAATAAAATAAAATAAAATAAAATGAAATAAAATAAATTCTGGGAACTGTAGTTTGCTCCCTGACAGGGGAGAAAAAAGAAAAGAAAAGTTAAATGTCTCACAAAAAGTGTCTCATTCCCAGAGCCTCATAGCATTGAGCCACGGCAGGTGTCAACCTGGGTGACTTCCACAATATGGATGCAGCCTCTCTTTCTCTCTGGTTGCTAGGCAACGGTTCCGGAAGCGCTGAAGGAAGAGGCCTAGGCCTTCGTCTGAGGGAGGACTCCCGCGGCCTTCGCCTCCTTCTTCTTCCCCGGCATGGAGGGGACTCCGGGGCTCCTGAAGGCAACAATGGGGCAGCCTGGTCGAGAAGCCGGGCTGGGAGGCCGCTGAGGGGCCTCAGGACCAGGACCAGGATCCAGGCCTCCTCTTCCTCCTCCTCCTCGGCGTTGGGGCTGAGGGTGAGCATCCCTGTCTCCATGGGAGCCGGTGCGGGGAAGGAGGGAGGGAAGGCTTCTCCGTCCCAAAAGGGGAGCCATTGCTGGGGAAGGGCGGTCGCCTCCACTGCCCAAGCCCCTTAGCGGGAGAACGACCACCACCACTAAGGCTGGCTGGCAAAAGGCACCCTCGGCTGCATCCACACTGGAGAAATAACACGGCATGGCACCGCTCTATGTCTCTTGGCTCAAGGCTGTGGAATGCTGGGAACTGGAGTTTGTTCTGGGCCCCACAACAAGCTCCAGTTCCCAGAATTCCCTAGCCTTGAGCCAGGGCGCTTAGGGCATTAGTAATACACGTTAGTAAATTAACAAAGGTCCTGTACAGACTGCCAGAAATAATGCAGCTTGAGGTCACTTTAACTGCCCTGGCTCAGTGCAAGGGAATCATGGGAACTGTAGTTTTTTTTCCAGAGACATTGAGCCTTCTCTGTCAGAGAGCTCTGGTGCCACAATAAACTACAGTCCCCATGATTCCCTAGCACTGAGCCAGGACAGTTAAAGTGGACTCAAGCTGCATTATTTTTGGCAGTCTGTAAAGGCCCTTAGAGCGGTGCCAAGCTGGGTTATTTCTCCAGTGTGGATGTAGCCAAGCGTGCCTTTTGTCAGCTGGCCTTAGTGGCTGCAGTGGTTATTGTCGCTGTGTGCCTTCAAGTCGTTTCTGACTTATGGTGATCCCAAGGTGACCTTATGAGTTTTTTTCCCCCATGGCAAGTTTCTCTCAGAAGGGGATTGCCATGGCCATCCTCTGAGGCTGAGAGAGTGTGACTTGCCCATCCAAGGTCACCCAGTGGGTTTATATGGCTAAGCGGGGAACTGAACCCTGGAGTCAGAGTCCAACGCCCAAACCACTGCAACACTCTGGCTCTCACCCCTGTCCCAGTCCTAAAGGGTTTTTTTGGGGAGGAAGCTTCGCTGCTCATGGACCTGGTTCTGCACCTGAGTGCTCAAGACTGACCTCTAAGGCTGCATCTGCACTGCAGAAATAATCCAGTTTGCCACCTCTTTAAGTGCCATGGCTCAGTGATGTGGAATTCTGGGAACTGTAGTTTGTTGCAGCACCAGAGCTCTGTTCTTACCTTTGTCTTCCTCTGAGGCTGAGAGACTGTGTCTTGCCAAAGTGGGTTTCCATGGCCAAGGGTCATTGAAACTCTGGTCTCCAGAGCTGGAGTCCAACCCACACATAACAGACTACTATTCCCAGATTTCCATAGCATTGAGCCACAACACTTAAAACGGTATCATACGGGATTATTTCTGCAGTGCGGATACAGCCCTAGACATCCCCACCAGGAAAGGATAATTTGAGCCTGTAATAGCGTTGTGCAGGAGCAGGAATCCAATAGGGACCTTTGGTAGGAAGGGTGCTAATGCTGAAATTCTCTCTCCTGTACAATACCTTATCTGCCCAAATCTCCTAAAGGCACCAGATCTTGGAAGCTAACCATGACCAACCCTGGATAGTACTTGGATGAGAGACTGCCAACGAATACCAGGTACCATAGGCTACGTTTCAGAGGAAAGAACTGGCAAAACTACCTCTGAGTATTCCTTACCTATGAAGTTCATTCTGTGTTGATAGTGTGCAGTCCTTCAGAAATTCTTTCAAGTTCAATGAGTTCAAGTATATCCAGGATTGCACCTATACAGTCAGCCTGATTCCTTATTCATGGATTCAACCATCCACGGCTTGACAATATTTTTAAAAATACATAAATTCCCCAAGGCAAACCTTGATTTTGCCATTTTATATAAGGGACACCATTGTACTACCCCATTTTATATAATGGAACCTGAGCATCCTTGGATTTTGGTCTCCGTAGGAGTGGGGGAGGCCTGGAGCCAAACCCCAGTGGATACCAAGGGCACACTGTTCATAACAATACCAGAGAACACACATAATTCCTTCTTATAAAAACTGGCAATAAAATGTAGATTTGGAAGTAGAAGATATTATCAAAAATTGCACAAATATTTTCTGTTAATGTGCTTTTAACTGATATGTGTTGCACTGTAATCTGTTGCTGATCCCTGCCTTGATCCATGGGGAGAAAAATAATGATAATCATGAAATATTCTAAATTTTAAGCATTTCTCCCCTGAACTTCTGAGTTATCAATTTACTTGTTGCAGCATTATCTCACGTTTTTCTGATCATATTATTTATTTATTTCACCTTTTTCCCAACGTGGAGCCAAGATAGCTTACAGTGGCTAAAAACAAGTTTAGCTAAAAAGCTTGATAATTACAAAAATTAAGACACAAATTTTTAAAAAATTACATAAAATACACGTACATTTTTAAAAGTATAAAATATTTTTTAAAGAACCAAGTTAAAAATACAGCACACGCACACCATGAAAGGCTTCCTGCCATCAATTAATCTTTAAAAACCTGTTTGAATAAAAAAAAGTTTTTGTCTGTAGGCCAAAGAAGAACTGAGGAGTGATGGGGCCATCCTACTCTACCTTTGGAAAGGAATTCCACAGACTGGGAGAAACCACTGAAAAGACTTGCATCTTCTCACCAGACTGGCCTGTGGGACTGAGAGACAGAGAGAAAGCCTTCTCCCAAGGATCATATGTCTCTAGCAGGTTGTCACAGGGAGATAGGATTTTTCAGGTAGCAGGTCATAATCAGTATATTGAATTGTGCCTGGAAACGGCTGTCAAAACAAGGGAGTTATGTGCTCCCTATAAGTGGCCCCAGTCAGCAGCCTGGCTGCAAAATTTTTGGATCCTCAAAGTTTCTGAATACTTTCCAAAGGTAATGAAGTGCATTACAATAGTCCAAACAGGATGTAATCAAGGCATGTGTCACTAGCCAGATCTGACATCCCAAGAAATGGTACATAGTCTTTACTGTGCAAATGCACTCTTGGACACTGTTGAAACCTGAGCATTAAGTCTAGGATCAAGTCTCAAGCCTGAGATTTTGGAGGAGAGTAACCCTATTCAGCATAGGCTTGAATGCCTGATCAGGAACACCTCTGTTTTATCTGGATTAAGCTTCCATTTGTTTCCCCTCTTCCATTTCATTACTGACAGCAGACACTGGTCCAATAGTAAGACCACTTTCTTGGAATTAGATGGGAAGGAGAGATAGAGTTGGGTGTCATCAGCATCACATCTGTTTTTTTAAATCTGATGTTTTAAGTAGATTCCATTTTTTTTTTGTTTTATAATATATTAACAAAAACTGTAGACAACCTAAATTTATCCCATAATCCTTTCCATTTGAATTCTTACTTTTTCTTAACAGTTCTTTGCAGGGAAAAAATTACCATGTGAAGAGACCTGATGTTTAATACCTTCAGCTGCACTGATAATTAATTCTACTTACTACACTGCTAGAATCTTGAGAATTTTTCTTTCTAATTCATATTAAAAGGGAAATGTCTTTCCTCTCAGAGATATTCCTTTCTAAACTTTCCCCATGCATCTGAGGAAATTGGCTCAAGTCTACGAAATATCATGCTACCAGCTTCTTTCTTTCAATTAGTCTCAAAGATTCCTTTGCATACTGACTTCCTAAACCTTGTGTCCATTTTACCAGGAATACCCTTTTTTGTTCCATCTCACATTCTCATGCCAATTTTTTTGTTTTGTTTTAAAAGTTTCATTTTTTATTTTTCTGTAGCAATTTCCTTGAATGGAGTTTGTAGCAGAAATGAAATCACTAATTTGAAAATGTAAAAACCACTGACATTTCTTACCATTACAGTTTCTTTTAATATCATTATATAACACAAATATATTACCCACAACTAAAACTTGAAACTGTTCCAATATCCTTATTTCTGAAAATCTCTATTAAACTGTGGGGCATCGAAGAGTTTTAAAAAGTATAATAACTGTCCTATAGTAACTAAAAATGCCGGATCTCAGTCCATTGCATATTCTGGTTAATACATGTGCTTGAAGAAATGTTCTGGTGCTAATGTTATTCTCTGTGAGACAAGATAGAGATATGCTTCCTATATTGATTGATTTATTGAAGTCTGTTCCATGTATAGCTGAAGGGCTCTTAAGTGCTCTGGATGCCCAGAGGGGGAGATACAAAGGATGCTGGTCATCAGGGATGCCTAGAGGGGGAGTTACTGGGAGGATGGCCTCATCCTTTTGGCAGATCAAAACATTTCTGTGTCTTCAGGTTTTTACAAACCAACTACAGTTGGGCTTTTAATGCTGTCCAGTTCTGTTTCAAGGTTGGTATAGTCTTTTAATGCATTTTAATATTTTTAATGTTTTGTGTTTTAACTTCATACATTATTTAATTGTTTTAAAATCTTACATCTATGCTTTTATTAACATTTTTGAATTGCTTTTAATTTGTATTGTTTTAAATATGTTGCCTTCAGTCCCATTACTTGGACAAAGGCGCAATAAAAATGAATAAAATAAATGAATACAATTGCCAAGGGACCCCATAGAACAAGGAGCCTGTTTCTCTTCTCTTATGGATACAATTGGCTCCTTCCCTAATGATGACATATCGCTCCTCAGAGTCAACAGTAGCAGAATCCCCAACATCACTTCTGCCCCACTCCCCATAAACCCTTTGCCAGCCGTATGTATTCCCTAAACATACATGGAGTAATATGTATAAACACACCCCTACACACCTAGCAGGGGTGGGCAACATGAATCCAATTTTTGCTCCCTTATTTCCCTGGTAGGCTGTATGTACACATCCCAGGGGACTGGAAATGACATTAGACATTATGCCAGTTTCTTCCGGAAATTGGGCTTTCCTGGAAGTTTAAAGGGTTGCTTAGGGTGGTTTGGAGGCAAATTGCCCCAGCCCACCCTGTTGTCACAGGAATTTGGATAGTTTTAAGTGATTTGGGTGGTGATATTTCAACCATTAAAAAAAATATTCCCAAGGCTTTGGGTGAGCTGTGGAGAGCACATTTGACCTTTCCCCACTTATGATACAGACTGTATAAATGGTATGTATTTTGAATGACACAACCATGATTTTTAATTAACTGCAGCAAAATTATTCTATATTTTGTTTTATATTATGTCACCATTACTCTCTGATTAACTGAGTTAGAATTCTTTAATCCTGTTGCAGACTGAAAAGAGAAAAATAACAAAAATGCATCATTTCCACATAACTCCCCACTGTGATAGGAGATTGGGTAAGAAAATGAAAAGTCTCTATGGAGAGAAAACTAAGCATGAACTACCCTGAAAATTCTGAAATTACTTTGAGGTACACAAATGAAGGCTTAGTGCGTTTCAAAGTACATGTCCCTCTTCCAGTGTTTTGACCATTTTCCTTGCATTCCTTGAATGCAGTATATTTTGTGGACAGTTTTCATATAACTGTCTGTCATTTTCATCTGTATACATTAAAATTAAAAAAAATTCTAAAAATTAAAATAACTAATGCTGATATTTTTGTTTGTTATAGGATAATGGCAGGAAAAGTAAAATGGGTGACCGACATAGAGAAATCTGTACTAATAAACAACTTTGAAAAGAGAGGGTGGGTTCAGGTTTCAGAAAATGAAGACTGGAACTTCTATTGGTAAGCAGCATTTTGTATACATATATATAAAAGTATATTGTGGAACATTTAGAAGTTTATTTCTTAAATGATGGTGGTGGTGGTTAGTAATGCAATGACAATTTCCTAGTGGGTGAAAATACCAATATTGCCTGCCTCCCCCATTAGATCCATCAGATCTGTGTGCAATGCATTTATATGTAAACTTTGTAGGATGTGGTTTGCAGTTGAAGCACTTCATCATTTGCTTATTTGAGCTTGAAGAAGATTGTCTGCCCCCCCCCCCCATTTTGAATGTGCTTTGGTTTACCTTTATTATTTATTACTGTTTTCAGTTGCCTTTCTGTATAACTTAGGTTATGAAGGAAGTTGTTTTGATGGTACTTTTGTTAAGCATGTGGGAGTGAAACATCCTGCTAATGTACAATAAATCACACATATACTGATAGATATCCCAACCCTGAGTTAGAAGATATTTCACAATTGATGAACACTGTGGCCTAACAACAAGAGTTAATGAATCCATGTCATATAATTCATTGGCAGAAATAAGTTGTATAACAAGAGCCTTGAGTTTCTGGGAAAGTATCTTCTCTTCTTGATGCATCACTTTGCAGGTAGAGGATCCTAAATTCAATCCATAGCATTTCCAGATTGGCCTGGGAAAAACCCTATGTCCAAAACCTAGGAAGAGCTGTTGCAAGTAACTGAGGACAGTAATTATCTAAATAGAGGTTGGGAAAGTTGGCCTGTAGGCCACAGACAACATACAAAGCTGTTTTGTTGCCTCCATCCATCCTATCAAATTATTTATTATCTTGATTTTTAAAATGTATTTTTTTCAAAAAATTCCCATCCTTATGGGAAAACATCCATAGGAGACATAGGGAGGCAATTTTGTCATGCAACCCTTGTCAGTTGTTCACCCAAAGTCTGACTCCATATAAGTGAGTGCTCTGTGTTCCACTTACCATTTTGTAGCCAGTTTGTCTTTCCCACATACCTATACTTAAGAATGGTGCTGTAACTCCAGCAGGCAAATAAAAACCCATCTTTGACAACAACTTTAATAAAACAGAGAAAATATGTTTTTCTAAACTAGTTCACCATAGTGTCAAGCAGACATAATGCACTATTTCCATAAAATGAACTGAGGAAAAGAAACCCAATTCCCATAATCAATGAACATTGGTTGTGTTAGCTGGGAGTGATTTTGGTCCAAAATACATTGCAGAAATAATCCAGTTTGAGACTGCTTTAACTACTCTGGCTCAATGCTAGGGAATTCTAGGAACTGTAGTTTTGTGAGACATCTAGCATTCTCTGTCAGAGAACCTTGGTGCCATAATAAACTACAATTCCCAGGATTCCCTAGCACTGAGCCAAGGCAGTTAAAATAATCTCAAACTGAATTATTTCTGCAGTGTGTTTTGGAACTTAGCCCATAAAAACTTAAAGGATCCAGATTGGGGAAGCCTACATTGTAGAAATATTTATATAAGTAAAAAAGAAATATAGCTTTTTCTTCAAAGGAAGTCAACTAAAGGGTGAGTTTCCTTTGCCATTTCCATTTTGAAATTAACTAAGCAGCACAAAACAGTTCAGACAAGAAAATAGAAAACTGCAACAAACATAAGGACTTTCAGATGGACAATTTTGTGAGCTGATTTTGGGTGTTCCTTGTATTTACAGCAGTTGTTGATGTCTTGTTGCAACAGCTAATGAGAATATTTTTGGTCATTGTCTCTACTGAGGAAGTGATGATAATCTTAAAATTATTATTGTTATATGGCAAGAAGCTGTTACAAAATGCAATTGCAACAATTTCCTTCAGTTAATGTGAATTAAGAAATGGCTAAGGGTTGCTTAATAAGCAACCTTCCTTCTGTCTGGCTGATTTATATAAATTTCTCATTTTTTTGGGGGACCCCAATAGTCAGTCAATGCTTGCAGAATTTATCAGTTGTTTAAACAGTAGAATAGACTACATATTTTGGATTTTGGATTGTAACTTGCTTTCAGTGTTTCTGAAGGTTCCAAGTCCATTTTTTTCAGTGTATCTGCTGTTTTGATGACATCAAATCTTTTTTTTAATAATTACTATTGATGGAACTGTCAGTTAATTTTAAAATGCTAAGCATTGTTTCCTTAAGCCAGGGGTAGGCAACCTTTCCCCTTTAAGGGCCGAGGGAC
>CM034708.1:114919226-114932463 GCA_020142125.1 Phrynosoma platyrhinos
AATCTGAGATGATCAGGTTAGAGTCCATATTTCTGAGGTACACTGTACCACTGTTTGGGGATATGACAGGTGCAAGGAAAACACTATGATGGTTCCAAGAAAAGTAGAGAATAATCAATGGTAATAATTTGCAGGATGCAGTGTTAAGATGAACCCTTTAAAGCAGGGGTAGGCAACCTTTCCCCTTTAAGGGCCGAGGGACTTCAGCTCCCAGAATCCCAGGAGCTATTGGCCAGCATGGGACTATTGGCCAACATGGCTGAGGCTTCTGGGAGCTGAAGTCCCTCAGCCCTTAAAGGGGAAAGGTTGCCTACCTCTGCTTTAAAGAATACCTCCTTGGTTTAATAATAATAATAATAATAATAATAATAATAATAATAATAATAATAATTTTATTTATTTATATTCCACCTTTTACCCAACATAGGGATTGAAGGTGGCACAAGTTAAAAACCATACAGGCATTAAAATGTAGATACAAAGTTTAAAAAACAATTAAACAATTTTAAAAAGTTAAAAACATGACACATTAAAATTTAAAATGTAATATAAATTATATACAAAACTCTGTATGAATTTTAAAATCTAAATTACACAGCATACACAGTCCAACTCTTGTCAGTTTGAGAAATAGAAATTACTCTGTCTTATTTTCACCAAGGTGTATGATTTTTAACTATTTGTGAGTCAAACTACATGTTAAACTATATCTGGTATTACACTACATGTGATTTGAAATGCATTATTATGAATGATGTCAGATGTCCCTTTTTAATTTAATAATAGGTGCAAAGTATGGGTTCTCATTTCTTCACCAGCTGCAATCCTGGTGAAAATCGCTCCTCCTTGGCTGGGAAACCTTTAAAATTGTACCTGTATCAATTGTTTATTATTTTTGATTTAAATATTTCCAACTTTCTTTAAAGGCATACTACCCTCAAAGATAGGCTTTATACATTTTTAAAAAAACCACATAGCATATTAACTACAGTGAATTTGTTATCATTCCCACTAACAGCAGTTTTAAAAGCAATTGCACATTAAAATTAACTAAATTAACTAAATCCAGACTGCAATAAAAATGCCTTTCTCGTGTCATCTCTCAATAACCAGCATGTGCATAGTTCCCAAGGAAGGAAATTTCCCAAGAAGCAGCCCTATTCCTAGTATCCACCAGTCTACCAGCTCTCACTCATGGGTCACAGAGACTGGCTCATTTACATGCTGTGTTAATTCTGGCTTTGGGAAAAGCCTTCCTTCCCACTTGAAACACCTTGTAGTGGATACAAATTGTTGCACAAGCCTCCCAAAGGATGAGGGACCTTTCTGAGGACAAAACAAAACAAAACAAAAAACCCAGAATAATGTTATTTTGAAGGATGAGTGGGTGAGACACACAAGGGCCCCAGAGGATTTAAGGCATTAAGAGCACCATTTCATTCTGATCCCAGAATCAAATAGGCATCCACTGTAACTGGCACAGAACTGGTATAAAGTGCTATTGTTGGCAGCTATAGGCATTCTTGTAGGTGCATTCTAAACCAATTACAGCTTCCACACATCTTTAAAGGCAGCCCCATACTGAGTACATTACAATCCATTCTGGGTTATTTTAATCTGATCAGATCTGTTTCTACTTAAGTTGCAAATTGTATTTTTGCGGAGACCCACTAAGTTTTATTTTTGCAGGATGAGTGTACAAACTATTCGAAATGTTTTCAGTGTGGAAACTGGTTACCGCCTCTCTGATGACCAGATTGTCAACCATTTTCCAAACCACTATGAACTCACTCGAAAGGACTTAATGGTAAAAAATATCAAGAGGTATAGGAAAGAATTAGAAAAAGAAGGTAGTCCTCTTGCAGAGAAAGATGAAAACGGAAAATACCTTTATTTAGGTGAGTTGGTATAGTCAATTAGAAATACTTTTGTATTCCCTTAAACACAAGATGTGTTAAATGCTTTAATTTTACAGACCACTGGCATGTATAACATACTAGGTGTTCAGTAATTTGGATCTCTCTATTTTTACTGAATTTTTCAGTGTATTCATCCATTTCTGCGCAAGATATGAAATCAAGATTATATAACAAAAAATAGAGCAAGATCATAATAACTACATTGTTAAGATGAAATATAAGTACTTCAAAACTTCTTAATTATCCTGGAACTTTCTTTCTTGCTTTAATCTTTTTTCATATAAACTTGTAATGAACAGCTTTTATATTCCCAGCAGGTTACTGCAGTAGTCTCTATTCATGTCTGGAATGATTTTGATCTCACACTCACTTTGCCTAGCCATGGTTTCCCAGTAAGGAGTGTGTTCTCTCAGATGGTCTGGTATCGTCAATGCGGTACATTGTAGAGGGTATAGCCTTGTCCAAAGGCAGATAGGTTTTAGACACCTTACTGGTGTCATGGCCAAATAGTAACAGCTGTCCAGTGGCACTGAAAAGGCTATTTAGATACATTGAATTTAGTCTGACAGTTCAGGTATACAGAAGTACCTGGAAACCTATTGGTTAGCAACATACTTGTACTGTTAGCAACATACTTGTACTGTCTTCGTATCTGTTAGGTTGGATCATAATCATGCAGTTATACACACATGTAACTCTGGGACCTATTTTGCAATTACCTTGCTTTGAAAGGAGTGCCTCTAAGCCCAGGGGACCTATTATCAGTCACTCTTTTAACTCCTCGTTTTCCTTGGTTCTTTTTAGACTTTGTCCCTGTAACTTTCATGCTCCCAGCTGATTACAATTTATTTGTGGAAGAATTCCGGAAAAATCCTTCCAGTACTTGGATTATGAAGCCCTGTGGAAAAGCTCAAGGAAAAGGAATATTCCTTATCAATAAACTTTCGCAAATTAAAAAGTGGTCTCGAGACAGCAAAACATCAACGTATGTTCCCAAAAAAATATTTCTTCTTATTTGACATCTTACTGCAGTCAAATATGTTTGAATAAAATTGTGATATTCCAGTAAAAAGACTGCTTTACATTACTCAAATTCCTGTTCATAACTGTGTTTGCAGATGTTGCAAGTTGCAGTTATGTAAACATGTAAATGTGTGTCAGATTGAAAGGAACTTAAAAAAAGATAGATCAAGGAGTGGGACCTACTGGATTTATTATATATAGTGACAGTGATTTTATCTTAGGGGGGTTGCAGACTGCCAGAAATAGTGCAAATTGAGTCCACTTTTAGGGTTAGGGTTAGTGCTAGGGAATCATGGGAACTGTAATTTATTGTGGCACCAGAGCTCTCTAATAGAGAAGGCTCAATGTCCCAGAAAAAAAATACAATTCCCATGACTCCCTAGCACTGAGCCAGGGCAGTGCCTCAATTTAATGTGCACTATTTCTGGCACTCTGCAAAGGCTGATTGTCCCTTTATGCATCACTGCACTCTCTTGCTGTGTGATGAGGAAGGGAAAGCCTTTTCCCAGTGCACAGTATGGCAGTGCAGCAAGATGGCAAGGCAAAAAGGAAGTGACATCTTTGTGAAACATGAATTCAGTCTGCCTCATCAGAGAATGCAGGGAAAGAGAATGGGTGATACAGACTCTTGCTTTAGCGACACTCACAGTTGTCATGCAGTTATGGGAAAGATAGCACGCAACGAAATGTAGTACTCAGGCTAAAAAGGCTTTCCTATGCTGACAGAAATGAATGCCTCCATTACTTTTCGTGGCTAATTTAAAAGGAAAAGATAGTTTTACAGTACATTTTGATTAATAGAATATATTTTTTCTTAGGTTTGTATCTCAGTCTTCTAAAGAAGCATATGTAATTTCTCTGTATATCAATAATCCATTACTGATTGGTGGGAAGAAATTTGACTTACGCTTGTATGTGTTAGTATCAACTTACCGTCCTTTGCGGTGCTATATGTAAGTTGTTCTTTTTTCCTTGTCTTTTCTGATAATGCCCCTTTCTAATGATTCATTTTCATCCAGAGCTATGCAAAATTGCATTTCAACTTGGCGATATATATATATATATATATATATATATATATATATATATTTGCATGTCAGAAAGCTAGAAGAATGGAGATATCATTTAGGTTTTGAAGTTCATTAGGCACTCTCAAAAATTACTTGTAGAAGTTCTTTTATATAGATACACAGGCCAGTGCAAATCTTGAAAAGTAAGCAGTCAGTTTCTGTTTTACTGTCTGTCACATTTCAAAAGGTAAGGATCTACAATATTTGCTCTCCAGTAAACTGTTTTATTATCCCATGATAGTTAAGATATCTTAAAAACTTTGAAGAAATTTAACCAAACATATGAAAGGTCTTAGTATGACCTTTGTATCTACAGAGGATACATTCACAGACATTGTGGAAACATGAAACCATGGATAATAGTGAACCCTATTGAAATGAATGACTTCTGGTGGAAGCTGACCATAGAGTTGCACTGGAGGACCTAGAGATTCTGAGAAAGAACAGGTTGTTAGGCATTTCTAGGTCCTCCAGTGTGACTCTATGGGCAACATTCACCAGAAGCATACCATAGAATTGTGCTGCAAAATCTAAAAAGTGCCTACCAAGCATAAATTTCTTTGGATGTAGGTAAGTGAAAACATAGGTACTGGTCCTGCGAATATGGGAGGCATAGTGTATTTGTTTTTTGTTTGGTCATTCCTTATGTCCTTATTTAGAAATCTTAGAAATGTTAGCAAGAGGATTTCATTTTGGAAAAACGGCACTGATTTAGTCATGTTCTAAAACACCTAGGTAAAAGTTTGCAAGTCCATTAACTTCCTGTATTCTTGTAAAACAAATTGGTGTTTAGCATAGTTATGATTCTCTTGATAAGAGACTAATGTTTAAGTTGCATATTTCAGCAAGCACACTTCTAAGAACTCTCAGGTTAATACTATCCAGCCATGGCAAATTTAATCTTTCTGATGCACTGCTAGAAAAGTAAGAAAAATAAGGATTGAAACAAAACTGAGAAAATTAGAATCTCACAAATAGCATATTCTGGATGCAGCCAAGCCAGTTATAATTAGAAAATACTGCAAAGTGTGGCCTCCTCTGAAAGCTACTCAGAAACTTTGGTAAGTGCTGAATATTGCTGTTAGAATTTTGGCTGGAAAAAGTACACATGAACCCTTTGTATGTCAGTAGTACTGGCTGTGAGTTGGTTTCCAAGTGCAATTCAAGGCACTGGTCTAAGCCCTAGATTTTTGGGATCAGGCTACTTTTCCATTCAGATGAACCTGCCCATCTGTTACTTCATTGCCTTGACACACAATTGGTGGCAATCCATGAGAGGGCTTTCTTAGCAGTAGTGTCCCATGTAAGTAACTCTCTGAACCAAGGTATGAAATAATCTTGCTGTTTATATGCTTATTCTTGAAAAAGTGAAAAAAATTGCTTTAAACAAATATTTGAGCTTTTGTTGCTTAATTTCAGATAGTGCTGATTAGTCTTGGTGCTCCATGTTTTGGTCTTTGCCACTGCTTTTAGCTTCTTGTGTGTGTTTTAATGGCTGGCTTCTAATGTTGTATGTTTTGAATATATTTTTCAAATAATGGCTGACATCCTATTCAGTAATTATGATGTTGTAAATCTGCCTTATGCCATTGCAATTCACTTTTAGGGTCATTGTGCACATAATGTCCAAAGGTCCCCCCAAAACTTACATTTTAGGAACCGCAGCCCTGTAACACGGCCATTCCTATGTTGCTAGAGAGTTGATTGGGATGAGCAGAAATTTTTCCAACTGAAGAAAGAATGCTGGAAATCTCTTCACTCATTCCCTCACTCTGTGGCGACACAGAAATGGCTGTGTTGGGGATGTATAGGCCTAAGCAGACTGCCAGAAATAGTGCACATTAGATTGAGGCACTGCCCTGGCTCAGTGCTAGGGAATCATGGGAACTGTATTTTTTTCTGAGACATTGAGCCTTCTCTGTCAGAGAGCTCTGGTGCCATAATAAATTACAGTGCCTCAATTTAATATGCACTATTTCTGGCAGTCTGCTTAGGCCCTATGTCTTGCTGAAAAGTTAGGCTTTGGGGCTACCATTGCAAGATAAAGCTATGGGGATGTCGCTCCCTCTCCCAAAGCAGTATCTATGCAATATGTTTTGTAACCTTTGAATGTCTTCTTTTTTGGAAGGGAAAGACAACATATAAATTCTCGAAATATTGATATTTTCAAATATGAAATCAGGAAGTAAAATTCAGAGCTTGGAAAGTTAGTTCTTAAGAAGTAGCAATTCCATTAGCAATTCTGTGGAAACCCACTGGGTGACCTTGGACGAGTCACACACTCTCAGCCCAGAAAACCTTGTGAGTCGCCTTAGGGTTACCATAAGTTGGAAACAACTTAAAAGCACACAACAATAACACATGCCATTAGTCATTACTGTGCTTAAAAAGTAATTGTTACTCAGTATAATGATGAAAAAAGTCAACCTATCACATTATATGTTGCACTTCTTTTTACTTTTCCATTTTTTTCTGTATTTTTTTTGAGGGGCAAAACAATTTAGGATTGGTAAGTGAATGGCAGAAAACTTGAAAACTTTCTATCAGAATGCCTCTTAAAAGGCCTTTAACAGTAATGTTTTGGGGGGGAAAGAGAAACTGTTACTTTCTTACAGTGGCAAAGTACCTTTCCTCTTATTTGTTGCATTGGTTTTAAAATGTAACTTTGTCACAACCTTGGTACTGAGAAATAACTAGTTACATGCAACAATGTTACTTGTAACTTATTATTTCCAGGCTATGGTCATCCTAATGAAGATTACTTGCAGGATTCTGGAATGGCTACATTTCTGTTTGGAAGATATATCTGAAGCATCATGATGACTTTAAATCCCCTTCCTTTGTTGACTGCATAAGTAAATGTTCCAAGAATCCATCCATTTCTTGGATCCCCACCCCCCAAAAAAGAAAAAGAAAAGAAAAGAAAAAAGATTATTGTGTGAAAATAACAATAAATCAGATCAAAAAGAGCAGCTGATGAAAGCACCATTAAAACAACATAGCCAAGATTAAAGGATTGGAAGGAAATAAAATAAAAACAAAAAATTAAAGTAAAGTTGATGCAAGGTGGACCAAAAAATGACAGTAGAGTAGGTGGAAGGGGAACAGAAATGGGGTACTTCCACCAAGTAGTCTTTCTTTATAGCTGAATATTAATCTCCCTTTTTTTAAACATTTTAAGGTATAAACTTGGTTTTTGTCGATTCTGCACAGTAAAATATACACCAAGTACAAGTGAATTAGACAACATGTTTGTGCATCTTACAAATGTTGCCATTCAGAAGCATGGGGTAAGTTCTGAACTCTTTGTATAATATAAATTAAAATAATTTTAAATAAATCTATGAATGTATAATTGATGATAAAATACAATTTGCTAAATCATATTTTCTTTGGATTATTACCAGTTTTCAGATTGTTGAGCAATGCAGCCTTTCACATCCCCTATCCTTAAATATTTGGACTATTCTTTTAAAATTACTAAAGGATGGTTTTTGATTTGGTTTTGGTTTTGTATATTCAATATCTAACTGCCTAGATAGCAGCAGGACTCTACCCCCCCCCCCCCCCCAGCTTCTTGTGGAATTTCAGAAATGTATTATCTTATGTTTGGTGCAGAACTGCCTGAGGCTTCTGTATTGTACTGAAATACATAGGAAACAATATATTGCATAGCTATAATTACATGAGGGGAAAATGAGAATCAGATTTATATACATTGAAAACTGGAATGCATGAGCATATTTGACTAACATCCTCTGGTATTCCTCAATGAGAAATGTGACAGAATATAGGTGGCTGTTTAAGATGATGGACCCATTCATACTGCTTTGGAAGAAAAAAGTTCGTGAGCTGGGAGAGTGTGCAATACTTTTCATACTTTTCTGGTATAATCAAGACTAGCACAGATAATTTCTCTTTTAAAGCCATGAATCTAGTTAATCTCTTAAATTAATTTTTTAAATTGTATATCTAGTGAAGCATAGCTATCTTGGATGGCAAGGTGCACCTCTATGCATTTTAACCTCTCAGGGTAGGAATAATAAAAACCCCAGTGCTGCAGGAAAACAACAGAATGAAAACACAAAGCAGTCCTTTGAGCGTTGCTGCAAAATGAGTAAGCATAGGCTTCTAGGCTTGTAATTTGTGCTAAGAGACAGGATGTGGGGTTATAGCTCAACACTTATAATCAATAATGCACTATGTAGCTTAAAGTGGTATTATTTCTTGAACTCCATTAGAGTGAATGTTGGCGAATCATTTGGGAGATACAGAAGACTTTTCAATATGATGTTAATTTTCAAGGTGGTTATAAATACATTCAGAGATGTTAGTACAGTCTTGATTTCTTATAAAACCGACAACTTGAAAACAATGACTGATTTCAAAAGAATCTTTTTTTGTTTTTTGTTTTGTTTTACATAGCCTGCCACATCTCAGAGATTAAATGTCTTAATTCCTCAGTTTCAATAATATGACTCTTATCTTTTCAACTGGCTGTTGATCATTGCGTCAAGGAACTTGAGTTTCCTGAAAAAACAGCTTTGTTTAGGTTGTGTGTTTATCTATGTGAGGTAACATCTCAATAGTGCCTCATAGGTGGCTGTAACCATGAATGTGTAGTCACAGTGCTATGGGAAAGTTTGGCAGCTAGCCCCTGTTTTTCATCCTTGTCCTCTTATACGCTGCTAATTAAATAAAGCACACTGTAAACCTTATCTTAGAGCTTTATTGCATGAGGAAAAAAAGATGAAACATGAGGTGGAGAGGGAAAGTAATGGCTTTCTCAGTGCCTCTTTGCATGCTGCCATAGCACTTCCATTCTCCTTCCTAAGGGAGATAGTCATAAAAGTGTGCCTTTTGCTGAACAGATTTTCCACTATGACAAGAGACTCACTTTTACAACCATCTCCCTTGGGAAGAGAGCAAAAGTTCTACAACGGCATGTGCACAGACACAGAGAAAGCTGCTACTCTCCCACTCTGTTTTGGTTTCTTTTCTCATTTGATAAGGCTCATAGCTGCTTTTGATTTTAACATAGCAATAAAAATACAAAGGGTATCTAAAAAGTCAGATACATCAGTTATAGAAATGATAGATATCTATGTTTTCAGGATTCATTGTATTATTGGTTTATTCTGCCACACAACCTCATGAGTGGTCAAGCACAAAACATCAATTGCATGTGGAATGCCTGTATTTGGGTGCCAGGAGTCTATCATGTAATAAGCTGCATACAGAACCTTACTACCAAGAGACATCTCCCCGTATTTCTTCTTTGGTCTTAAGAGTGCATCAGTAGACAAAAATTTTAATGTAGCCTGATAAAAGGTGGCAGAAGTTCCATATTTCATGCAGGTTGAGAATCTGCACTGCAGCCTTTTGGTTGTCCATTCTCTAATAGGTGGGCATAGAACCTTGGTGTTTTGAAAAATATGGGGAATACTAACAGATGATAGACCCTGATTGATTACTGTTTTGCATGTAGGATGATTACAATCACATTCATGGTGGCAAATGGACAGTGAGCAATCTGCGCTTGTATCTTGAAAGCACTCGAGGGAAAGAGGTCACCAGCAAACTGTTTGATGAAATACACTGGATAATTGTGCAGTCACTGAAGGCTGTTGCAGTGAGTAGAAAAACACATTTACAGTCATAAAAAATGCTTACTTGACTAACTAGAAAGAGAGAAAATTACTTATCTTCAGTTGTATTTTCATTATAAGTTCCATATTTGTTACTAAATTATTTTAAAATGTATCCAAGAAATGTTTGGTGAGATATTTTACTGTTCCTGCATATTATTTCTTTGAAATTTGTTTTGTTCATTTATGAGTATATTCTGTTGTTCTGAATTACATCCTACAAAAGCAGAGTTATGTAATTTACTTAATAGCATAATGAATATTTTCTAAAATATTAACATGTTTCCTTTTGTTTTTCCACTACCTTTTGAATATTGATAATATCATTACATGTGTTTATCTTTTCATTGGTCTTTAAAAAGTGCAGTATGGAGCTCATTAAATAGAGAAGACGCAGACTGTATAAAATACAAATGTTTATAGTGTCCTTGAATCCCAGTTTTGGCGAAAAGGTGGGATATAAATAAAGGGGTTGATTGATTGGTTGGTTGATATAAATTAGTTTATGATTGACAGATCTGTCCTTAGAATGATTACTTGGATTGTCCTCATTGCTAGGATAATGAGTCCTCCATAGATGGGATGGATGGACACTGCAAGCACCAGTTAGTAAAGTCAGCTAACTTTTGTAGATCCTTGTTCATTGCCCATATCATGGCTGTTGGTACCATGTATTGTGAATGGCTGCCTTGTGACCCACTGGTAACTCCAGCACACCAACATCAATTAAACAAAAACAGTTGATTGTATTTGAATTGCCTTACAAATTACTTAAATAGCCTGTACTTCATAGCCATTAAATATTTGCTGATTATATTTTTTCTACTCTAATGTTTGGTTTTAACTTTTTCAGCCAGTAATGAATAATGATAAACACTGCTTTGAATGCTATGGATATGATATCATCATTGATGACAAGCTTAAGCCATGGCTTATTGAGGTAAACAAGGTTATGTTGTCTCTTTATGTTTCCTCTTAAAAATAGTGTGGAGAATTGCCTAGGTCTTGAGGCATAATGAATCCATCCACCCTTCCCTTTATAAAGACAGACTCAAAGAAAATGGGTAACAAAGCAAGTCCATAAGGGAAATTCTGATAACATTCAGGTCATGTTCTCAGAATAATCAGTATATCCATTACTGCTTTCCAATAACACTACTTGTGAGTTCCACAGCTAAAACAGGTGCCACATTTAATTCAAAACTCACTGCCAGAAAAAACAGTGCTTACAAACATGGATACTCTGGAACAGACATTACTTCCTCAATACAGTTTCATTGGTCTCACGCCTCCAACTTGAATATTCAAGTTCCTGAACTAGCTCAGGTTCTTTTTAGATTTCAAGTGGTATTTCCAGTGCTTATGAACTTATTAATACACAAGAGTAA
Source organism: Phrynosoma platyrhinos (assembly GCA_020142125.1). NCBI lineage: Eukaryota > Metazoa > Chordata > Lepidosauria > Squamata > Phrynosomatidae > Phrynosoma > Phrynosoma platyrhinos. Next base: position 114,930,275 of record CM034708.1, read on the forward strand.
CAGTCTGAACATTTTCAATCTTGCATTTTCAAAATGTTATATTAAAGATGTACGCTCACATTTTCTGTTAAGTTGCTCCTGTAGAGCCACTTTATACTTTGTGCTAAGCCACAATTACTGGAATTCTAGCTTATTGTGAACAAGCAATTATGCTTTTGCATGCTGCTAGCTTCCATTGGCTTCTACTGCCAGTGGGTGCAACTAGACAAACCAGAAAAGTCTCTGTCCATGGTTTATTTACCATTACATATACATTTTTATCTCTGACTTGTTCTGTTCTAAAAAATCAAAATCATGAGCCAATAACAAACCCAGGTTCATGATTTTGGCTTCTTAGGAAAGTAACAAGCCAGGGATTCGGGTTTGTACATAATACATGATTGGAAGCTCCATACTGTATTAGACATTTAGCCACAATACTACTTTGTTTAATGAATAATATTTTTATTTGTAAAAAAACTGCTAGGTAATAATCTATTTTTCTCCTTTCTCTCTACCCTCCATAGGTCAATGCTTCTCCATCTCTTACTTCTAGTACTGCCAATGACCGTATACTCAAATACAATCTTATTAATGATACACTCAATATTGCTGTACCTAATGGGGAAATTCCAGACTGTAAATGGAACAAATCACCCCCAAAGGAAGCCCTTGGAAATTATGAAGTTTTGTAAGTATTAAGAGATGGATTAACAGTTGGCATGCTAGGACTACCTTGTGACTGAATGTGTGTCCTGGTGCAATGATGGTTTACTACTAATTCAGATAATAAGCAAAGATAAATGTAGCCTACATTGAACTTTATTGGCATGTTCTCAAAATGTATGTCAGGTTCTTCATAAGACCAGAATTTGCATGGATCTATTCAGAGATACCATATTGTGGTGGGAAAAAAAGTTAGGCACAATACTCTTGACATTCTTCACTTTCAGAAGTGTAAGTTGTATTGTGACTAATTAGTTTTGGAAAACAGCATTCAGGAATGTTCTACTGACAGTGTCTAGTACTCTTTTTGGGAAAGGAAATTGGTTTCTTTTGCAGATGAAATGTAGCTGTTACTCAGTTGGGGTGTGTGTACCTGATAGTGCTTTCCCAAAGTAGTGCTTATATTACTGGGAAACTTATTTTTCCAATATTTAAAGAGTAATGTTTTCTTACACAAGGAATTATTTCCCCACCATTTTTTGAAAGCTGAAGTATAAAATGTGAAATGCACAAGTGTTGCAGATATGTACTGGTGCCCATGATACTACAAGAAAGGAAACAACATTCTTCTTATCATGCTCTGAAATGACTTTTGCTACTTTGTAAACTTTCCTTTAAAACCCCTATTTTAACTTCTGTAAACTCAGTACTATTCATAACATGGGATCCTGATTAGTTTTGAAGAACTCATGACTGCCATTGTTGTTCAGATATCAGGGTTTGTGCTGAGAAATAAATTGATAGTGCTCTGGGCATGAGGTGGATCAAGAGAGTTTGAATTTGTTGCTCATTTAGGTGTTTCTGAATTGAGCTTTAATGTATGAGCTAAATGAATTGTTACCTGTTCCTACCTTCTGTCATGGACTCTCTTCAATGCTGCACCAGAAAGTTCTCTCCTCCCCAGCTTCGCCACATGAAGTGGCATATCTTTCTCATGCCTAAAGCAAAGTTGTGACCCATGTAAATATGACAGTCTGAAACACAGTATGCTGAGTATTTCAGAAAGCTTTAAATCACTGAGAGAACAATGCTTCTGGGTTTCAGCCTTCTGCATGTTATAATTATAACATACATTATTGAAATAAACCACACATCTTATATGATTGATTTGGTGATGTCACAATCTTTCATTTGTACCATTAAACTATTATTTGCTTCATTGTATCCAAATCTTTGGTATAATAATGAGTAGATTTGCACTTTTTATCCATCGACTTTTACGTTGGGCAATGATGAGAAACATGATACACACACATCCCAGATATTGTTGGTCTACAATTCCATCATCTTTTACTTTTGGCTGTGTTGGGTCAGCTGACATCTGGAAGGTCATAGGTTCTTCATCATGGTATTAAGAAATCATGAAGTATGAAGTGGCTTGTGGTTAGGATTGTTTGTAAATATTTTAAACATCTCATCTTACTGCAGCTGCTATTTTGTAGTACAGTGGTACCTCTACTTACGAATGCTTCTACTAACGAAAA
>CM034708.1:114932563-114963026 GCA_020142125.1 Phrynosoma platyrhinos
CTGCTGGAACGAATTAATTTCGTAAGTAGAGGTACCACTGTACATTAATTACCGAGGCATGAATATCTTTACGATGCTAAGCATAACGTCTCATTTTATCAGATATTACCATTAGTAGATATGTGCTTTAAATGTCAAACTTCATGTGCATTTTAAAGAAAAACACAATATTTACATGATAAATGGAGCTGAAGCTTTAAAATGATGTTGTACACATTTTTGGAAAGACTACTTCTGTGCCCTTTATTGATTAAACACATAAAATAATGATGTAAATGTCCACATAATACTATGTATTCAAAATAATGAGTTGTTCTTCTGTTTCATGGCAGAGAGAAGATGTGGGCCAGCTTTTACTGCAGATTTGAAAGCTTTCCCCTATAAGGTTCTATGTGCACAAGAAACTAGAAGGCCAAACAAAACTCTTTTTCTAGAAATAACCTTTTCTATATGTAGAGAGTTTTCTCTCCACTTTTAAAAATTAGGCAGAATGATCAAGCATACAAGGTCTGTAGTATTTATGTCTAGTAAGAGCAACACCATTTGTTGTGGTTGACTGCATCACTCCTTTTGAGCCAAGTGAGAGATTGATGTCTTTGTCTTTGTCCTTAGGTATGATGAAGAGATGGCACAAAGTGAAATGCCAGATCGTGATTTACGAAGTCGCTCTGGACAGCCCATTGGGTTTAAAGGAAACCGTGCCAGAGACACTGGAAAATCAGGACCCCTTACATGGAAGTAGCTGCAGAATGCACTTAAGTTTGATGCTTCTTGAACTTTGGGGTGTAGTGGTCTTGATAGGACGTTCTGTTAAAATGAATGCTCAGATTTGGAGGACTTTTCTTTTTGCAAAATGCTCTTGCTCAAAGAGGACAGAATATTTTTTTTCTGTATTGTCAGCAGAGGTCTGTACACAACTGATTTAGTACCATGTATATAAGTATATATATATAATTAAATGCAGTTGCTACAGGATTGTTATGCTGCATGTTGTATCAAGGAATTGTAATATATAGTATGTATAAATGCAAGTGGGATTGAATTTTTTAAAATAAAAAAATGGTTTCCAAGATGCATTTTTAATCCTTTTTCTTACATTCCTCACACATGCAACATACCATATATACTTGACTATAAGTAGAAAAATTTATGCCCCCAAATTGACCCTAAAATCCTGGGTTGACGTATATATGGGTCAACATAGTAATACTGCTCAGAAAGGTCCTGAAAGAAGCTCTGCCCCAATGCCCAACTCTCCCTGCCTTGGCAATGATTTCTGAAAGAGCTGACAAGGCACAGTGTGTGTGTGTGTGTGTGTGTGAAAGTGGTGATTACCTTCTCAATTAGACATTAAAACCTCCCCTCCCCTTCCCCCCCTTCTTCCTTCTCCTCCTCTGGATCTATCTAACCACAAACCCCATTTCCCCCTACTTCCTTCCCTTCTCATTTGGATGTGAAAACCTTCCCTCCCCATCCTCCTCCTGCTTTGGATCTCTCTAACCACCAAACCACATTTCTCCCCACTTTCCTTCCCTTCTAAATTGGATGTTAAAACCTTCCCTCCCTATCCTCTTCCTCAACTGGATTTTGCTGACCATGGAACACTCCATTACCCTCCACTTCCTTCCCTTCTCTCTGAATCAGATGTTAAAAGCTTCTCTTTCAGCACCAGGGAAGTGATGTTTGGTTTCCAGTAGAAGTCTAGAGAAGGGAAGGGAGGGAAGTAAGGAAGTGGTGTTTTCCTTTTTTTGTTCAATTTGTCCTTTACAATCCTTTATTAGATGCCTCTAAGTTTTACCCTTGACTTATCCACAAGTTATATCAAAATCCATGATTTTGGCCCTAAGACCTTCCCTTGATTTATATATGAGGTCAACTTGTACATGAGTATATATGGTAAGTATTCATTCCAAAATTAGTATCTTTTCTGGGGAAAACACTTTTATTTTTTTCCCCTCCTGAATTGTACTAAAACTCTGCTACTGAAAGCATGCATACTTTCTAGGTGGAAAAGATACAAAAACAGTCAACATAATGCTTCATATTAAATTAACCTGTTTTTAAAAATGCCATTCTGTCTTTCTTTCTGCTTTGTCAAGAATTCTATTTATTCAACAGGGGAAAAATGGTTGGCTGTAGGACTTCGAAGTCTTGCTGTTCCTATATTGATTGAGGATGCAGTGACTCACCGGTTGTCATGACTATTTATAGCAAAGACCAATCTATAAATTGAGTGCTGATACAGCAATCTCCTTCCCCACAATTTGATCTACAGCTTTTACCATAAGAAACAATGCCAGAGTTCCAAGTATCATTCTCCAGCATCTGGCAGCTGCACTAAAGCACTGATGCATTGCAGCAGATTTGACAGGTAGCATGTCCTTCAAATTTGAAATGTTATTCCACCATTTCTTTTTACTCAGAAGTTGAACATTGGATTCTCTTGCCTACTGATGCTTATAAATCTCTGCTTCAATCCACTGAACCATATTTGTATGCAGCAATTTTGTTCCATTCCTTATGCTTTGGAAATATATTTTAAATTACAAACATGTTGGTCTGCCTGCTCTCATATTCCACCTTTGTGTAGTAATTTAATCAGTTAATATTACCTCTCAGTGATTTTGTGTTTTTCTTCCCAAACTAAGAGCTTAGAGTGTATGAGGCTGCTTTCACAGAAAGGTTGGCAAAACAGGAAAAGGGAGTATCTGAGAGACTCACTGTGTTTGCAGTGTTTTGGTGAATTTTGAAATCCAAATACACAGTAAGAATAATGGTAACAATAAAAACTGCCAGAACACTAATGAGACACAAGACTGTGACCTCACAGTGTGATCTTCCAAAGAACTGGGCAAATGATGGTATTGTTTACTATATATTTTTCCAACTTCCTATGCTTTCCAACAACTCAATCTTCCAGGCTTTCAAGCAGTAGCCATTGGTGGTAGACTCTTAACCATGGGTTGAATCCATCAGCAGGGCAGAGTTTTCCCTTCTCACTGTACTGGGGGACCCTTGAACAGCAGGGGCATTGGCATAGGAGAGGCAGGCTGCAGGAAATATATGGCATTAGTGAAAAGTACTTCCCTGCCCTATCTTATTTTCATACATCTCTGCTATGTCTAGTCCATTTCTGCATTAAAATGGATATTCTGTGGACATACCCCATTGCTCTGTCAAGTTTCTGACATCCATGGTTTGATATGATGTATAAGTTCAGCTAGTACTTGGGAGGTCACATTGAGATTGTTGGCAATAGGCTTAATGTGATGAAGCAGTTCAATTTTGCCTTAGAAAACCCCAATTCCTAATTGGTGTGTTTTTTGTTGTTGTTAACTGCCTTCACATCGATCTCAACCATGACGACCCTATGGATGAGACTTCTCCAGGACCCCCCATCCTCTACTGCTCTGCCCAGCTCCTTCAAACTCATATTCATGGCCTCTTTCGTATAGTCCATCCATCTAGCATGTGCCCTTCCTCTCTTTCTGCTTCCCTCCAGATTTCCGAACATTATTGTCTTTTCCAACAATTCATGCCTTCTCATGATGTGTCCAAAGTATGACAGTCTAAGCCTTGTCATCTTGGCTTCTAGGGATATCTCTGTTTGTCCTTTTGGCTGTCCATGGGATCCTCAGCACTCTTCTCCAGCACCACATTATCTCAGATGCATTGATTTTCTTCCTATCTTCTTTCTTGACTGACCCGCTCTCACATCCATACATGGCAACAGGGAATAAGATGGCTTGTATGATTCTTACTTTTGTGCTAAGTTGTATGTCTTTGCATTTTAGGATCTTTTCTAGTTCTTTCAATACAGCCCTTTCCATTCTTAATCTTCTTCTGATTTCCAGGCTGCAGTCCCCTATTTGATCCCAGTTATGAGAACTCTTTTACTATTTCTATTTCCTCATTGTCTAGTTTGAATGTGTTTAAGTTCTCTGTGGTCATTATTTTTGTTTTCTTTATGTTCAACAGTAAGCCTGACTTTGCACTTTCTTCTTTGATCTTCCTTAGCAGTTGTCCTAGGTCTGTGAGGTTTTATGCTATTATTATGATGTCCTCAGCATATCTCAGATTGTTGATATTCCTTCCTCCTAATTTCACTCCTCCCTCTTCCATGTCCAAGCCTGGTTCCCCACAATATGTTTTGCATTTAAGTTGAATCGGTAGGGTGATAGGATGCAGCCTTGTCTGACTCCTTTGCCAAATGGGAACCATTCTATTTCTCCATGTTCTGTTCTGACACTAGCCTCTTATCCTGAGTACAGATTCCTCATTACAACTATCAGATGTGTTGGCACTCCCATGTCTTTAAGGATGCTCCATAGCCTTTCATAGTCTATGCAGTCAAAGGCTTTGCTATAGTCTATAAAACACATGCTGATTTTCTTTTGGAACTCCCTGCTACACTCCATCAGCCATCTTATATTTGCAATGTGATCCCTGGTGCTTCTTCTTTTCCTGAACCCTGCTTGGACCTCTGGGATTTCTCTCTCCATGTGTGGTTGGAATCTATGTTGCAGTATATTGAGCATAATTTTGCTTGCATGGGAGATTAGTGCTATGGTTCTATAGTTGCTGCAGTCTGTATAAATAGAGAAATCTGAACATTCTTAAACATAGTGTGTTACCAGTTTGTTATTTCCATTGAGCATAATGGAAGATAACAGATCACTTTATAGTCATTGAGATTTTATTTTCTTCCTTTCACCATTGGAAACAATATTATAACTATTCCAACTGTGTCAAAGTCCAGCTTGTATGATTTTTACCAGTGTCATGACTAATACGTTACACATCTACTAGTTTTCAAAACTTAACCTGCTCAAGGTTACACATAAGCCAGTTTGGGTGAAGCCTTGAGTCTTTCTTTCACTTTATCCTTCATATATACCAGTAATTATGTTTGTTTTCAATTTTAAATTTGGTTGATTAAATTAAAAATTTAAAATGTAAATCAAGATGTTGACCTAAATAATATACAGATGTGTGTGTATTTGTGTGGTGTGTATGTAGTATGTTATGTTCCATTTTTCTGAGTTTTGAAGGCAGGGTTATTAACATGGAAACCCACAGGGTGACTTTGGGCAAATCACACTCTCAGCCTCAGAAGAGGGCAAAGGCAAACCCCCTCTGAAAAAATCTTGCCAAAGTTGGAAACAACAGAGTGCTCTCAGAGGCTCAAGTGTATAATATAACAAATGATTTATTAAACAAAGTGAACAGAACTCACAGATTACTTCTTGATGGACATTAACTAATCTCTCATATTCTTAACATCAATGATCATATCATTCACTTTCTCACTCATATCTTAACTAAGTCTAGCCCTGATTCTAACTAATCTCTCTGATCCTGATTAATTCTCCAAACACATCTAACTTCTAAATCCACCTCTGACAGACTCCTGATCCTAACCTTGACAGACCAAACTATCAGTACTTAACAGTCATATACACCCCTGCTTTTTTATACCCCCTGAGACATTCAGCCACCAGTCACTCCCAGCATTTCATTCTTTCATCCCCTCTCAACATGACCTTACCTTATTACATCTACTATAGTTACCATAATTTATCTAAGAAACACAACAACATCTTCCCAGTCCATAACATCGCACTTTTCTGCTCTGGTCCATGAGTGTCACAAATAGCCCATTTTGTGTGTATTGTCAGAGATTAGATACCACTGTTCTATAATCATAGATTAAAATTAAAACTTTGGGATATGAGAAAACATGTTAAGAACAGCATGTTCATCGATAGAACTCTTAATAGTTTAAAATAATGCTTATTTGTTGAATATATATAATCAGTTTTCAAGTTCTTTCAACTGTTATGCGTTCCCTCTCTGTGGGTCATGTCTTGGCAGGGAGAACATTGCTGTTAAATACATTTGTAGTCCAAAAGTGAATGTCATCATTGTGATGTCATGCAGAAAGGCAGATGTTTCCTCCTCTCAGTCCCAAAACACATACTGATAGGAAATGTTACTGTACCCAACTCTTGGAAAGAATTGTGCTGTTGTAAACAGGAGCGTTTGACTATCACTGTGTCTGCTTAAACTTTTCAGAAATCATAAGATCAATGTTTCAAATAATATCATAGCAACATTTCTCCATAAGAACATCTGAGCACTGGGCAATCAAAGCCGATCATAGTCAATACAAAGTTTAATTTATTCAAATTTGTTAGATAATTTATTTTTTCATCAGGTTGGCCTGTTGTTCCTCCTTGTACTGGTTTGCTTTCTGATTCCTAATTGTTTTTTTTTTTAAAATCAAAAAGTGAAATAAAATTCATTGTTAACTCTTATGATTGAGATCTCTGGAGAACATGGAATGTAGACACAACCACAACTGAAACATTTATTGTCTGGATGCTATCCCACTGTCTTGGAATTAGAAGATCAAGTGTCTGAGGGCTCTAGGAAGTGCAAGATATGCTGTGGCTATAACTGATCCCTTGGCAAAACATCTCAGACATGCTGGTGGAGCTTTTGTATTGACAATGAGATACTATACCTGAAATGGAGTATAATTTTGGCTAGAACATGGGAGCCACACGGCACTGTAGGCTCCAGGAATTGTCTATTACCTGTTCATTCTCAGTCTTCTCTTGTTTTCCATAGGGTACAGTCCACAGGCCAGTTTCCCAGTGTGAAAGGAACCATACTTCACTTTATTGAGCAGACCTAGAGAGGGGCACATTACATGTTCAGCAGCAGTGTCCAGGATGCCCCTAGTTTTTCCTTTGTAGAGTTGTTGACCTACCTATTAACTGAGCAAGCTCCATGGGAGACAGTTATACAACATCTGAAGGTGGTCTTTACGTTGGGTTTATGACGTAAAGGACCCTACCATTACTACTCTTGTGATCAGAAAACAGTATTGTGAATAATATATTCAGTCCTCCTACCTGTAGTGGATGCTTGGAAACTGACTCTACTGGAGTCGCTGTGCTACTGTGGCTGAATGAGAGGGAGTGTGTGGTGTTATTTTGCATAGTGATTGTGTGGTGCAGTGCTTGGATATTATGAGTTAGAAGAAAGTTTCTGTTGGAAGTTTATTGTATTTCTCTGTGCATGAGCAATTACAGCACAGTCCTTCTTTTTGGTCTGGTTTTTTTTTAATAATTATTTTCAGATTCTGTTTTCCACTTCCCTGCCTGGATTGAACATGGACTGGATAGTTACCATTTCACAGCAGCTGTGAATTTCCACTCCCTGGTATAATGAGTATAATGAAAATGAGAATTGATCTGTTAGTTATTATATTAAGGTTACTTATCAGCCAAAGAAAATTGTGGATATGGCAGTAGACTCACGTTGCTATGGTTGAGTATTATTGAAGGAGTATTGGAATGTTAGAGGTGAATCACAAGGAGCTTTGAATTTTTGCCTCATGGCTTTTCCATTCACTCAATATAATGCTTATTGTTAACTGCATCAAGTCAACCCTATGGCAACCCTTATGAATGGGAGACCTCTAAGTCACCCTGTCATAAACAGCCCTGCTCAGGTCCTGTAGACCTAGGGCCATTGCTTCCATGATTAAATCTATCTATCTTTAATGTGCTTTTCCTCTTTTCCTACTGTGTTCTACCTTTACAAGCATTATTGTCTTTTCTAGTGTGTCATGTATTCCCATGAGATGTCCAAAGTACAACAGTCTCAGTTTAGTCATCTTGGCATTTTGGGAGAGTTCAGATTTGCTCTAGAAGTCATTGATTTAGCAGTCTACAATATCTCTAGAACTCTTCTCCAGCATCTCACTTCAAATCAATTGACTTTCTTCCATCTCTTGTTTTACTAAGTCTAGCTTACTCTGATTCATGCTTTTCATATTCCATCTTCCTACAGTATATGTTGTTCAGCTTCACACTTTCCTTTCACCTCTGAGCACATCTGCAGCCAAACATCTTTTGGCTTGAGTCCATTAGTCATTAGTCACTGCAATACTTGTAGTTGTCCCTCTGCTGTACCCCTGTAACTAATTGAATGCTTTCTCACTTGGGAGTAAGAAATTTTCTGGAAGTATCTCTTGTTTCATTTTGAATTGTTTCATTATAGGATTTTCATGGTAAAAGAAAGGGTTTACCATGCCTCCATGTGCTAGCTATGCTGCTACTGGCATTGCTTCTGAGAGATCCTTCACCAGTGTCAGCCCCCTCCCCTCCACTGCTGCTGCTCAATAGCTTTTTGGTACATTTAGGGCCTTTACAGACTGCCAGAAATAGTGCAAATTGAGTCCACTTTAACTGCCCTGACTCAGTGCTAGGGAATCATGGGAACTGTCATCTATTGTGGCACCAGAGCTCTCTGACAGAGAAGGCTCAATGTCTAAGAAAAAAAATACAATTCCCATGATTCCCTAGCACTGAGCCAGGGCAGTTAAAGTGGACTCAATTTGCACTATTTCTAGCAGTCTGCAAAGGCCCTTAGTCTGGCTCCTCAGCAAAAGTCTACTAGCAGTCCTGCTTCCATCAGCATAGCCTCTGTCTCACAAGAACCTTCAATCTCACCATTGTGGAAAAGTTGTGCCATGGTGAGAATCATATTGTAGGCCAACTTATTTTCTAGCCTGGTCTGCCAGGACACAACAGAGTTTTTAATTTGATGGAGAGATTTTACTTAAGAGTAGCTTGCAACAAAGATCACATCATGCATATATACACACAAGCACATATACCATACATACACAACATAATAATTCCTCTTGACTCATTATGTTGAATAAAGCTGAGCATCTGTAAGCTTCAGATGTGATGACTGGTACCAGCTGAAACACTTTACTCAGTGAATGACTACCAGGTGGATAGAGTCATTCATTGAGTGTAAACTCAAACACTAATGTTAAAATTTGCCTGTTTGTTGGTGCAAAGCGTAGGAGTCAAGGACAATATGGCACAGGAGGATGGAAGATTATTTTTCTATATGAACTAGAATTCACACACAGGCATGGACAGCTGTGGTTTTGGAGTGTCCTACTTGCAGCACTGCACAGATTGTTAATGTCAAACGTTTGGATAGGCATGAAACATACTTGAGAAGCATATTCAGTTACAGGGCCTAATGATACTATGATTTTGTGGGAAAGATGCAATCTGCAATTCTATGCAGACACGTTAAGGTGAATGCTTTAGAGTATTTGCTGGTTGCTACTCAGTTTCATAGGTTTTTGGTATAAACCAGTATGAACCAGATAAAGTCAGGTCCTTAACATACGTTATACTGAAGATCTGTGACTACATACCTTTCTTTTTATTCCAAGTCACTGGGTCTGGGGGGACTGCTAATTTGATGTGAAGTAGTACTAGATAGGAGAATTATTTAATTTAATCGATTTTCCTGATATTATCATTACTCTAATCTAAACTACACATCCCCACACTGCTATTAGCCCAACTAAGAAGGAAAAATCTGTATTGCTACCTCTGTGACCCTTAAAGTTTTTTTGTAGCCAAGGAAATGTACCTTTCACATGCCAACTGTACTTTACAGTATACTTACACTGGAAGCTGAGTTGGGAGTTCAGTCAGTGGTGGGAACCTGGCTGGATAGTGATTGCTCCAAGGTATTGCTGGTCTTTGATATGCTCTCATTAGGACAGAAGGAAAAATTTCTCCCAAGACATAGTAACCCAAAATGTGCTTGTAGAATTATAGAATTGGAAGTGACCTCAAGGGCCACGAAGCCCAAACGCCTACCATGCAGGAATACACAATTAAAGCACCTTCCCAACAGATAGCCATCTAGCCTCTGTTTAAAAAGGAAAGACATTTCCAGGCCTTCTTCCCCTTGTCTTATGATTCCCCATATTAACTCCTGATGCAGAAAAAAAACCAAACCCTACTCAACTTATTCTTTAGTGTATCCACTGATGTGATGATAGTGCCAGTAGCAAATGAAATGGCAAGGGGGCTGAGAGTAGATGGGACAGGAAGCACATGTTGAGCCCATGTCCTAACCTGGGTCAGTCCCTGTGCTTGCACAGGGATGGGCAAGTGTTTACCTGCCATTGCACCATGGAACCGCTACCTCACCTTCTTGCATCACCCCTGAGAAGACCCCCATTGCTGCGTCTGACATAGAAATAGAGTGCCTGGCTGCACACACATGGCCAGGTGCCCCATTCCCATGTCAGATGGCAATAAAGGTCTTCTCGGTAGTGGTGGAGGAAGGTAAGGGGCGTGTGGGGCTGTCTGGTCTACAAAACTCCATGGCAAACCATGGATCACTTTGTCTTGTGCTAGGGCTCCTTTGACCCAGGATCAGGCTTGATCCACTGGAACTGCATCCAGTCTGTCAAATCCTGGCCTGGGGCTAGTGGCCTGCATCATCTGAACAGGATAATGCAAGGTTGAGGGGGAACACAGGCTTAATGAAACATATTTGCTATTCATCCACACTCCCCAATCCCAGCCTCTAAGAATCAGTCTTTGTATACACTGGTGCCTTCATCTACATGGTTTGATCTTCAATTCTGTATATTCTTCCTTACTTTGGAGTGGAAGAGAATGAAATCCACTAGCTGTTGAGGTAGATAATGTCAGGTAGACAAAGCAAGTATGTTTAAGATAGTGTTTGAAATTAGTAGAAAGGCTTGCATAACAAAGCAAAATGATGGAAAATTTAAGGTAGGGAAAGGAAAATCTACACTGTTCAAAATGCTGAACAATGCTTTGGCTTGTGTTCAAAGTGATGGATACTATGGGATTTTGCTGTTGCTTAGCAATTTAACATGTGAGTGATTGACTCAAAAGTTCTTCTGTACAAACAGAGCAAATAAGCCTATATCTCACATCTGCACCTGCTTCTAAAAGCTAGATTTAGAGATATGAGTTGCTCCTACTGCCCTGTGTCTGCGTATGTGCCCAGCTGGTAACATGGCTACTGTTTAACAAATGTTTTGAAAATGCCACCGTGAACCAAGATAAAAGGGAGAGTCCAGTGGATAACTGTCGCCTCTAGTACATAACTGAAAGAGAAAATATCACAATTCCTTACTCTACCTTTGGAATGTAGATTTAAAATCACAGCACCATTCAGAATTTAAAAAATAAGGCACTTTACAAATGCATAATTAATTTGTGAGGGCATGTCTTCTCCCTAGGATGTGATGAAACCAGGGCTGGCCTTTCCTTTAGGCAGAGTGAGATGATCACCTCAGAAAGCAAGTTGGGAAGGCAGCAGTAGCAGCCTCCTATCTATTGTTCATGAACTCTCCAGCTGTGACCCAGAATTGTGTATGTCATGTAACTTGCCCTCGCCCCCTTAAACTCGCCTGATGCCTCCAGTGTTCAAGTACAAACCAATAGACAGTTAACTCAGCTTCTGTACATTGTTCAGGGAGAGGATGACATCTTGCCTTTTGTTTAGACAGGAAAATGCTTTCAGCCATCCCTGGATGAAGGGTACTGCTTTAGGTGGTTTTAAAGGGGGACTAGACTAAAAGGAGAATAGATTGGAGGACAGGAATGTTCAAAACGATGACTTGCAATATCTTCATGTTTAGTTTGTCCCTGAATGCCAGTTACCACAAACAAGATACTGGATCAATTAATTATGTGATCCTGTGAAGTTTTTCTTATTGTAGTATTGGAGGAAACCCTTGTAAAGCTAGAGCTAGATTCACAGGATAGCTGAAGGAAGACCAGCTTCTTTGGGAGATGAAATACACTCTGAAAGGAAACCAAGCCTGCAATGCCAGCAATGACTGGAAGCAGCAGAAAGAAAAGAAACGCTATTGGGGCTAAAAGAGTTCCTTGTCAGCTCCTAAATGATTGTTTGCATTATAAAAAGGAGCATGTGAATAGACAAACGAACACAGGAGAACAATTGTTATGCTATCTATACATAGTGGCTTTATTGATGCACTGAATGATTTGGCTGAGCATGTCATTTGCACCAGCACAAATGGGCTGGACACCATGTTATGGGTTAAAATATGGCCACAACTTTAATGCATTTAATAATAATAATAAATAAAAATTATTTATATACCACCCGGTGGCGAACCAATCTAGGCGGTTTACAAAGCTAAAAATACATAACTTAATAACAACTCCCCCCCTTAAAAATCGATTAAACTAGATGTCAGTTAAAACAGTAATTATATCAAACGATAACAAACAATTAGCTAAACCCAGCAACCCATACAGCTTGATGCTCACAAGGGCTGTAAAGACAATCTTAAAGGAGAAATCCAAAGATTTACAGGTATCATAAATCAATCACAAGTTGATCATAAACCAATCATGAGTGATCATAAATCAATCATAAGATGATCATATCACACGCAGTGACAACATTGTTTGCAGGTGATAAAGTATATGCCCATTCAGTTTGAGGGGATATTATTATTATTATTATTATTATTATTATCTTAAATACGGCCCAATGGCTTTATGCTTAGCAAATGGTTAAGTTTGGCTGCTAGCTACACCTGCCTGGGAAACACCTAGGCAGATTCTTTTCCCTCAGCCAATCTGTGTGACTAGCCCTAACAGTTAGGTGGAGGAGTCACCAGCATCTGCCCAGATTTCAGGTTACCCCCCTCATTGTCCCCCTCACCCCCCAAGTCTTATCCTTCCCCTGATTTAGCTCATGCCCAATGTCTCCTCTTCCGTTCCATACCCAGTAGTTGTAACAAGCGGCATACATCCATGACATAATACAGAAGACAATTCTAGATATGAAATAAAACTAACGTCTAAGTCAATATAGCAGCAGCCCTGTGACATACTGCAAAATAGAATGCTAGGTACAAAATAAAAGGCAATAGCAAAGTAAAGATAGCAATGACACAACTATGATGCAACTATGATAAAATATTTGGCAAGACAATGACAAAGAAAAGAGGGAAGATGAAAAACCCATGCTCCAATAAGATGAGAAAATTCCTTCCTGGTCCCTAAAAACAACCAGCTGAAGCCTGGAGATACCCAATTATAACCATGTGATAAAGTGGGTGGGAGGTTGGGTTGTTTGGAAGATCTGGCTGGCTTACATGTGGGCAGGCATATATATATATATATATATATATATACACACACACACACACACACACACACACACACACACACATATATATATATATGCCTCCAAAATCACACATGAAATCTTGTGAGATTTCACATGAACCATGATCAGGCTTCAAGCCTTCCTGAGAAGCCCTGGTGCTGGCCCAGAAGATGTCCAACACAACAGCAACCCTTTGAACAATGGAGTTTATCACATGGGGGATTCCCATGCAGAAACGAGGCTTTAAAATGAAAAAAACAAATGCTAAAGCAGTTAGATTTTCAGACGACATTGCTGTTAAAATGGGGTTAAAATATGGTTAACCCGAACAGAAATTAGACAAAAACTGCTTCTTTTAACCTTCAGAAAATCCTGAAAATAAAAAGAAGCAGTTTTTGTCTAATTTCCATTCGGGTTAACCACATTTTAACCCCATTTTAACAGCGACATCGTCTGAAAATCTAACCACTTTTGCGTTTTTGTTTTTGTTTGCATTTTAAAGCCCCGTTTCTGCATGGGATTTCCCCCGTGTGATAAACTCCAATGTCATGTAAGTTTACTAATCCTGAAATCCAGAGATGTAGGCAAATCCAACAGTGATTACATCCTATTATTTTAGAAGCTTGGTAAGAATCCATAATATTTAAACAACAAAAATCTTTGTTCCTTTCCTTGACAAAGGTTTGGCTTCAGATTTACTTGCCCATTCCCTTTTTCCTTGGCTTCCTGCTTGTAGCTGAAGGGAAAAAAATACAATTCATATTCTCACAAAAGACCAGCTTTCATGACTTGCAGGGACGGAACATGCCTGGCCCAGGCCTAACCCTCTTGAAAGCAAACAAAGGTCTGTCTTGTGTAAGTGGAATTCACTGTCCCTGTATTTTCTCATAGTTTGTGTCTGTGAATGTGAATGAAATCAGTGATTGCCTTTTATGGGTATTCTCTTTTGTCATAATGTTTCCCTACCATATATTTTCTGCTATATTTGAAGGGGGTCAATGGATCATTTATTGGTCTGCTTGCTTCTGCTTATGGGTGTTAACTGATGTATACCTGTAGACCAACTAGATAAAATTATCTTAATGAATCAGAGTGATTGGTGTATCATATTGACCTAAAAATTAAATTGTAAAATAAAACATGTGCACAATAAGTTACAAAAGCATTGTGGGTAGGAGAGGATAAAATCAGGAACAAGTAAGGTTTCTGAGCAAAAGTAACAAGAGTTGGACTCTCACATTCTTTGGCATAATGGGCACTTTTAGTAGAAGAAATATATATAAAATGAAATTAATTAATTAACTATATTGCTCATTAAGGAGTATCTGTACAAAGAGGAGCACCTGATTTCCTGCAAAGCAGATGAGATCACAAACTGGACAGGATGTCTTTAAATGAAGAACATGTTAATACTGTATTTCAGAGGAAGGAACTGGAGAAACCAGTATGCCATAGAAAACCCCATGAAATTCATGGGGGTTGCCAGAAGTCAACAGGTGGCTTGAAGACACATGCACACACACACATACAACTAACCAACTGTAATGGACTGCTAAAAAGACAACTATGTGAGTCTTAGAGCAAATAAAGCCTGCTCAGTAAAGTGGAAGGAAGGAAGAAAAGAGGTGGTGGATACTACAGGTGGATTGGTTCAGTTAAGAAGTCACAGTCCTGAGTTTGCAAGACCTGAGCAGGGAGCCTGATGATTGGGAACCTTGGAGGTTTGTCATTCATAGACTTACTATAAACTGAAATTGACGTGACAGCAAATAACAACCACAAATATGCAACTTAGAGAAAACTACAGGAATTTATTACCATCTTTCTGTTTGTTGCACAGGTTACCTAGTGGAAAACACCATTTCCACTAGGAGGCCTGGGTGTGTTTTTGTGTTCTATTTCTAATCTAGGATCAAACACAACTTGCTAAGCCAAATTTGCAACCATTTAGTATACACTTAATCAGTTCAAAACTGCTGGAATAGTATGTTTCATGAGCTAATATTACTACTACGCACAAAGTTTTATAGTTGTCAAGGAAGAGGCAGATACTAATACTAGGATAGACCTTGGGCACTTCCATGCCAGCATTCTCTAAAAGATGCCAGGCACAGATGCTGGCGAAACCTCAAGAATAAACTCTTCTAGAACACAGCCACATAGTCTGAAAAACCCACAAAAAACTTAGACGTAATCTTTGTAAATTTGAAGAATGTGTACACTAAACCCATGATTACACGATCTAGTTTATAACCCTTTGTTTCCAGAGTCAGTTTGGCCAAGAAGGAATGGCCTCTACCTACATAGATATCCCTCCATACCATCTTAACTGAAAACAAATATAACAGCATCTTGACAAAATGTACACCTATGACTCTAAGACTGTAATTTTTTTTCCTTTCCCTTGCTTGATTTTTAAGACTTTTGCCTGATTAAGAAGCCAACAGAATTTCAAAAGCTTGCATCATGTATTTTGTGCATTTTGGTTGGCCAATAAAGGTATTACTATTTTGTGGATTTTGGATGTTACTGTATTTTGGTGTATGGCCAACATGGCTACACTTTGGATATGTTTCCATATTCTATAAATGTGTGTGTGTGTGTATACGTATACTAAGAGAATGTACGGTAATTCTGGCTGCATCTACACTGCAGAAATAATGCAATTTGACACCACCATAGCTCAATGCTAGGGAATTCTGAGATTTGCAGTTTTGTGAGATATTCAGCCTTCTCCCACAGAGTGCTCTGATGCCAGAACAAAGGACAATTCACAGGAATCAATAGCACTGAGTCATGGCAGATAAAGTGGTGTCAAACGGCATTATTTTTGCAGCTCAGCTTTACCTAGGAATCTGGGCTGGTTAGCCATATGATGTATATATAGATAGAAAAGTATGTTTAGGGTAAAAAATTGTTTCTGGAACTGCCTAAGCAAAATGCAAAAGGTTCTCATATCCATAATCATGTGGGGAGTTAGACTAAATATTCCAAACAGCTACTGGACAGCAGCAGTAATGGGAGGAGGTGACCTGGCAGGGGATCTCTCAGAGGCAATAGCAGTGGCATCATAGCTAACACTTAGCTATGTTCTGTGTAGAAGCAGGCACAGTAAACTCCTTTTGAATGTCTTTTACGAGAAAAACTCTACGATGAGACAATCCAAATGAAACAAGAGATAGTGCCAGATGAGACTCCCAGGTCAGAAGGCACTCTGCTAGGTAATGGGGAAGAGCAGAGGACAACTATGAAAAGTGCTGTAAATCTTCTCAAGTTCTAACTAAAATTGGTCAACAAATATGGAGAACTAAACAATGGTTCACAAATTGGAAATACTCCATATACATTCCAGTCCCCAAGAAAGGAGACACCAGGGATTGCTGTAACTACAGAACCATTGCATTAATTTCCTGTGCAAGCAAAATGATGCTCAAAATTCTGTAACATTTTTTTTTACCATATATAGAGTGAGAAATGCCAGATGTCCAAGCTGGATACAGGAAAGGAAGAGGCACTAGTGGTCATATTGCATATATATGTTGGATAATGGAGTGCACCAAGGAATTTCAGAAGAAAATTGGCCAGCACTTTATAGATTATAACAAACCTTTAATTATATAGATCATGAAAAACTATGGATTGTTCTTAAATAAATGGGTATGCCACAATGGACGTTATCACACGCAGGTCTCAAAGCGGCAAGAAAGTGGTATGGAATCAATCCAGAACTATACCGGTATAGAGCCCACAAGACGGAAATGGCTATCAGACGCAACTAGCATCATTGCGCAATTGACGAAACCGCGATAGATACACTCCCGGGAACCGTATCTGCCGTTCACACACAAGTGAGAAGATCCCTTCCAGAATCCAGCAAGGATGTTCTTGCACATGCGCAGAAACAATAATGCTCGCCGCGTCTGTTGGATGTGATTTTTGTCACTTCCTTCTTCCTCACAGATCCATGGGAAATAGCGCCGGGAACCATGGGTCATGATGGGGAAATGCTCCACGATATGTATCTCGTGATCAGACATACGGCGAAAGCAGTATCATTGCGGTATCATTCCGGTCGCGCGATTGCATTTCCCCAAGAAACCGGCATTCAAAAGAACGGGGATGATGCCGCATTGGGATGGGGTTGGGACGGGGTTCTGTGTGACGTCGTGTGAACACACGGGAAAAAGAACCGCAATGGGACGGGATTGGGTGCGGATTCTTTCTGCTTTAGGCCCCGTGTGATAACGTCCAATGTTTGATTGTCCTTATATGTGTCCTGTGCTCAGGACTAGAGGCCACTCAAGACCTGTACAAGAGACTCAGGATCTGTACAAGTGACAAGAGGCTACTGTCAGGACAGAATATAAGAAAATGAATAATTTCCAATTGGCAAGGGGTCTGGCAAGGCTGTAATTTATCACCTATCTGTTTAATTTGGATGATGAAAAAATCATATATAAAGCAGGATTATACTCCTAGGAAGGATGTGTGAAAACTGGAGTAAAGAAGATTAACAATTTAAGATATGCAGATGGCACCTTACTACTAGCAGAAAATAGCAAAGACTTGGAAAAATGACTGAAAATAGTCAAGGAGGAAAGTGCAAAGGCATGTTTACATCTGAACATTAAAACATCAAAAATAATTTTACATAATTTTACCACAATTTACATAGCTTTAAAGTAGATGGTGAAGACATTGAAATAGTTCAAGATTTTCTATACCTTGGCACAGTCATTAGTCAGACTGGAGACTGCAGTCAAGAAATCAGAAGACGAAGAGAATATGGAAGGGCAGCTGTGAAGGAACTAGACAAGATCCTGAAGTGTAAAGTTATATCACTGAATGCAGTTAGGATGGTCCAGGTCATAGTATTCCTGATTTCTTTGTGTGGTTGTGAAAGCTGGTCAGTGAAGAAATCTGATAGGAAGAAAATCAACTAATTTGAAATGTGATTCTGGAGAAGAGTTCTACAAATTCCATGGACTGCTAAAAAAGACAAATAAATAGAGCAAATCAAGCCTGAGCTCTCCCTGGAAGCCAAGATGATTAAACTGAGACTGTTGTATTTTGGACATCTCATGAGAAAACATGCCTCACTAGGGCTGGATCTGCACTGCAGAAATAATCCAGATTGACACCACTTTAACTGCTGTGGCTCAATGCTATGGAGTTGTGGGAATTGTAATTTTGTGGAACATTTAACCTCCATTGTCAGAAATATCTGGTGCCATAATAAACTACAGTTCCCAGAATTCCATAGCATTGAGCCATGGCAGTTAAAATGGTGTCAAACTGAATTATTTCTATCGTGTGGATGAAGCCTCAAAACACAATAATGCTTGGTAAAGTGGAAGGCCACAGGAAAAGAGGAAGACTGCATCCCAGATGGATAGACTCAATCAAGGAAGCCACAGTCCTGAGTCTGCAAGACTTGAGCAGAGCTGCTGAGGACAGGGCAACTTGGCGGTCTCTCATTTATAGGGATGCTATAAGTCAAAGATGACTTGATGAAGTTAAAACAAACTAGCAAATACAGAGGAAGCTTCTTTATACAGGGAAGTACTGTGTATACTCCTGTATAAGTAGAAATTGTAGCCAAAAAATTGAACCCAAATTTCTGAGTCAACTTGTCCACGGGTCAATGTAAGCTGTTGTTGTTGTTAACTGCCCTCACATCAATTTCAACCCATAGCGACCCTGCTGATGAGACATCTCCAAGAACCCCTGTCCTCCACTGCTCTATCCAACTCCTGCAAACTCATACTCATGATCTCTTTAATAGAGCCCATCCATCTAGCATGCAACCTTCTCCTCTTTCTACTTCCCTCTACCTTTCCTAGCATTATTGTTTTTTCCAATGATTCATGCCTTCTCATGATGTGTCCAAAGTACGACAACCTGAGTTTTGTCATCTTGGCTTGCAGGGAGATTTCTGGCTTGATCTGCCCTAGGATTCATTTGTCTGTCTTTTTGGCTGTTCATGGGATTCTTAGCACGCTTCACCAGCACCACATTATCTCAGATGAGTTGATTTTCCTCCTATTTGCCTTCTTAACTGTACAGTTCTCACATCCATACATAGTAATAGGGAATACAATGGCTTGTACAAGTCTAACTTTTGTGCTCAGTTGTATAGCCTTGCATTTTTGGATCTTCTCTAGTTCTTTCATAGTTGCTCTCCTCATTCTTAATCTTCTTCTGATTTACTGGCTGCAGTCTACATTTCTATCAATGTTTGATCCCAGGTAAGAGAACTCTTTTCCTATTTCTATCTCTTTATTGTCTAATTCAGATTTGTGTAGGTTCTCTGTGGTCATTATTTTTGTTTTCTTTATGTTCAACAATAGGCCTGCTTTTGCACTTTCTTCCTTGATCTTACTACAGTCGTCCCTTGACATTTGCGGCTGTGACACTTGCAGTTTCTATCATATGTGAGTTCAAGGCTGCTGGCATGTGCATGCACCCTCTTCCTCCCTTCCCCCCAGACTTTTCCCCTTTGGAGGAAAAAAGTCCAGGAGGGAGGGAGCAGATGGGAAGGAAATTGGCTTGGGGGACTGATCCTCCACCTCTTTCCAGGATGAAAAAGCATGCCTGGGAAAGGGGTGGGGAGCCACTTAAAGGGATGGGAAGACAGGGGAATAATAATAATAATAATAATAATAATAATAATAATAATAATAATAATAATAATAAGTCCATATGCTCCTGTTCCTACTCCTCCTCCCCACCTGTCCCTTTAACTAGCTTCGGGGGGGGGAGGGGGGAGTTATTCACAATTTTCCACATTGCACCTCTAACCCCCTGCAAATGTGGAGGGCTGACTGTGGTTGTTCCAGGACTTTGAGGTTTTCTGCTAGTATTATGGTGTCATCTGTATCTTAGATTGTTGATAGTCCTTCCTCCTGTTTTCAGTCCTCCTTCCTCTGCTTTTCTTACAGTATGTCCTGCATATAAGTTGAACACGTAGGGTGATAAGATGCAGCCTTGTCTGACTCCTTTTTCAATTAGGAACCACTCTGTTTCTCCATGTTCTGTTCTAACAATAGCCTCTTGTCCTGAGTACAGATTCCTCATCAGTACTATCAGATGTGTTGGCACTCCCATGTCTTTAAGGGCCTTCCATAGCCTTTCATGATCTATGCCAGGGACCGGCAACCTACGGTCCATGGGCCGTTTAAGGCCCAGGTCCCTGGACTTACCAGCCCAGGCGGAAGGTTGCCGCCGTGGCGGGTATTTGCCGCTGCGTGGATGCGTGTGGCGCAACCGCCATTTTGGTAATCAAAATGGCGGTTGCAGCACGTTTGCGCATGCACAGGAGTACTGTACATGCGCAAACGCATCACGACCGCCATTTTGATTTCCAAAATGGCGGCCGTGGCGCGCGTGGAGGTGGCTGCGCAGTGGCGGCGGTGCACACGTGCGTGCGTGTGCGCACGCCACCATTTCCCCCCTTGGCCCAGCGGTGGGAGGGACTTTGAGGGACTGGCCCCAAGCTCAAAAAGGTTGCCTACCCCTGATCTATGCAGTCAAAGGCTTTGCTGTAGTCATTCAAGCACATGCTGATTTTCTTTTGAAATTCCCTGGTGCGCTCCATTTGCCATCCTATGTTTGCAATGTGGTCCCTTTGGAAACATCTCCTGGTGAAAGGGAAGAATGTAATCTATCCTGGAAGGACTTACCCCCCCCCCCCCCCCCCCCCCCCCCCCCCCCCCTGACACTCTCTCATCCATCCAGCCTTCAGAGAGTGCACAAGCAGTTATTCCTGCTGGAATTTTGTATGTTCTTTGGCATTATTTTTCTTTGTTTTGTCCGTTAGAATTCTTTGTTTCATGCCCCTAAGTTTTATCCTTGATATATCCATGGGTCATATCAAAATCCATAATGTTGGTGCAAAACCTGCCCTTGACTTATTCATAAGGGCAACTTATAGTCAAGTATATACAGTAAGCATTGTTTTCTTAGTGAGGATCTGAGAAAGTGAAACTCCCCCCAAACATGATGCCAATGTATTTTTCCCTTTCCCTTTTTATTCCCATCTGTGCAGAATAAAACAAAGTCAACTTTATGTCTGACTTACTTTTTTTTTTTTTTACAATTGCCATAGAACATTTAATTTTGAAATTATTATTTTGGCCAGAGTGGCATATTTACCTGGAAGTAAATCACACTAAATTTAAGGGGGTGTGACTTAAGAGAAAATATTGATTTGCATATTAGTTAAAGTTGCATATCAGTTGCATGTTAGTTATCAGCACAAAATAATCACTGTACTTGAGTTAGGTTTGCTTCTTTCAATAGCAATTTTTTATTTGTTTTCTGATGATTAGACAATTGTTTCATTCAGGCCCAATTAAGCCAAATTAAGCCAAAGATTTTTTAAAAATAATAATACCTGCCTTCACATAGCTATCCAGACAAATTTATTAAGCTTGATTTAGCCAAGTTCATTTCTATTGTAGCCAGAGGAACTAATTGAATTGGCTGCAATTCAAACTTTAAAACTGGAGATCTTTCAGGACAGTTGAAAAAAAAATCTCATTAATATTTCACTTCTTCAGTTTCATTATAATTACTGAGCTCCAAGCACCTTTATTGAAAAGGGCTGGCAGACCAAATTTTATGCATCTCTCATTTTAAAATATTTTTGGTGTTAACTGGTGCAGTCTCGTTGCTTATTGCATCTATTGTGGTTTACAAATTGGCAGCATTCTGATCTTTGAACCACAAGGGGAAGGATCTGGTGTTGAGCGCATCTGCAAGAGAGGTACAAAAATCTGGTACCAAATATGGAGAGCAACAAAGGTCCTCTGAAGGTTTTCTGTCTCATCTTGTGCCAAAATTATATGGCTGACTTTTGCTGCTATGTAACTTAATGTGGTGGTAGTCAAACACTGTTTGCTGTTCTGCCATGGAAAATGTCTTGAGCTGGTTCAACCTCACCATATGGAACATATGGAGATAATCATATGCTAAAGACATTAATGAAGAAGTATGGACAGCTGATGTTTGACATATACTTTCAAAAGCTATGTGAAGGCAGGTATTATTATTTTTCAAAATCTATCTATCTATCTATCTGTCTATCTATGTGTCAGAGGCACAAAGCAAAAATGGAAAGCTCAAGCAGCCAAGGGCAGATAGATGCAGGATAAGAAGGTGATACACAGAGACAACATTTATTTTCTTTCTTTCTTTCTTTCTTTCTTCCTTCCTTCCTTCCTTCCTTCCTTCCTTCCTTCCTTCCTTCCTTCCTTCCTTCCTTCTCTATTTCTTTCTCATCTCCACACACATGTGTAACTAGTTCACAAAGGTGTGTACAATATATGACCCAACTGTGATGGCTGTACTGCTTTTATTTTCTTCTAGTCTAGTAGAGAGAAAGAGAGAGAGATGATTCAGAGTAGCACAACCAACTCTAGAATTAGAGCAAGACAGGTGGGAAATTTGTGGTTTTAAAAGGACAGCATTTTAAAAAAGCAGTTTCATTTGTTGCTGTATTTTTACTGCCAAAGTGGGGAGAGGTGCTAGTGGGATTTCCTGCTTCATTTGCCAAAATAACTCGCACTTGGATTTTGATGTGGGGAAGGGACTCCATTTGTTGTACTAGTTGAGGCAGCAAAATGTCTTCAGCCCTGGTCAGGGATGCCTGTGCTATATGGCAAAAAGGAGCAGGCAAAAAGTGGAAAGCCCTGAAAGTGAGTGGTTTTCCAGGGTCTGAAGTTCCAGGTTGTGCCCCACACCATGATCCTCCAGGAAACACCAAGAGCAGTGGCCACACTAGGGTTGGTGTCAGCCCCCCCATTGACCTCCTCCCCCCATACTACACTATGCAGAATCCTTAGTAATATTTTTTTTTTGTAGAAATGTTATTCATACATCACAATGGCCATATATCACTGAATGTAATTAACAACTAGCAAAATTAAAATTATATCTTTAAATTACAATATCATACACACAGGCTAAATGTATTTACAGTTGGCCCTCTATTTTATCAGACCACCCCCCACCAAAACAGAGACTCGCCAATATTCAAGCCCCATAGGCTTGTATGGGGCACGCTCCTGCAAGTGTGCGCAGGTGCACACCCACAGGTTCGCACCCCACTGATTTATTTTTTAATTTTTTTTATTATAATAAAACATATAAAACACGCAAAACATACAGAGCATAAAATACATACATACATATACACTTACAGACCAACATATACTCCACATAAAAACAACAAACACAAAACCTACATTATATCCACACAAATAAACAAAAACTTCCTAAGCTTCAACTACCTCTTATAATACAGGCTTCAATCCCAACCTCAATGCCAAGTTTTAAATTGGATTACTTCACTGTAATCATCCCCTTTTTTACTTCTACCGCCGTCTCTGGTAAAAGAGAGGCCTTAAAAAGAAAAAAAAGAAAAGAAAAAAAAGAAAAAGAAAAGAACCCCACAGTGTTTCCATTTCTAATCTTTCTAAGGCATATTAATCTAATAACTTTACCACCAGTTCATTATACTCACTATTTTGCAAAAAAATCATCAAAGGTTCCCAGTCCAATTTTACATCCTCCCAAGATCTCCCTCTTAAAAGTAAGGTAAGTTTATCCATTACCATGCAGTCAATCAATTTATACAGCCAATCTTCTATCTTAGGACAGTTACTATTTTTCCACTTAGCTGCATAAGTCATCCTTGCTGTGGTTGTTATATAATAAAGTAATTTCCCATATCTCTTTTCTAGATCCCCATCATCTATCATACCTAGCAAATACAGTTTAGAATCTATATGTTTTTTGATCGGCAGCATCTGAGTAAGTACTTTGTGTACATTCTTCCAAAATTCCTTGGCAATTTTACAATGCCACCACATATGTATGAAGGTACCATCCTTCTCATGGCACTTCCAACAATTTTTGCTGATATTTTTCTGCATTTTGGCTAGTTGGACAGGAGTCAAGTACCAGCGATGTTGCATCTTTTGGAAATTTTCCCGTAGATCAAAGCAGAGAGAATACATAAGGCGACATGACCAAGCTTTCTCCCACTGCTCAAGAGGTATAGCTTGTTTTAAATTGTTTGCACCCCACTGATTTAGACAGAGGTCGCCCCTCCATGAATATGCAAAACTGCGGACTTCACATCCATGAGAAAGGAGGGGCGACTGTACATGTACGTTGTTTCATGTCGTTAAAATGAAAGTGTGATAAGATGTGACATTTTTAAAGAAAAAAAATTAAAACATATATTTTTATTTTTTAAATATTTTTTTAAATTAAAACTTAATTTTTTTTGAAAATCCTTTCTCTTCCCACTGAGCCTAGCCCCACTCACACAATCTCTTCAGCATTTTAAAGGGACGCAGGCAAATGCCACAGCCTATTTCTGCCAAAAGGCCGATGTTTGGGGAGCAATGGTGTCATCTCCTCACTTAAGGTGTCCAAGAGGACCGGCAGCGGGTGCGAATACCTATAAATATCTACCTACTTTCAGATATCTGTAATTTAAATGTAATTTTAAAAACACACCATAAGATCTCTGTGAAGATCTGTGAATGTTAAAAGTGAGGATTGTGAATATGTCTATTTAGATTGTTTTTTTGTGAAGAAACATCTGAAAGCTTTAATGAGGTTGCCAGGGATCTACATTACACTGATTCAGCAGTCTGATATCAGTTTAACTCTTTTTGCTCCAGCCTACAGAATCCTGGGATTTTTGTTTCAGGCAGTCCTCTGTTAGAGAGCTTCTTAGTGTCTCAACAAACTATATATCCCAAGATTCTGTAGGATCAAGTGGAATCAAAATGCTATACCTTCATAGAGTAGATGTATTCTAGAGATTATGGGCCTTTGCAGACTGCCAGAAATAGTGCAAATTGAGTCCACTTTAAGGGTTAGGGAATCATGGGAACTGTATTTTATTGTGGCACCAGAGCTCTCTAACAGAGAAGGCTCAATGTCTCAGAAAAAACAACAACAACAATTCCCATGATTCCCTAGCACTAACCCTAACCCTTAAAGTGGACTCAATTTGCACTATTTCTGAACAAAAATTTGCTTGGATATATAATCAAAACTCATTCCTAAGACCACAGTGTAACTCATGAGTATTTGTATGGCCACTCTCAAGTACAAAAGAGGGAAAAACTCTCATGATGTAAAGTCTAAGGGATTTCCAGAAAGTGCATATACTGTATTGATTTCACAAACTGCAACTGGTTGCTATCAGAGGAGTGGGTTAAGTATTATATGTTGTTTCCCGTGTATAGTAGATATTAGGGCCATTTTAGTCACACAACAGTTTTGCAACAGAAATGAAACATGGGTACTCTATAGAAATACAGACTCTAAAGAAGGGGAATGTTCTCCAACTCCTCATTGAGTCCCTAGTTTGCCAGTTATCTGGCCCTCCATATCCAATTTGTCCCCCATTTCAAGGGCTTTACCGTGTGAGCCCTGTTCTCACCACAATTGTGCTTGGTGGAACTAAAACTGTTTGTATTCACTGCATCACTACATGTCTGCAATCAAGTGATTGCCGCTATTGGGCTGTCCTTCTGACTCCCCTTAATTCCTCCCCTCTGTCCTCCCCCTCATGCCTTCTGTTTTTTTAATTTAATTTTTAATTTTCATTTTTTCATGCAATTGCAGAGCTCTGCTACTGTGATTTAAAGGTATGTTTTAAGTGAGAAAAAAAGGTAATCGGTCTGCTTGGGAATAGTGAGGGGGAAGGAGGGAGAGAAAGGAAGACTTATACCATGTGGCTGCTAATAATGCAACTACCTGGTGGGGACATTTCACATCTGGGAACTATTGTGAGCTCATTGACATGTTTTCCCCATCAATGAAAAGGGACACCCTAACTGTGCTTGGAGGATGCAGCAGTTGCAGGTTGGAGATGTCATTGTGGATAAGTAATGTCAAAGTCGCTTTTTTCTGGGTCTAATCACAGTTTAAAAGACATGTGTAGTATTCACTTCAGAAAGATCTTATCATTATAAGGATGAAATCTGTCCCTACAAGTCTTGTGACTTGTGCCTTTCTTTTGCATTCAGTTTTTTTTTTATAAAAAATGTTCCAGTTACTTTTGCTTTAATTTTACTCTCATTGTAAAAATCATAAGTGATCTGGAGGAATAATGATGCACAGTTTAAAAAATGGAGGTTAAGGTTCCCCTTTTGTGTTGTGTCTCCTCACCAAGGTTGCTCCAGCTACTTCATGACCACGTTAAAGTTAAATGTTGTAAAGAGCATTTCCCGTGAAATCAATATGGAAAAACAGAGTGTTAGAGAATAGAAAGTACTTATGTGAGAGTAAAGCTGCAAACAAGGCATCCAGCTTCCCTCTATCTACCCGACCACCACCCTGTAGCAAAACGATCAAGTAAGTGAAAGATTCTGGGAGAAAGCTGTGAGCTGTCAGTTTGGTTTAGACGCCTAATCCTCCAATGGAAGAACATTTATCTGGGCTTAGAGCATAACAATCGCTAAGATCACTCAAGAGGGCAGTAGCGTTTGGCTAGCTAGTTCAGTGTTCACTTGTATTATAACTGCAACACTATCTACAGCAGCTCATACGCTGATCAAAAAGATATCTGTACAGGCACTTTTTCCGGCCAATACTCTACCATATTGGTGTGATGTGAACAGTATACAAAATGTAAACGCTCATGCAAGCAATGTAAGGATTGGGCTGCTGGGTCCATCAAAATCTTGTAGGTACTAATCTTTTGATTGTGAACTCGAAGGCTTCACGGCCAACATCCATGTTTTTTTCCCCCGTTTCCCTTCTCCACGTTCACTGATAAGTCTTTACTTCAAATTCCATTTCCAAGTCGGCACAGGAAGATAGGCAGGTATGGGCCTTTGCAGACTGCCAGAAATAGTGCAAACTGAGTCCACTTTCACTGCCCTGACTCAGTGCTAGGGAATAATGGGAACTGCAGTTTATTGTGGCACCAGAGCTCTCTGACAGAGAAGGCTCATTGTCTCAGAAAAAAATACAATTCCCATGATTCCCTTGTACTGAGCCAGGGCAGTTAAAGTGGACTCAATTTGCACTATTTCTAGCAGTCTGCAAAGGCCCTATAACTGTCATGTTGTGCTTTAGAGCTTGGACTGGAACTTGGGAGACCAAGGTGCTAGTCCCTAGTGAGGCATGAAATTCACTGGGCTTTCAGCGAGTCTCTTTTTCTCACTACCTGCCTGACCTCGCAAGGATTTTATGAGCAAAATTAGGGAGGAAGAAAGCCCTTTGAGTTCAATGGAGGAACAGCAGGATATAAATAAGCTCAGTAAAGCTTCTCAACCATAGTAGGATGTACCACATAGATCAGGGGTAGGCAACCTTTTCCCTTTAAGGGCCGAGGGACTTCAGCTCCCAGAAGCCTCAGCCATGTTGGCCAATAGTCCCATGTCGGCCAATAGCTCCCGGGATTCTGGGAGCTGAAGCCCCTTGGCCCTTAAAGGGGAAAGGTTGCCTACCCCTGACATAGATGTATGTAACACATCTATGTTATGAGCATGAGTTGAGCACCTTTACAGCAATGAACTCACTGAGTATCCTCAGCAAGCCACTATGTCTGACCTTACCCTTTCCTTTACTTGTATTGTAAGGATAATAGTACAGAGCAATATTACAATGTCTTGGTATAAGGATTCCCAATATAATAATGCATGTTTGAAGTACTTTGGAAGCTTTCGTATGAATATTACCTTGCATTACCTTAAAGGTTATCATTCCAGCTATTTAAAATATGAAATATTTAAAAATTACAATGGACCTAATATGGCGTAGTGGTTTGAATGTTAGACTATGACTGTGAGAGACCAGGATTTGAATCCCTGCTGGGCTATGGAAATCCACTGGGTGATCTTGGGCAAAACACATCCCTCAGCCCTAGAGGAAGGCAGTGGCAAACCTCTAAATAAATCTTGCTAAGAATGCCCTATGATGTGAACCTTATCAGCTGGAATAGGCTTGTAGGCATGTAACAACAGAAAATACAAGTACTGCAATACCCTCCTAAAAGCTTGCCATTAATAATTGAAAGGAATAAATACGTATGAGAATAACCACTTTGTTACACTCCATGATACACCTCCTTATGTCTCTCCAACGCATTCAGTATAAATAGCAAGCTCTCAGAACCAGGATGGTGTATTTTCTGTCTTTTGGATACCATATTTTGGGACATTATTAAAATGGTAGACTAATATGCTCCACCGTGAAATATCTGTTTACAGATTTGTGATGTTTATAATCTTTCTTCAGTGCTCTTAGGCCAACATTGGTTCATATTCCAATTTAATGTTTATTTTTTTATGGAGGTTGCTATTACAACTCATGTCCTGCTGATGGGCCTTCTGCATGCAAATAGTTGGCTTTTGACAGGACTTTGGTTTGTCCCAGAATGGCAAAACTAATTATTATTACTATTAATAATAATAATAATAATAATATCCTCAGGGCAGCATACAATAAAATAAATGTCAACAATTCAATACAGTACTAGATTGCCTCCTCCTATATGTTTGGGAGCAACCTAACCCAGCTGTTCAGTTGTCTTAATATATTTTGAGCTTTCACTGGGCAACTAGGGTCCTTTGCAGACTGCTAGAAATAGTGCAAATTGAGTCCACTTTTAGGGTTAGGATTAGTGCTAGGGAATCATGGGAATTGATTTTTTTTTTCCTGAGACGTTGAGCCTTCTCTGTCAGAGAGCTCTGGTGCCACAATAAAATACAGTTCCCATGATTCCCTAGCACTAACCCTAACCCTAAAAGTGGACTCAATTTGCACTATTTCTGGCAGTCTGCAACCCCCCTAAAACAGTGTTCTCATGGCCTTTAATAGTTGAAAATCCTCTATTTTTAAATTATATGTTAGGATTGTTTTTGAACGTTTTTAGAGACTATTTTCATCGGAGATGTTAAAAAAAATATCTGTACTGTTTTAATTGTTTTTATCAGCTCATTGGGATTTCTTGTGGGTAGGCGGTAGAAGAAAACTTCTTGTTGTGTGCCATCCCATGTTGTTTGGAAGCCTCATGTCCTTTCAGGAGTCAAATGCACTTTTTACAAAATAATTGCAAAATGTTTGCCCCCAAATGTCCCACAGGTAGTGTGAGGATAATTTCCACAATGTTTGCTCCCTCTTTCTTGGTCCAGTTGAAAGAGGCAGTGAACTGGAAGTCGTTTCTCCTCTCTCGCTATTGTTTTAAAGGGCTTCTCCAGGGCCCAAAATGGGCCAGGAAGACCCCAAAACATGATGGAGATGCCCCCCAGGGCTTGTCTACACTGACCTTGCAGTTACGATGAGCCAGGCACACTATGGGCCTTTGCAGACTGCCAGAAATAATGCAGCTTGAGTCTACTTTCACTGCCCTGGCTCAGTGCTAAGGAATCATGGGAACTGTAGTTTATTGTGGCACCAGAGCTCTCTGACAGAGAAGGCTCAATGTCTCAGAAAAAAATACAGTTCCCATGATTCCTTAGCACTGAGCCAGGGCAGTTAAAGTGGACTCAAGCTGCATTATTTCTGGCAGTCTGCAAAGGCCCTTATATATATATACACACACACATACAATGCAACATCTGCCTCACATACATTACACTGTATACATAACAATACATAATGTTTGATATTATATAGTCATTTCTGACTTTTGACGACTCTATGGCAAACTTGTAATGAGTTTTCTGGGTAAGATTTGTTCAGAGGGTGTTTTGCCATGGCCTTCCTCTGAGGCTGAGAGAGTGTGATGGCCTGCTAAGCTAAGCAGCCCTGGTTAGTACTTGGATGGGAGACCACCAGCAAATACCAGCTTCTGTGGCCTATATTTCAGAGGAAAGGATTGGCAAATTCACCTCTGAGGTCCAAAAACCACTGCAGAAATAATCAGTTTTAGACCGCTTTAATTGCCATAGTTTCACTGTTCTGAGATTTGTAATTTTGTGAGCCTTTTCTGTCAGTGCCACAACAAATTACAATTCCCAGGATTCCCTAGCACTGACCCAGGGCAGTTAAAAACGGTCTCAGAGTGGATTATTTCTGCAGTGTGCTTTGAACCGGAGTATTGCTTGCCTCAGAAAACCCTATGAAATTCATGGGGTCGCTCAGGCAACTTGAAGAAGGCACACCTGTGAGGTATTTACTCTTTATATGTTTCAGGGGACGAAGAACGGCAACATTTGTTCACAGGGGGTTTACCACAGCCTTTCCCTGAGGCTGAGAGAGCGTGACTTCTCCCAAGAGTGGGTTTATAATATAGCCGAGAGCGGGATTCGAACCTAGGGCTCCAGAGCCAGAGTCCAACGTCCAAACCCGCCTCGCGCTCTCGCCTCAGAACTAGGAAGTTGGCTTTGATTGACAGTCCAGAAAGAAGGAAAGGAAAACCAATGGGATTCTTCCTTGGGTTAAAAAAAAAAAAACCAAA
>CM034708.1:114974194-114986527 GCA_020142125.1 Phrynosoma platyrhinos
AGAAAGAGAACTATTAAAGATAATCACAGCTGGTTTTCTGAGATGAATGGCTGCATCAGTGTAGTGTACAACATTTTTTTTGACATTTTGCTAGTGTTTGCTAAGAATACATGTAGTGTATAGAGATGTAAAATTTCCAGAAATTTTGAAGAATGGGGAAAAAGCCCCGTTTTAATTTGTGGCCTTCTGGAGAAAAAAAAACAAACATTCTCAGGTAGGCTGAAGTGTACTCTAGATCAGAGATGGCTTGAGAAAAGCATCGAAGACACCTAGCCTGTGACATGCTAAGTCTGCAAAGTGTACCAGTAATTGCTTAATAGGTGCTGGGAGATATGCCAAAATCCCAATTCCAAAACTCTCAAATTGGGAGAACTCCATAATCGACAAATGGATGCCACTTCTACATATTTGATATCCAGGATGTAACAAAAGTCTTATGTAAGTAGTTGCTGTTGTCCTTGTCAATAACTGTGTATATAATTGTTCAGTGTTAAAATTGCCTAGTATTGTATTCCTGCTATTCATAAACGTTTACCAGTGAACTTAAATGGTAATTATACTCCATTTATAAAGTGGAACATGTTAGGGACATTGTGTACTTCCTGACTAAGTAAAGCACTGGCACACCTACACCTATCCCTTGCCATGATGTATTCCTACAGCATTGTGATGGAGAGATTTGCCCACTCTGTCCAGATTTGAGGAGTTGCCACATTCGAAGACCCATGACAGCCTTTTGGCTGAAGAGCGGGGTATAAATACATCATCATCATCATCATCATCATCATCATCATCATCATCATCATCGGGTCTGTTGCCTAGTGACAGAAGATGATGATTCTACAGGATTTATACCCACAGACCTATTTAAATTAGTTAAAATTAATATATTTTAAAATAAAAAAAAAACCCTTGAGATGCACACTCTTATGATCCCTTTGGTATGTGTGCCAGTTTTCATTTGTTTGTTTCATGTTCTTGGAACTCTGGCTCTAACAGACAGAAATGTCCTTTTTATTATATACTGCACTTTTGAGGAATACTAAAAATTGCAAATGTAACTAGCTTTGATGTGTAAGCAGCCAGTGGTTAACAAAATCAAGAAAAATAATTATAATTTTTAAAAATCCCCACATCATAAATATCTGGCATGGTATAGGAAATGACCCTGCAATGTGATGGTGGGAAATTGAACCTCAGCTAGTTGGCAGTAGCTGTACTTTCATTGGAAACAGTGAGCGCTTTAATTTCTAGCTATTCTATGTTAGGAACTCAGCTCTCTGTTTTTAAAAAATTACAGCATAGCTTATAACAAATTTGTTTGGAACCAAAAATTTTACAACCTATTTATTACGTGCTCTCCAAATTAAATTGCTTCAATAGTATTTGTATACAGCATTTTGGTAGATAAATATATTTTTGGTATATAGGTTTCTTCACTGGTTGTTGCCTATTGACAGTGCTAAATTTATATAGAGAAATATAAAAATGGACTGGCATTATTAATGAACTTTCTGCCTTGCAAATTTTGAGTGCTAAAGGATTTGGAGCAGCAGGAGCCATTTGTCTTGATTTCTCTTGAGTTTTCACATCTTGAATTTAGTCTGAATGACTGACCTAATTATGTCTTGTGGATGGATGGCAATATGACTGTTTAAACTTACATTACTGTGAACCTGATTTATTTTAGGGGGGAAAGAGCTGCTTATATGGGTTATGTGTAGGATGTCCTATGCAAATCTATTTGTTAAGATCAAATTCTGGGATTTCTCCACCCTTTTAAACAAAATGGTGTTCCATAGGGAGTATTCTCCCCTGAAATACTGGTTTTGTGTGTTTATCCTTTGGACCTCAAGTTTATTTTCCCAAGCACTTCATGGTTGCTTTGCTGTAAAGCATCTTCGATATCTTCGGTGAGATATAAGTGCAAGCAAATGAATAATTTATCAATATGTCTGTGTTTATCCCATCATATGCATTTGGAAATAGTTTGGGAAACATGTCATAGATGAGGAGAGAAAGTTATCAGAAGTGGCTTCAGCTGTGAGAAGCTGCAGAAAAACTGCTTACCTAATGTTTGCATAACCTTGAACTGCTGCAGACTTTTTCTTAAGGCAATATTATGTCATATCAATTTACATATGTAGTTATAAAGCAGATGGCTTAAAGAAATACTGCTTGAGGTTATTGTCTGCTTGTTGTCTGTATACTTGTGGATCTGAATGAGTAAATTGTTCAGATTTTACCAGTAGACTTGATTATCATAATAGCATGGTGCTGAATCTACATCAATATTGGCAATAAGGGAGTTACCTCATCTCATTTCATCCTTTTTTGGCTTCAACATTGATGGTCTTTAGACGATTCTCCAAACCATGACTTAGGCTTTGAAGGATTCAGACTCAGCAGAAGCAAACCTCCAGCTCATGCTCTCATGTGCAGAGGGCTAGTTTGCTCTCAGATCTGATTTAAGGGGAAAAAACGTGGTTGCTAAACATTAGGAACAGAAGCTTTAAATCTCCACTTCTCCCAAAAAAGGGGAAGAGGCTAGGACATGAGCCCAAGTTTCATTTCTGCTTATTGTCATTATGACAAACCATAATTTCTCATTTTCTTCTAACTAAACCTGGAGATTATTGTGCATTTGTAGAAAAGCAAGTGATCGTGTTTTTTTTTTTTTCCTGGAAGACAAAGGATGATTTTGTTTCCATCTCAAGTGTGAAAGATCTGCCCATATTCTTTTTAGGATAGTTGCCACTGTTTCCCATCGGTTTGATTAACTGTGGGACTGGGGTTCATCTTGTTTATGTGGAAATAGATGTAGTTGGAAATTAGCCAGCTAAAGCATGTTGCTCCCCTTTTCCAGTTGACATAGTTTCCTATCCTTGCACGCTTGTATCGGTTGAATGCTACCAGCCAGCAGTGGCCATTTGGCCTAATTTCTGTGAGCCTTCAACAGAGTTTGACTTTAGGCTAGACAAATGACCTAGTTATGCCCACTTGGTAATTGGATGCAGATCAGGATTCCACTCAATATAGTGGTGTTAGATGGATCCATTTTTTTAAAAAAGGGCTGGGCTTGCTTAATTCATGTGTAAAGTAATGAAAGTAGTATAAAGCTCCCAGTATGTCTTGCTTATTTTTAAAGTGTAGCAGATGGTGAGTGCTATACTTTCCACATCTTGTAGCTTATGCCCACACAGTTTTCTTTGTTATCAGATCTTAAGAGCATTAAAAGGTCTCTTACTCTCTCTCTCTTCCTATGTGTGTATGTGTGTATACACACATATCTTGTGTTTTCAAAGCTTCTGGGGTCGCCTTGGTTTGTGGGACTTAACACCATCTGCAGTGTAGCAGGTGATTGCCAGGCACACTATTGCCTTGGTCATGATACAGAATTCCTGATTGGGGAAGGTGCCCCACTCACTTCAGGAAAAAGATAGAAAGGGCCTAAGCAGACTGCCAGAAATAGTGCACATTAAATTGAGGCACTGCCCTGGCTCAGTGCTAGGGAATCATGGGTATTGTAGTTTATTGTGGCACCAGAGCTCTCTGACAGAGAAGGCTCAATGTCTAAAAAAAAAATATACAATTCTCATGATTCCCTAGCACTGAGCCAGGGCAGCGCCTCAATTTAATGTGCACTATTTCTGGCAGTCTGCTTAAAATCTATTTTTTTTAGTAGGTCTTTCCTTGTTTGTAAATTGATTAAATACACAGCTCAGGTTTTGTGTGTGTATGTGTGTGTGTGTCTGCACACTGATTCAAAGACTGATGTTGCTGATGTTTTTAGAAGCTGGTATTGGTAAACAGAATTTTTAAATTTGTAATTGAATTGTTTAGCTGTTCAAGGTTGTGAGCTCTGCCTGGAGTAGATGCAGAGCAGTGGGATAACACAACCTCTTTTAGTTCTGTGTGCACATGTCATATATAGAATAAGATCATGGTTCTTTAAGCAAGCATTGAAGTTCTGTAATTCTTTGCCCAAATTGGTCACAATCTTAGAAACATTATTGCTGATTTTACTTTCAGAGATTTAGAGTCTGCAAGACGCAGGCTGGTGCAGAAACTGCAGTACATAGCATTAAAAAAAAGTTAAAAGAAAAAAGATCCGAGTGCTGCGGTATGAAAGAATGACCTTAGCTTGAGCTACAAGGATTTTGAATGATGAAATGTGCTGGGACTATTCTGTTTGGAAAGCGCTGGAGGTCATACACAGTTATGTTGGGTGAGGATAGGTACCAGCACAGATCTGCACAGTTATATAACTACATGTGATACTTTGAAGAATGTAAAATGTGTAAGGTATGCATGAGAAGATAAATGGTAACACAGTTAAACTAAAATTGCTATCTGGACATAAGCCACAGTTTAGGATGACAGATAAAATACAAAATACAAATTGGTGTTGGTGTGAGTGGAACTAGTTTGGTAAAACTAAACTGTTTGGCAACACAGAAGTTCTAAGAGGGAAAGGAGTTTTAGAAGTACAGTGTTG
The DNA here is from genome assembly GCA_020142125.1 of Phrynosoma platyrhinos. Lineage (NCBI taxonomy): Eukaryota > Metazoa > Chordata > Lepidosauria > Squamata > Phrynosomatidae > Phrynosoma > Phrynosoma platyrhinos. The sequence goes on from CM034708.1 coordinate 114,978,693, forward strand.
TACATTGCAGATAGACTTTCTGTGGCTGTAATATCCTTTATCTTCACTGAGATATTTTAAAATGCAGATATTGTGTGTTTCATGGTGTTTTAAAACTAGTCTTGTTGCTGTTTTATGTTTAGCTACATCCTGTTTTGAATCATTTGCATAGGTGGATTTTTTTCTACTCGCTAAGGAAGCAAACAGGCTTTCCCAAGATTTCTGTGCCTGCTTTGATGTTGTGTGGAGAGTTAATAGGGCTTTGATGTAACTACTCTAGATTTAAAAGAAAATAGGTTTCTGTTTCAAAATTTTTACATTACCAGGAGCTTAACTTGTGTATTTCTGTATGGAACAGGACTCTGAATCACACAGAGTTTTAATTTCATGGACAATAATACAAAAATAACACAGCAGACAAGCATAGGACTGGTTTTAGGTGTGAAACAGGAAGTTTAGGTCCACAGTGAATTTAAGAGGGTTTTACATCTTGTTCATTTAAAGAGCTGTAGATCAGGTGTTAGATTATAAAACCAAGGTATCCTGAATACCTTAAAGGCAACAGATCCCACCTGATCTTGGGAGCTAAGCAAGATCAGCCCTGTTGAGTGCTGGGCTGAGAGACCACCAACGAATACCAGGTGCTGTGGGCTATATTTCAAAGGAAGAAACTGACAAAACACCTCTGAGTATTCCTTGCTTAAGAAAATCCTATGAAATTCATGGAGTTGACATAAGTTGATAGGTGACTTGAAGACACACAGCATGTGAAAAGGCAGTTATTTTCTTTTGAGGTGGCTTATCAGTATGATCTATTAGTGCTAGTGATGATCAGATCTGATGATTTTATATTTAAGCAGAATCAAGTTGCTTAAAAGACTTTCTGATTATTCAGGCAGCCTAGATGGTGTCATGCAATTATTTCAGAAGCTTTTTTGTCCCTTTGCATCTGAAATTTAAATGAGATTCTGGCAGATTATTGCCACAGGGAAAAAGTGAAATAGAGAGAATAATTTTGTAACAATGTGTTTTCAGAAATTTAATCATTAGTTAGCTGCCTCAACTAATTCTTTAAATTAAGAAAGGATATCTAACATCACTAATTTATAATGGAGGTCATGTTTAAATATATAAGCATTGAAAACATGTTGATGAATACTTTATGGAGAAGTGGCATTATGTTTAATATACAACCAGTTCTGCATACAGCTTAATACGTACACTTGTTCTTTAGATGGGCAGTTAAAATTTCATGACTGTTAATATTTTTTGCTTAATGGGGCTTTTATTTGGTTGAATTCAGACGCACTTGAAGCAAGCCAAAGCAGTTCAGTTGCAGCTGTAGAATTTCAAGCTGAGTTGTAGGCTGCAAGCCATTGAACTCCACTATCATTTGTGGCTCACTAGTTGGATGAAATTTACATGCTAGAGTAGATATATAGCTTTTCCAGGAGGCAACACCCCTGTCTGTCTGTCTCCTCATTGCCTGACATTAGCAAGGCATATTGTGTAGGAAAACGTTGTGACACTTATATTTTTTCCATACCTGTCTCCTCTTTATTTGATGCTATTTGAAAGAAAGGGAAGATTCTGCATCTAGTAATGCGTGTTACATATTTTGCCTTGTTAAATGTTTACTGGGCAGGACAGAAAATATCAGCCTTAAAACCTTAAAGGTACCAGATCTGTCAGATGTTGGAAGCTAAGCAGAGTCAGCCCTGGCTAGTATTTGGATAGGTTATATATAATAAATAATAATAATAATAATAATAATTTATATCCCGCCCCTCTGCAAAGCAATTGGGGCAGCTTACAGCATTAAAATTAAGCATAAGCTTACAATATAATGCCATAAAATCACAATCCCAAACCCACCCACCCCTTAAATTGAAGAAACTGGTAAAAATTGAAGAAACTGGTAAAACCACCTCTGAGTATTCCTTGGCTTAGAAAGCTCGATGAAATTCATGGGGTCACCATAAGTGGACAGGCAACTAGATTTGTCCACACAAACACACACAAGAGAGAAAATGTGAGGCCATTATATGTGATAGGTTTTCTGTCTTACACATATGGGTTTTCTGCGCATGAACAGAGCTTGTTCGGATTCTAGAGAATTATAGAAAAAGGCTTTGGCCTAAGCTCTGCCCACCCACATGCACACTTAAAAGATTAGTTCCTGCCCAAGTTCCTTTCTTTCTACCACTACAATAGCTTGTTAGGAATGTGCTTGAGCTATAGCTTTTGCTTTCATTTCCCACAACGTGTATGACTTTGGCCTGTATTTCAACTATTCTCCTTCTAAATTCCATAAATTAAATTTGCCTTCACACTTCTTCCCATTTTTCTTGTGAGTACCCTTGAGTTTCTCCTCTTTTCTACAAGGACTATTGACTAGCTCTTTCAGAAAGTACACCATGTGGGGGGCTAAAATCTCAGACTGCGATGGCCATTCCCATTGTCTACTTTGCTTGAGAGAAGTGGCTTCATGCTCCTACTGTAAGGCCTTCACACCTCAGGCCAGAAAAAATAGATCCTCCTGTCTCATGGCCTCTCCTGTATGAGACTGCCTTGTTGGACGCAGCAGAACCCTCCACTTCATCAAGGCTACACCCAACTCTGTTGGCCTCAGGCTCTTTGATCTGCATTGTGATGAAGAGATCCCTTCAGAAATCCACCAATGCTCCCCATCTAAGAAGCAGGCCTCGACATCAACTACATTGATACCAACAACCTCGGCTCCTAGGGTCTCGATACTGACTGTATTGACCCAGACTATTTCTTCTGCATATTCCTCCTGCACAGCTCTGACTTCTGACAGACCCTTCACTCTGGGGCGATCTGTAGATATCTGATTTGACCTTCACAGGGAACAGAAAAAATGTCACAAAAGAAAAAAAGGAGACACCCTAACCCAGGGGTAGGCAACCTTTTCCCTTTAAGGGCCGAGGGACTCCAGTTCCCAGGAGCCTCAGCCATGTTAGCTAATAGTCCCATGTTGACCAATAGCTCCTGGGATTGTGGGAGCTGAAGTCCCTCGGCCCTTAAAGGGGAAAGGTTGCCTACCCTTGCCCTAACCACAGGGATCATCCCCCGCAACCACCTGCTCATACTTCAACCTGGCCTAAGAGGATATCCCCCTTTCCTTCTGCTTCCCTCCAACTGAGACAGGCCTCTCCTTACTGCAGTGACCCTCCCTCGGAATAATAATAATAATAATAATAATAATAATAATAATAATAATAATAATAATAATAATATCCTGCCCCTCTGCAAAGCAATTGGGGCGGCTTATAGCATTAAAATTAAGCATAAGCTTACAATACAATACAATAAAATCACAATCCCAAATCCCAAACCCACCCACCCCTTAAAAATTATCAAACAATCATAAATTAAAACAATTTTTAATATAAATCACACAAGGCAAGATCATGGAGTCCCTGCCCCCGGTAGCTGTGGTCCAAACTGAGGAAGCAGAGCCTCTTTCAGTACCATCCTTCCCAGTTCAACAATACGAATGCTTACAAACACCCATGGCCTTGCAGTCATTAGCCCTATCCAGATCTTTTTCATGCTCTCAGGATTTGGGCCATCACTTCTGTTCCCAGGGGTCAGTTCATAGGGACCAACCCAAAAACCTTACACATTATGACCCTACTGTTATAAATGGACCTTTTTTTGTTCCTTTCTTATTTCCTGGTATTCTTCTCCATCCAGAGCATAGATCCCACAGGTCTTAGAATTCCTCCTCTCCCTGTTGGTCCAGGGCCTCACCCTCTCCTTCCTCTACTGTTACTTGTCAGTGATTTTAGCCCATTTTCTGGATATGAGAAGGCTATTCTGCTTTAAGGATCCCTTCATGAAGTTTTATATGGGGTTATTGGAACCTTCACCGTCCAGTGATGGACCCAATTGCTTCATGGTGTCTAGGCCTCATCCTGGCCTGCCTTTCACAACCACAATTTGAACCCATGGCAACATGTGACTTGCCCGACAGGCGAGCAAATTATCTGCCCTTCGCTCTGACCTCCCAGATCCACAGACATAAAGTGGGCCTCTGTCCTGCTGTCCCCTCCCTTCTGAAGGTGGTCTTGGCCTTCCACCTGAACCAGTCCATTGTCCTCCCCTCTTTGATACAGGACTTTCCTATACCTCTTGAATGTGCCATCCATTCTTGGGATGTCTGGAGGGCCCTCATTTTCTACATTGACCACACAAACCTGTTTTGCCAAATGCAACGTCTTTTCCTTTGCTATTCTTCTACTCATAAGGGACTCCTGGTTTCACTCCAGTGGTTTTTGAAAACGGTCTCCTCTTTGATAGTGTTGGCTTATCGCCTTGCTGGCTAAGACCCCCCCATTTAGAATTTGGGGCCACTCAACCAGGATTGTTGCGACTTCTGCCACCTTCCTTCAAGGAGTACCACTGGAGAACATTTGTCGAGCAGCTACTTGGTCCCAACCACTGACTTTTGTTTACCATTATTGCCTGGGCATCCACTCCTGTGTGGCTACAGGATTTGGAAGGGCTGTCTTTTATCTGACTTCACTTGACTGCCCGTCTCACCTGTTGCCTATATTGACGTGGGATATTCCCTCCTACATTGGTGAGTAGCTTGCTGATCTCCCATGTATGTGAGTCACAGAGACCACAAAGAAGGACAGGTTGTTTACCTGCAGTTCTTCAAGTGGTCATCTGTGAACCCACACAACCTGCTCATCCTCCATTCAATGTCTCCTGCCTCTTTGTTTTCTATGGTACTGTACTGGCATCAGTGGAATTGAGGACTTTGGGTGGGAACCAACCAAGGGGGCAAGGAGATGGGTGGAGCTTAGGCTAAAGTCTTTTTCTATAGCTTTCTAGAATCCAAACAAGTTCTATGCAGGTGCAGAAAACGCATGTGTGTGAGTTCACTGATGATCACTTGAACTACAGTTACAGATAAGCAACCTGTAGTTTCATATGCAGCTTGAGCCAGACACATTGAATCAGAATTTTTGATAGTGTGAACTCAGTTTTGAAAAAGCTGTGCTGCTCCACAACTCATATTCTAATATATACATATTTAAATCTTGAGTTCTCCAGAAGATTAGAGGACATACTTGCATGTCTGAGTTTTCCAACAGACTGACTAAAATGCTGACACAGTGCAGGTATATTAGAATTGATTAGCGTGTTGTAGTGGTTTGAACATTGGACTAGGATTTGAGAGACTGGCGTTCAAATTCACTCATTCATGGAAACCCACTGGGGACAATGGGATTTTGCTGCCCGAAGCCCCCCTCGCCGCTGTCACTGTGGCAGGTGGTGGCAGAGGGTTGCTTTCTCTTCCTCTTCTTCCTCTTCCTCCTCCTCTTCCCGCCACTGCCTCTTCTTCCTCCTCCTCCTCCTCTTGCCGCTGCTGCCTCTATCTCTACTTCTTCCTCCTCCCTCCTCCTTCGCACCTCCACCTCTTCCTCCTCCTCTGCCCCCCCCCCCCCCCCAGGCTTGCCATTTGTAGATGCTGGGATCCATGGATGGCAAGTCTGCGGATACCGACGGCCTACTGTAGTTTAAAATATGTCTATACCTTACTGTGGAGAGTGGTGATATTAACATTTTAAACAAAAGGAAGAGCAAACCAATTGGATATAGTCTTCACAAGACACCTCAGTGTAGAGTTGCAATGCCATGTTCTTAAGCTTATGTCAAATATTCTGGCAAATCAAGAATACCCTTTTGAAAATCACAGTCTGTCTTTTTATTACAGAGGGATTCATCCAGTAGTAGTTTCCCTGCTCTATGAGTGCTCTTGTCTCCATAGCATCTCCTGTAGAGGTATGGCCCCATTTGAATAGTGGTTAAACATGTGCTATGTGGCCTATGTCTATTTATTGGCTGTAACTAGGTATTTTTGAACTGTGCCTTATATTTGAGATTCAGCTACACAGCAGCAGCCACAGTGGCACAAGTCACAAGTGCCCAGAACTACTGTTCATTTAGTTGCATTTGCTGCAGGGATGAGACATCTCCAAGTCATCCGGCCTGGTTCTGTGAACGAATTCATGAGACACTGGGGATGTAGAAGAGATGATATCTAGACGTAGCATGACCTTCTGCTTTGCACTGTTTAATGCTTAAATTCTTGACCAATGTTGTACCAGTGAAGAGATCAAATCTTATCAGTCAAATGACAGTTGTTGTGCCTTTAAGTTGTTTCAGACCTATGGTGATCCTAAGGCCACCATAATGGGGTTTATATCACAGAGTTATCTTGGCATGTTTCTACAGAGGGAGGTTTGCCATACTTCTTTAGTAATGTCTATCTACAATACTTCAAAGTAAATTGAATTGAATTTTACAGGAATCTGGGGAGATAGCAAAGCTTCACCAATACGAGTTGAGGATGTTTTATCTGAAATTCTCCAAAATCCATTTTTTTCCACCATGGTTGGCTGAGAGGTGACACCTTTGCTTTCTAATCATTCAGTGTGCATAAACTGTTTCATGCACAAAATTATTAAAAGTATGGTGTATAAAATTACCTTCAGGCTATATGTATAGGGTATATATGAAACATGAATAAATTTCATGTTTAGATTTAAATCCCATCTCCAAGGTATCTCATTATGTATATGCAAATATTCTGAAATCTGAAACACTTCTGGTCCCAAGCATTTCAGATAAGGTACGCTCAACCTGTACAAAAAATTGAGAAAACCTACTTGATTAGACCTAGTTCAGTAGACATCCTTTTATCTAGACTTACCCCCTCGATGAACCTTCTTATTCTGGTATCCTGTTCATGGATTTCCTGCACTATGCACGCGTTTTTTAGGAGCACAATAGATCACATAATCTTAGCTGGTCAATTATGGCAGCCCTTAAATCTTTGTATTGGCTATGAAATTTGTAATTTTCAAAATTTAGCCTGTATTTGGGTTAGTGCATCTAGTACTAATTTTTCTCTTTCTGATCAGTGGCTTCTGTGAACTATAAATCAGAGATTCATCAGATTCTAGTTAGATTCAGCTGGCCACCTAAGTGTATTGGGGCCATAGAAAGTGGGAAGGCTCTGTACAGACTATTTCTGCTTTCTACTGCCTTAAATCTGGGGTTCCCTTGACATTTGTGGTGCTTCTGTGGTACTAGCATTTGCTGGTCATTCCATCACAGTTTGGTGGTTCCTGGGGCTCCTGTCATTTCTGTTGGATAAAATGTGCCCTTTGTCCAAGCTGATCCTCTCAATTTTCTAGTGTAGGAATTTTAGTTGTCTTGGCTATTGTTCTGTCTTCGTTCTCTAAAAATGCAGTGCCATCAGTTCAGAAAATTTAAATAGTGTTTGGCTTGAGCTGTGTTTTGTTTTGTAGATTTACTGCTTTACAATAGGCATTGTTAACATTGTTCTGTGTGGTATTGCTGCAGAAAAAAAGAATGTTTAAATGCTGACATTGTTCTGTAGTTTTATATTTTATTTTTGGATGAAATTTTTATTTTGCAGATTTGCAAGCTATTGTGAGTAGTCCAGTAGAAGGTTGTTTCAGGTGGAGAAATAAAGTAGTCCATAGTAAAATATTTGTGTTCTTGAAATACCAGAAAGGGTTGTCACACAGGTATGCACGTGCATAAAATTTTATACCAGGAATACTCTTGTCTTTTTCTGTCCTATTGGAAAACATTTCCAAGTCTGTGCCTCTCTTTAAGAAGTGGGCTTGTCAAGAAGATGGAGTCTGATATGTTGATGCTTAAAAACCTTATTTTCCCCCAATTTATTTTCTTCTCTAGAATTGCTTTGTTTCCTGAATCCAACCTTTCTTTTTTTCTGTTTTGCACAATAGACATTTATTTGTAAAATGTACATATATTATATAAAT
>CM034708.1:115004416-115030736 GCA_020142125.1 Phrynosoma platyrhinos
GCGGGCCATATCCGGACCCCGGGCCTTAGGTTGCCTACCCCTGTACTAATTCATAGTTCGTGGAAGAACATGCCATAACTACATCAGTGCTTTATAAAAGTGAGCAATTTTTAATTTTTGCATTGAACAAAAGCATGAGTTTTTATTTAGCTATTTGTTTCCATGCCTTTTGGAAGTTTATGCTTTCTTGGACACCTGTCTGCACTTAGAAATTGAAAAGACATATTCAAGAAATGCAGATCATGCAGTGTATAAAATGAGTCCACATAATGAATGGTCAGACCTTTTGTATATGTTCATGTAAGACCAGTCTTCTAACATAAATAATGGAGAGGCCACTACTGTCTTGGCTATGTCACCTATGCATACATCCCACCTCTCCTGTGCTGTTGTTCTTGCTTATGCTATTGGCATAATGTTTTTTTGGGGGGGGGGGGATAGGAGAAGCAAGTAGGATAGTTCTGGAATGTATTTTGCAATCAGTAGAAGGCAGTGTGGCATAGTAGTTTGGCAGTTGGACTAGGACACTGGAGACCAGAGTTTGAATACCTTCTTGGCCATAGAAACCCACTGGGTGACCTTGGGCAAATCACACAATCTAAGCACCAGAAATCCTATGATAGGTTCACCTTAGGGTCACTTAAAGACACACAGCAACAGAAGAGCAACAGAGTACTTTGGTCTTGGAGAATCAAATAAAGAAAGAACACAAAAAGAGGAGGAACAAAGGAATTCTACACTGCGAAGTAATCCTAATTATTATTAGTAGTACTTTTGTAAACCAGTTAAAGTAATTAACCTCATAGGAAGGTCATGCTGGCCTTCTAGAGTGTACACTTTTATTTCTGTTGCAGAAATAAACTTACCCTTTTCCTATATCTTGCCTGTGTTGCCTCTGCTAATTTGGACCTTTTGTTGGGTAATGAATCTCACTCTTGTGACACAAGCACAGACTTACAACAGTTGCAAAATGTGCTGAAATTGAAGAGTGATAGCTTCATTATCTTTCTTGAAATGACAAAAAACTTTAATTTTTTCAGAATCAAAATAATTGCTTCTCAGTTGCAAATCAAAAGTACAGCAAATAGGTAGGATTTATAAGTGTGTTGTGGGAAATAAACCACAAGATGTAATATACCATACCAAGTTATTTTCTCATTAGAATTAGTGAAAGAGAAAAGGAGGCAGCAAAAACTATTAAATCTGCTGACCAGTATGTTTTGCTTTCTATCCAAACATACCTGGCAAACATCCTTCCCCTATACTCACCTGCATAAATTTGCTTTCCCTTGCAACTTACAAATCTGCTTTTAATCTTACCTTTTAACACCAGCCTTGATTAATACCAGCGTGGGCATAATGCTTCAGTTTTGTTGGGAGAAAGGAAGGACTGTGAGTTTGGGTTCTCACAATTCCTTCATTGGGTTAGGAAATGGCTAATATTAGGCTGTAATAGGTGAAATCTGAAAAAAACTGCAACTAGTTCCACATGCCAGTTGACCTTTGGATTCATGATTCTAGACAGTTCAAAAGTAAGCTGCATTTGAAAGGGAGAATACTTTTAAATAGAACTTTGTGGTTTATAAAGAAAAGGGCTTGAGCATCCTATTAATAGCTCATTGCATCCTTGATTCTTCATATACTGATCAGCAGTATTGGTCTTATGAAAGATTACAAAATAACCAAAAGGAAATGGCTTGTTTTTCAAAGATGGAGCTCTGTTTATATATATATATATATATATATATATATATATATATATATATGTGGTTTGCAAAGCTGAATTTTTATTTTTTACCCATGGTTTATGGAGAGTCAGTAGGAAGATGCCAAAATTCCGTGTAATCATAAATATTTGAAGACTTACTGCAGTTCAGTTCACTTCATGTGCTCCTAGTTGAAGTTTCATGTCCTGCTAGTTGAAGAAAAATATGAAATACTTAAAGTAGTGCAACATTTAGTTAAAGTATTCATTTGGGACCTAAAAGTTCCAACTTATTTTGAGTGTCACACCAAGTATGCCAAGGGAGTTCATCATCTTTGCAAACCAACTGGTTTCTTATGCTTAGTAAAAACAGGAGGAATAATTGTTAATTTTTTGGGGGGATAAACATTAATTTATTCTAGATATGTTTGTCAGTCAGATTGCTGAAATTAAAAACTTCAAAGAACTCTTAAAGCCTGCTTATCCTCAGAAGCATTTGAGCTGAAAACAAATGACAGTTTCTTTTATCTGTAAGAGGCATGGAAAATAAATAATCAGGCCCACTAACTTAACCAGGTTCTTATTATTCAGCTAGAATTGGATCAGTTCAGACATTATGTCAAACCCTGGTTGGCAAACAAGAATCAGAAGTAGTAGTCTGAAGTTGGCTTTAAACTGTGATTTGCAAGCTCTCTAGTTTCCTCTGATATGTGAATTGGCAGACCATAATTGCAGGTGTTGCTCAGCCTCCAGCAGCTATTTTGCTCTGAAGACTGCAGTGAGGTTGCGAGCTTAAAAAATGGTAAACAAGAGCAGATAAGCAGATCTAAAGGCATATGCCATTTACCAAATGTTATGGAAGTTCAAACTATGGCTTAGTATGATGTCTACATTTCCTTACATGGGTATAACTTCATCTTGTAAATGCAAAGACCATTGCTTTTATAAGCAAGATGTACTAAAAGAAAAAAAGCTATTTTGAAAATCAATACAGTCTCATAACCTCCAACTGTCCTGATTTGTCAGGGACAGTCCTGATGAATGCTCTGCCCATCCCACTTTCTCAACTGCTTTTAAAATGTTCTCATTTCTTTCTCCTCTGTCCATTTGCTCCCTTTGACCTCAACTTACTTTAGTTGCTGCAGAGTGAATTCAAAGTGTAAATAGAGCTTGCCCTCAACTCAGTGGGGGAAGAGGAAGGGGCAGAGTCTTGTCTTTCCCTGTAGACTCAGGCAAAAGTAAAGTGCTGTAGCCTTTCCTAGCTTGCATGTTCTTACCCATTAATAACTTTTGCCATGTTGGCCACACTCTGATGCTGCTTGGCCACAGTGTTATCAGTGGGTATTATAGACCAGCATGTTTTTCCAAAACTCGAAATAGATTTCTAGTCACTTCTGCAATCAGATTTTGGCAGTATGTGGCAGCAGGATATTATGCAGCAGATCCTGAGAAGGGTTGGTCCCCAGACCTCCTAGAATTGCTTGCCCCAGTTTATGCTGGATTGTATATTGTAAATCATTTTTCTCTTGACTGTATACATATGTGATAATGTCAAACAATTAAATGTACACTCGTCTCTCACCGTTCACAGATTTGCCATCTGCAGTCTCAGTATTTTGCGAACGGCAAGTGGCAAGGGACAACATGGTGTGTGTGCCTTAGGCGCGCAGCTATTCTAACCAATGGGGCTCCAGTATTTGCAATATTTCCGATTCATGGAAGGCCCCCCAGAATGGATCCTCCATGAATTGGAAAGGACAACTGAATGTGAAGTTCAATGGGAAAAGTAAATCAAGATGTGATTGAAAAGGCATTAATATTGTTCCCTAACACATTTTCTTAAACCATATTACCAGTACTATAGAAATCAAAATCATATCTTTGGAAGATAATGGCATTTCATCATGGTATTTCATCATTAATTCTCTTGGAGTGAGGAGGCTTCAGGATAACATCAGATGTCAAGTATTAGCTTTATGGAATATTTGACTACAATGACAATATGTGGTCACTTAACAGTTTTTGATTAACTAGTAACAGGCATTCCAAACCTAATAGAAATACAATTTTAGTTCTCATTCTGAGAATTCTAATAATATATGCTACCTTTTAATGAAAAGAAAGGCAACGTGTTTCCAGTTTAAACATATTTTAAGAAGTGAAGGTTGGTTTTGTCGCAGCTGTCTTAACCCTAGATACATTTATAAATGTTTCTCTGTTTTTAGGTTGGAAACTATAAGCGGACAGTGAAACGTATCGATGATGGTCATAGACTTTGCAGTGATCTTATGAACTGTATTCATGAACGTGCAAGGATAGAAAAGGTCTATGCTCAGCAATTAACAGAATGGGCAAAAAGATGGAGACAGCTTGTAGAAAAAGGTAAACAGAACATTTATCTTTGTTGAGACCACTGAAAATGTTTGTGTATTTTTTTGTTTTCACAGAAGTACTGAAAGTACTGAAAGAACACTTTTATTTTTACTGTTTTTCTATACTGTCCAAATTGTCATCTATTATGGTCTTCATTCTTCATAATTTTTGTTGTGTTTGTTGTGTATCTTCAAGGTATCCCTTGTTTGTCTTTGGCATCCTCTGAGCTGATAGAACATAACTCGCCCAAGATTGCTCAGTGGGTTTCCATGGCTGAGCGAGGATTGAACCCTGGTCTCAAGAGTCACAATGCCAATGAGTAATTGTGTCTTCAGGTTTCAAAAGAAAAAACAAAACAAAACAAAAAACCAAAACAAAAAGAAGAGTTTTAACTCTACTTAATAAATTGTATCTAAAGAAATATGAGAAATAATAGAATCTAGGTTGTGAAAACCACAATAATATGTGGATGCTTTGCTATCTTTACTAAATAGATAGTGAGAAGGCTTTAGAAAAATATCTGTGAATTAGAAAGTTGGGCCAAAACTAACAAAATGAATTTCAACAGAGAGAAATGTAAGGTACTACACTTAGGGCAGAAAAATGAAATGCATAGATGTAGGATGGGGGACACCTGGCTTAAGGAGACTACGTTTGAAAGGGATCTGGAAGTCCTAGTAGACCACAAGTTGAACATGAGTCAACAGTGTGATGCAGCAGCTAATAGAGCCAATGCTATTCTACGCTGCATCAAAAGAAAGATAGTCTCTAGATCAAGGGAAGTAATAGTGCCACTCTGTTCTGCTTTGGTCAGACCTCACCTGGAACACTGTGTCCAGATCTGGGCACCACAATTCAAGAAGGATGTTGAGATGCTGGAGCATGTCCAGAGGAGGGTAACCAAAATCATGGAAGGTCTGGAAACCATTCACTATGAGGAGAGAGTTAGGGAGCTGGTATGCTTAGCCTGGAGAAGAGAAGGTTTAGAGGTGATATGATAGTCCTGTTTAAGTATTTGAAGGGATGTCGTATTGAGAATGGAGCTAGCTTGCATTCTGCTGCTCCAGAGAACAGGACACAGAGGAATAGATTCAAGCTACAGGAAAAGAGATTCCATGTCAACATCAGAAAGAACTTCCTCACAGTAAGAGCTGTGGAACACGCTCCCATGGAGTATGGTGGAGTCTCCTTCTTTGGAGGTTTTTAAGTAGAGGCTAGATGGCCATTTGTTGGGGGTACTTTGATTGTTTATTCCTGCATAGCCCTTGTGATCTCTTCCAACTATGTGATTCTATGACAACTGAAAATAGAGTTGGTTGCCAGAAGTGAAGTACCTTTTGGTTCTCATGCTACTCCATGAATCTCTGGCTATCTTGCTTGGAAATTTGTGTTGAAGACTTCCATGTTTGTGATTCTGAGAGATCTCAATATATGCACTAGGATTGCCTTGTGAGGTGTAGACAATTGTGGAATTGTCCTAGTGGATCACCGATAGAACACATTACTGGACCCAGTGTTGTATAGTAATCAGGATGGTGATTTGGAATTTATTCTTTGCTAACTCGTTTGTTGGACTACCCTGAGAGGTTTCAGTGGCCATTTTCTTCAACAGAAGTGGTGCTGGTCCACCAATTGGGTTGTGTGGTTGGTGGGACAAATATCGTTAGAGGATATTGTCATGGTTAAGGAAATGGCAAAACCACCTGTGAGTATTCCTTGCCTAAGAAAACACTGTGTGTCATTCATGGGGTTATCATAAGTCAAAAGGGAACGTGAAGGCAGATATACATACACACACCTGCACAATTCACAGAATGTTATTGCATAGTGTGAAAGAAGTATGAATAGTAAACATTGCAGCTGGACCTCATTCATCCTGACCTGGCATTATAAGAGATAGAAATAAGACTATATCTTTTTTGTGTGTGAGAAATTAGTGAGGTCTTTCACCTCCTCTCAGCCAAGCCCTGACAGACCATTGGAGATGGTTGCTTTGCTTCTACATTCCTGGAACTTCTTGAAAGGGGAGGTGTTTCTTTGTCCAACTACTTCAGCAAACTCTATTAGCTCCTGTTTTCTGCCACCTCTTTTGATTTCTTTGATACCTAGAGGATTGTATAGCTGTTGACCTGTCACAGGTATCCTTGGACAAAGTGTGTGAAACTCCAGACTTACTAGGAAGAAAATGTGTATTTGGATCCATTTCAGTCTGGTTCAGTCTTGCATTCAGCATGCTGACTGCTTGGACTTGCTTTGATGCTTTACTTAAGCCAAAGAGGGGACATGACTCCATTTATTTTTTTGGACCCTAAAATGTATTTTGATAACACAAACCATTTCCCCCTCCTCAGTAAGATACTTACGTTGGGAATTGGGGCAATGATTCTTCATATTATGGATGGTGAATCTCAACAGACATATTGGGGAGCTACTCAACCCCATGGCATTTGCATTGTGGGGCCACACAGGTTTCTTCTCTGTCATACTTTTTAGTATCTGCATGAAATTAAAGGGAAATGTCATGTAGTGATTTGCTTTGTTCAGTATTATGATAACTAGTTCTGTTTTTTCTTTACATCAGAGTCAGAAATGATGGAAGAGCTGAACTAGAATTTGGAATTGGTTAGGGACTTGATGATGACCTAGAAACTGAAACTGAGTTAAAATACAGTGAAGGTTGTGTTAATAGATGGTTCACCTGACATGGAAGGAGGGAGGAGCTCATTTTCGATGGGGATTTTGAAGGCTTAGTTTTCCAGCTGTATTGCTGTATTGAATGTTGTTACTGGGGGCACAGTGGTTTCTGTAGCAAACATTGTTCCACACCATTGGGGCTAGTGTGCTACCTATGACCTCTTCTGCACTGAGTGAGCCTATTTAGCCAATGTTGTTGATGCATTCGTAATCTCTAAATTGGATTGTTGTAGTGTGTTGTATGGGAGGCTGCTTCTGAACATTTTTTTTTTCAGTAATGAGGTTGTTAACAAGGACCAGGCTATATAGAACATCTCACCATTTCCTAATTGATGACATTGATTACTGCTCTGGTGACAGCTTGAGACTTAGATACATGTTTCTGCACAAGCCCACTCAGACATTGTATTGTCATAGGAGGTTTCCATGTTACCCCTTCACTGGAAACGGGATTTTAAACATGCCACCCTGCCCATGGAGGTTTTTTCCCCCCAAAGGTGGCTTACCTGGCACCTATGTCTGATGTCATTCTACAGTCAGGCAAAGGCATGTTTCTTTGGCCAATCCTTTAAGCAAGAATGATATACTCTGTGATTAAAAAAAATTCCTGGGTGTGTGGTTTTTACATTTTGTACTGATTTTATTGTTTGGTGATCCCCTGATAACTCACTGAAGTGGGCCTAGTTTTTTTTTTTAAGCAAGAGCTTGTTTTTTATCTGCAGTAGAATGTTAAAATATATTCTGTTGGGAAAGAAATATCGAGGTTACCTTATCAGAAGCTTGCAAAAATATATGAAATTAGGCAATTGATTATAGAATTGACAAAGTTAAGATACAACGTGTGTTCTGAAAATCTTACATAATATGTGAGCTGATGTTATGTTATGCTTCTCTT
Organism: Phrynosoma platyrhinos; assembly: GCA_020142125.1. Lineage (NCBI taxonomy): Eukaryota > Metazoa > Chordata > Lepidosauria > Squamata > Phrynosomatidae > Phrynosoma > Phrynosoma platyrhinos. Next base: position 115,012,084 of record CM034708.1, read on the forward strand.
TCATCCTGTATCTCTGAATGCAATGAGATAAATGATTTATCTTCTGATATTTTTTCCATCTGTTTTCAGGGCCACAGTATGGAACTGTTGAAAAGGCTTGGCATGCATTTATGTCTGAAGCTGAAAAAGTAAGTGAACTACATTTAGAAGTAAAAGCCTCCCTAATGAATGAAGACTTTGAAAAGATAAAGAACTGGCAGAAGGACTCCTTTCACAAGCAGATGATAGGTGGATTTAAGGAAACTAAAGAAGCTGAAGATGGATTTAGGAAAGCTCAGAAACCGTGGGCAAAAAAGCTAAAAGAGGTACATAATTGGTGCATATTCTACACTTCAGACAGTCGTCTAATTCCATCCCTCGTGTTTCCAGTCCCCATATCCTTTCATATCCTTTTTAAAATTATTGGCATGGGGGTCATGGTCAGCTGGACAGATCCCACTCTGGAAGTTGTTGGTTTGCCTCTAGTTACAGGACTAGATGTTTGAGAAGGTGTGGAATGGCTGCTGCCAAAAGTGACATCCTTGCATCTAGTTGTCCCCTGTAATGTCCAGTGAAACCTTCTAATTGGTCCTGTGCCCTCCTTTCTTTGCCTAGAAAGGAGGCTACAGGAGAAGCATCTGTGGGGTTCTGTTTGTACTTTAGGGAAATGCAGCAAAGCAATTGGCTGCCCTAAATCCAGGAGAGACACCTTTTTAATTGGAGAGAGAACAAGGTTGTGCTTTATTGGAGGCTGTTTTGGGATTGAAGTCCTACTGGAAATTTTTCATTCCCTATTACAAATGGCATTTTCTCACCAGTCTGGTAGCCTGCAGCAGTCTGCAGTACAAAGCATACTTACTAGGAACATCAGTGAAATTCACTTAAGAATAAACATACTTAGAGACCCAGCATGGTGCTGTGGTTTGAGCATCAGACTATGGCTCTGGAGATGAGGGTTCAATTCCACACTCAGCCATGGAAATACACTAGGTGACCATAGACGAGTCACACACTCAGCTCCAGAAAATCCCGTGATAGGGTTGCCTTAGGGTTGCATAAGTTGGAAATGGCTCAAAGGCACATGACAATAACAAACATACTTAACATTGTACTGCCAAAACAGTAAGGCGCTTTATACTAGTTTAAGTTTCTCAAAGCATTTATGTTGAGGATTAGATGATAAATAAATTAATTGAAACTTGATTAATCAACAAAATATGAATTACTGTATGTACTCATGCATAAATTAATCTGGATCAATTTATCCATGGGTCAATGTAAGCACTGTATTTTAACTCTTAAAGAAAAGGAATCACCCCCATTTCTGGGTATAATGGCAAAAAAATGAGAGCTTTGTCGATCCGGAGAACACTTACAAGAAGCACTCCTTCCCTCTACTCCCTCAACCGCACTACTGCTTTTTACCTTTTTGAATGCCTGTTTGGGAAAATGGTATCAGTGGCAGCTCTTTGGCGCTTCCTCTCAAATTATGGAAGGTGTACATTTGGAGAGAACCTGGTTGAAGAAGGCTGTTATAAATATACCTTGACAAATGCTTAGTTCTTACAGTACTAAAGTTTAAACTGTCTAATTTCTGCTGGCTTCTCATAATGATTCTGTACAAACATGAAGTAAGTGTTAAAACTGTTAAAACTGTCTCAATTCAGATGGAAGCTGCTAAGAAAGCATATCATGCAGCCTGTAAGGAAGAAAAGCTTGCTGTATCCAGAGAAGCCAATAGCAAAGCTGATCCAGCACTGAATCCAGAACAGTTAAAGAAACTGCAAGACAAAGTGGATAAAAGTAAACAGGATGTGCTTAAGGTAAACTGTGCATTATTCTGAAGGCAGTGCTTTACAAGCTTCCAGTGCAAACAGATGACAGTACTAAATCAGTAAATACTGCTAGGGCTGTTAATGTAGAAATTGTCTTACAAAAATGGCAAAGAACTATCTTGCTTTTATATTAATAACTTGCTTGTGTGTGTGTGTAGATAGAAAACACACTTTCTCAATTTATTTTGTAAAGTTATATGACAATACAGTAGTCCCTCCCAATTCGGGGGATCCATTCTGGAGCACCACCACCCTGCAAAAATAGCGACTTGCAAATATTCAAGCCCTGTTGAAAATAATGGTGTGTGCGTCCATAATGCGCACTACCATTTTGTCCCTTTCCACTTGTCCCTCCTGCGAAGAGCAAGACCGCAGACTCCAAGTCTGCAAATGGGAAGGGACGATTGTAGTTCTGGAAACTTCTAAAATATTCTAAGACATTTGATCTGCCAGAACAGAGTTCTGTGTAATGGAACTTTGCACTATTATTTTGAGGTTTGGCTAACTTGGTATAATGTAGTATCTAAATAATTTTAAAAGTATGCCTAAAATTAACATCTTTTATTCAGCAGAGATTCAGCAAGATGTATTGGATACTGTGCAAAGCTGCTCAAATAGTTCACTGAATAATTAGTTCACTTTAGTTGTTTTAAAATTCATTTGAGAGACTGTGTCTTTGTGTAACACTGAATTGTGGTTTATCAGTATGAGAACAGGGCACAGCAAACTTTGGGTCCCTTTGTTCTGTCTCCTTTGGTGTGGCTACAGAAAGAAAATTGGAAAACTTTGCTTCCATTTTAGATTAGATGAATCATACTACAGTGTTGCATCTAAACCCTAAACTGTGATTGATTTAACAGTTATTATTAATTATTATTATTAGAAACAAGTTAATTTTTAAGTTGTGCATTTCTTCCCCCCCCCCTGAAGTCGCCATACTTAGTGTATTTGGTTTGCTGGTTTTCAGTGATAGGACAAGCTGTGGTTAATAAAAAGAATGAAATAAAAGTATCAGAACTACTCCTTGTGATTGCACCAAAGGAAGAGGTGGTGGTGCATAATCCTAGGGCTTACTGTTGTAATGCTACATTGTAGTTCAACTGGACTACTGTAAGAATCAAGTTGGTACTTGTTGAATCTGACCCAGGATGTCTCTGTGGAACCAGCCTCTAGATTTTAGCATAGTGTTGATATATAAGAGAAGGTAATGCAACAAAGGGTTTGGTGTTTGTTTGTTTTTTGCATGTGGCATATTGCTGAACTTATTTAGGCCTAGTTTCCTAATTTGTCTTACCTTTTTTGAATTCATAATTTCTGTTTTTGGAAAATCTACTGTTAATAGCATATTGATATGATTCCCTCTTCTGGCGGATAGTTGTATAACACAGAATTTCAGTTTAATTGTGCGGGAAAATATTCAGTCAATTGTATAATGTATTTATTTACTGTTTTAGCCTGTTCTGTATGGATTAGGTCAGGGGTAGGCAACCTTTCCCCTTTAAGGGCCGAGGGACTTCAGCTCCCAGAAGCCTCAGCCATATTGGCCAATAGTCCCATGTTGGCCAATAGCTCCTGGGATTCTGGGAGCTGAAGTCCCTCGGCTCTTAAAGGGGAAAGGCTGCCTACCCCTGGATTAGGTGGTGAAAGTACATAATTAAAGAACTCCAATACTTTTGGTTAATTTTGTGTCTCCTTTTTTAAGACAAAGGAAAAGTATGAAAAATCTCTTAAAGACCTTGACAGTACCACACCTCAGTACATGGAAAACATGGAACAAGTTTTTGAGCAGTGTCAGCAGTTTGAGGAAAAACGTCTCCGTTTTTTCAGAGAAGTATTGTTGGAAGTTCAGAAACATCTTGACTTGTCTACTGTTGCAAGGTAAACATGTAAGATGAAAGATGCTACATTTCTGGCAGTCTGTAAAGGCCCAAACCTGACTTAACATTGTATTACGTTTTATGAATTTCTATAAAATATCTTTTATAGAAGAGGAGATCTTTTATAGCTCTTGTCCTTTCATTTTGAAATCTGCCAGTGAATTTTCATTACAGCTACTCACTGAGGTAAAGAATTTTCATTACAGCTACTCACTGAGGTAAAGAAAACAGTGGATCTGAGCTGCATACATTTGTCTGTGGTTAAAGCGCATTAGTGCTAAAGAGATGCTTGTTTTTTTTAGGTTTTTTTTATATGAAGTGCACACATACAATAACACCATCTTGGAAGAGATATACTGTCTATTGTGAAAGAGTTTGCAATACTTCTTCTAAGGTGGTATCATATGGTTTTTTTGTGAATACCTTTATTAAAATTAACAGTTGCCAGTTGACTCAATTTTATATTAAAATATTTTAATAAATTGATTAATTGATTAAACATTGCAGCATTGACAGTACACACAAATTTTGACAATGGCATTATGAAAATAAGGGTTTTTTTTGCTTTCAAAAGCCACTATCTGTTAAGGAGCTTTTGGGTGCTACATAACTGGCAGAACTCAAGTCTGCAGTAGTTGGGACCAGAGACAACTCCCCCCTCCTATTGGAGTACTGGAGAGAAACCAGTTTGCTTGTAGAGATTTCTGAAATTAGACTAAGGCCTGAAACATGGGCTAAATGAAGTGGCTTCTGGACACTTTTGGGGGCATGGCGTTTACATGACACGTGCCCCCAAAGTGGCCAAAAGCCACTCCAGTGCCGCCCTCCAGTCCAAAGGACCAGATTAAAAAGGAGCCATTTTAATTTGGCTTCTGAGTGGTGTGGTTTGGGAGCACAGGTAGCGGCCTGCTTTGGGGACCCATCAATCACCTGAGAAGGAGGACTGGGTGATTGATGGAATTCCTCTGACCAGTGGCTAATGAGAATGTGGAAGAGGTGGGACAGAGGCAGCCCAACAGGCTCTGAGTTAACTTTTTGTGTTCTGGCAAGGCTTCTCTGGCTTTCTGAGCTTTCGGCAGGGAGGCAGGCGAGTCCCACAGCGTGCATGCCCACAGAGAGGGCTCCACGTGCTGCCTGTGGCAAGTGCGCTATAGGTTCATCACCAGGGCCCTATACTCTTTTTAGTAGAAAATGGAATGTGTATAAAATAGAAGGGAGGTTCTTGGGCAATGAAATATCCTTTTCTAATAATAAAAAATCAGTTTGCAAGAAAATATTGTGCAAGCAGTGAAAGTGTGTTATATTTGAGCAGAAAATGCCACAAGGTAATATTGTGGCACTGGAATTCTTACAAAATGTTAGGTCATGATAATTTAATAAAAGCCGAATATGAATCAATTACCTATCTTAAAAATTATTTGGATTGGCCTCCTGTAGATCTAAATCTCATCTTTGCAGACAATCCTAGATATACTTGCATATTAGTGTGTTGAAATTTATCTTAAAGAAATACCACATTTGCTTTTCGGCCTCCTAGGATGGGAATACATTAGATGCCTTGTATTGTCTTATCCTACTCACTTCATATTTAAAAACGAACAGCTAAAAGAGGGGCTGCCTTTGTGTGCAATGCTTCTTAAATTGAGGTGCTACTCGGTGAAGGAGAAAACAAATCAGTATTTAAGGATCAGTGGATTAAAGGACTATCCTGTTCCTATTTGCAGCCATATTTCTTGGGTTTGTTGTGTTATCATTTTGAATTATGTACAAGTTAAAATAGATGCACCAAGTTGCCCTTTGCATATTTGACTAAATTATGATGTAAACTTGAACAATATAGTAGCTGGCTATTAGTTTTGAACTCGACATTTGATCATCCTCTTTATTTTGAGGATTTGTTTTATTTTTCTCTTAATTATCAGGCAAAAATGGATCGCAGGTATGTTGACAGACTCAGTTCCATCATGCAGAAGTGCTGCGGTAGAATAGTGCAAGCAAGGAAACCCCCCCCCCCATCTCCTTGTAAATAAAGAACTTAGTAGTTTGGGCATTAAGAGTTTTTTCACCAAATGTTTCTTTCTGTTAGTTGTTTTAAATGTCATATAGTTAGGTTTAGAAGAATGGGTACCATGATAAGATTATAGTGTACACTAGGCATGACTGGATACCCTCTGTACCTTAACACTACCTTTGTGGCACATTTATATGGTCTTGCACTAATTGTGCTGCTAATCTGTAGAGTTGATCTGTGCACTTGGCTGTACTTTGCACCCCATTTCTGCTTTCCTGTTAAAACAATCACATTATTTATTTAGTGTATGTATATATATATATATAGAAAGAGAGAGAGAGAGTGAGAGTGAGTAAGTGTTAAATTTAGGATTTGTGTTAAACACTGGTATGTATGACAAGATTTGTCTGGTGTTCATTAGATAAAATTGATTATTTTTTCTTACATACAATTAATAAATAAAAGTTCTAAAATAACTCTTAAGTGAATTTCTGTATAATATTTAAAATATTTTTCCTAATAGTTCTGTAATGATTTCAAAATGTGTTTCCTACAGCTATAAAAATATTTATCGTGAATTGGAACAGAACATTAAAGCAGCAGATGCTATTGAAGATCTAAGGTGGTTCAGAGCTAATCACGGTCCAGGCATGTCAATGAACTGGCCTCAGTTTGAGGTAAGGGTTTCTTCCTCTTTTGCAGCTCTTTTCTCCACCATCCTGTAAGTGCCACTAAAGTGGCAAGACAGAATGCATTCACAAGAAAAAAATTATTCTGATTCTGTGTCTCATGTGAATGAGGGAGAGTGCATAATCTGTGCATGAAATTTGCACCTTCCTCCCTGTCATATAAAATAATAAAGCAAGGTGGAGAGAGTGGAAGCTTACTAATACTTTGGAGTATGTGAGGCAACCCACAAAGCTAAGCATTTTTGTGGGAGTACAAGTGAGGGCCTTCCCCATAACTACTTGCAGGCTATGGAACTCCATGGCACAGGAAGCAAGCTTAGCTTTGTCCTTCCAGTAGCAAGCAAAGACATGTTTATTTGGTTGGGCTTTCCACATTTAAGGAGACTTACTAATGTGGTTGGTTTTAATCTAGTGAGCCATGTTTCTTACTGTTGTGTTTTTATCTAGTATGTTTTTACTTGAGGTTTAATGTTTTGATTGTTTTTCTCCCCCACCACTATAATATTGTTAACTATGGTGGATGAAATAGAAATTTAATTAAAGTATTTCCATATTCAAAACCAATTCAATGTTGAATAAGAGTGAGAACATTTAGTTATAAAGTTGATAGTTTTCCTATGAAAACAGCATAACAAATGTACAATCCATAATATGTCCAGTATTTTCAATCAGATATTGAGATTACATTGTTCCATAAATTTGCATGAGACTTTGAAGAGGAAATTACTTCACAATTATTGATAAAGCCAAAATATGGAAGCCATATATCACAACATTTATCTAATAGATTTGTATTTTAAAGTGCTGTACTTGTGCTGTGGCAATATGTGTGTGCCGTCAAACTATAATTACTAAGATCTTCCCATACAAGATAATTTCTGACCTCTCTGGCAGACATAAGGATATAATAAGATCTCTGTAGGAGAAATGTTTATGGTCTTTTGAGAAAGAGGGATAAAGGCCTGTTGCTACCAAGGCAAGAACTATCTGGCTTGTGTATTTGTTGATTTCAGGGAAAACATCCATCCAAAATTTCACAAACTTATTGGACATTTCCATACAAAGATTAACGTACCATCATTTTTACACCATCACCAACAAATGCTCTTCAGGTTGGGCTTAACATACTGCAGACATTTAAGTGTTAATATACCATCTATGAGTATGTTAAACATTGTTCACAGTGGGTAGAACGTACAGATTTAAATGGGGCATTAGACCACATAGGTCAGTGATTACACACTGTAAGTATTTTTTGTGTTAGGGCTGTAATTGTGAAGCCCAGTTACATACAATAGGGAATGAAGCCCGAGTATATGGAAGGAAATTAAATATGTTACCAGTGTAATGTTACATTTTATTCCTTCTGTTCTACTGTTTTAATGTATTCGTAATTTATATTTCTTTGTCACATGCTATAAACTGGAACTTCATCTAAAATGGATATACAGGTTTTAAAATCCTTTAAATGTTACCTCTCCTAACAAGCATTTTGTTTATTTTTCATGCCACAAGGATGAAGTAAGTGTTGAAATGCTTAAATTCTGCTCTATTTAAACTACATTTTCCTTAGTTTATGAAGCTACACAACTCACGTGCTACATGTTCTAATTTTCAGCTGACATTTGTTAATTGCTGCTTCATATACACACATGACTTTTGATACAATATCTGTCTGTTAAGAGGCAAAATACTGAACTTGAAGATTTGTAAAAGGGATGGATGCTGATTTTCATGCCAGCCTCTCTAGTCTCCTAAAAACACTTTCAGAGTGTTTCAGGGTCAGAGAATCCTGCTGTGTGGGATGGGCTGTGGTAGCAGGAGTAGAGAAAGGAGTGATACAGATAAACTTTATTTTTATAACCATGAACTTTGTTGTGCTTTTACTACAGTAGTATTTTAATTCATGTTCCTTTGTTTAGTATAAACATGTAAGTTAGAATAATGGTGACATTTTTATTTGGTGGGGGTGGGTGGGTGGGAAAGAGAGGAGATGGTTAGAGCAACAGAAGCTGGAAGGTTAGAGTTTTATACCTTTCCTTATTCTCTCTGAAACACGAGGAGGAACATTCCTCGCATATATGCCTAAGTCCAGAATGAAGGTAGAAAATCTAGACATTCCTCAGCCACAGCAAAACTTTATCAGGTAGAGACTATTGACAATATCAAACTACACTGTTACAGATCTATTACTCTACTTTAACTGCTATGGGTGCCTCCTGTGGAATCCTGGAATTTGTAGTTTAGGGATGAGCATTTAGAATTCTTAGCCAGAGCTCTTAGGGCTCACTAAACTACAAACCCCATAATTCCACAGGAGGCAGCCATAGCTAAAGTGAAATAGTAGTGATATAACAGTATAGTGTGATGTTGTCCTATTAGATCAGAATATAGGAAAAGAGTACCAAAGTCAGGAGTCTAGGGTTAGTCAGTTTATGCTTATCCTGTTGAAATCTACTCTGAAATTATCTAAAATTCAGGATTCAGATATGTAAGGATGAGCAGAACATTTGCCAGCAAGTTTCCCTTGGTATTGCGGATCTAAAACCTCAGTTATAGCTTTAAAAACCAAGACTCACAAGAGTTTTGTTGATCTCACAGTGGCGATTTCCACCCAGGTGAATGCAACAAAAGGGAATGACTTCTGTGTAGCAGGAGGGGGGTCCAGGTAATACAGTAGTGCTTCTTTCAAAGACTTTTGGACCTGAGCCTCTGTAGCCAGTCATATGGTATTGTCTTGAGTAAACTGGACAACAGAAGTAGGATTATGCATTAGCAGTTCCAGTAAGTGTCAAACCTAGGGAAGATAGGTAACTCCTTTGTCTACCTCAGCAGTAGAGAAACTGCCAAGGCATCTTGTGCTATCTTTTCAGATATTGCTAGGTCGTTTCCAAATGAGTTGGAGACCTCCAGATAGAGATGAGGGATAGAGTGGTACTTTTTGTCAGCAAGTAGCTTCAAAGGCTTCATTTGTATATTCCTTTTTTGTAGGACTGGTCTGCTGATCTGAACCGCACTCTCACTAGAAGAGAGAAGAAGAAAGCTGCAGATGGAGTGACTTTGACTGGTATTAACCAGACAGGAGATCAGGTTTCACAGCATAAAAATAGCAGGTATTTGATTTTGCTATCTTAGCACCATTTGCTGACTAAATTCTGAAACAGTTGAATTTTAGAATACCCTAGAAATATGTAGATTTGGAAGATTAGTGTAAAAGACCCTAGTTAGAAACTTCATACCAATGTTAGAGTGAGAGTGGACTTGAAGTTCACATGCTCATCCTCCCTGCCCTTCTAGTGCTCCCTCTTTTTGGGTTATTAAATTGATTGAATTGGGAGATGATATGATTGCCTGAATGTTAGTCATTCCAGACCCTGGGAGATTATATCCTCTAATGAATGCCAAAAATCTTTCAGTCTTCTAGAGTCGGTGGAGATTATACCTTCTGAAAAAGGTGGCATTGTCTGTGGAGAGAACCCTAGGTCTGCATTTTTCCAGAGACTGGATTAGAAGATTAATTGTGTAGACTAGAAACATGATTCCTTGGGGATGTGGGGGTGGGTAGTTAGTCACTCAACAACTTAAGTTAGGGGTTGGCAGCTGTAGTGGTTTTGGGGCCAGATTCCTGCCCAGGGACCCTCCAAGGAGAATCACATCAACTGCCAATAATGTCAAAATCCAAAGTGGCTGGAGGTCAATATCTCCTTTGGAAGAACTTTTATTTTTTATGTTTAACAATGCAAGTAGCCCCTGTGACCTATTTAAAAGGTGCATTGTTGCTCCTAGAAGCTTCTAGGTCAGGCAGCTTTTTTTGCCAGAAAATGGGCAGTGTGTGGATTCTGGACAGATCAAGGTCTGAAAAAGCAGCCTTGGAGCCACTTGAGAATTTTGTCTACCCGTGAAAAAAAAGGTCATGATTCTGAACATCTTTGGTTAAATATTTGAATGTTTTCAGAGTAATACAAATAATACTATTTACACGAAATGTCACATTGTTGAAAATAGATGGGGGAAATTACTGGTTTTATACTGAGACTGATAGTGATGAATTTAGCATTAACAGCAGATCACTTTGAGGGAGACACCTTATTGCAGATTTGCTAGCCACAATCATTTAACTGGAAATGCTGGGTCTTGTACTCTAATATATGTGGACTGTTATGAAACAGTGGTAACTTTCATGATAATTATCACTTCTAGAAAATTCACTGGTTGCCATTTCTTATAAAATTTATCAGGACTAAGTACATCTGTTTCTGTAATAAACATGATAACAAACAAAAAAAAAAAAAAGAAAAGAAAAGAAACAGCAAGTAATGCATCTGGATGTCGCCATCTCTTGTACTAGAACAGGTGACCTGCCTTTGGAAATTTTTATAGGTGAAAAATTATCAGAGTGAATTGACATTATTAGTTAATCAGTTTTTGTTTCCTATCATGTGCAAATGATGTGAACTAAATTAAGCCACAAGAGTAAAATGACAAAATACTTTGTTGGATAGAGAAATGGTAATTCTTCTATTTTATACAGTGGGCCATCATTTTAAAGGTTTGTTTTTTCTTTATATATTCACTCTTGCTAATTATAGAATGATGTTATTTCCAAATTCTGCAGTATTGACAAACAAATCCTATACCATTAGAAGAGTTATTCTTACAAGTTAAAAGAAGGAATAGCAGCAAGTATTTGTACTTGGGATTAGAGGTAGTAACATAGTAACAATACGCCTTCTACTGTTTCGCTATTGTTCCAAATATCCTCAACTGCTTGCCTGTATGGGACACTAGGAAACTATGGATACATAATTTCTACAATCGAGCCATTCTTTCAGATACTGGTAACATGGGAAATTCTGACAGTAACATGTTAAGATATCTGTGTGAACTTATTATGTGTTGGTATTGTTTGTGTGAAGTAAAATGTCTTGTATGAAAAGGAGTGGTTACCACTCTTATTAATTTATTAAATAACCTTTATGTATTCTGCAGTTGCCATATGGTGCCATTTCAGTAAGTTAGTTTATAATGTACACTGGTCCTCATATCTTTAAAAAGGTATGAATAACATCGTTAGACTTTAAAACAGGGTTGGTCTTTAGATATTGCTATACTGCAGTGCCTCATGATTATGATGGGAGCTGAAATTCAAAATCTGAAGGGCCATAAGTTGCCCACCATTGTTTTAAAAGATACGAATAGTGTTTCATATTTAGTGATAGCCCTTCCCAATGCAATATTGTCTTGCTTGGATGTCTTAGCCTGTGAGAATGTTAAACTGGCCTGATTCTGACATAGTAGAGGCCTATTAGAGTGTCCAGACTAGTGCATGTCTTTGATGTCCTAATTAGTGATAACTGTAGTTTGCTATGCATTACTTATCACTAATCATAGTTTAACTCTCAAACCAAAGATGGAAACTGGAATCCTAGGCTGATGGTTGGCCTTTGTGATGTCAGAACCAGACTGGAGATATTGCTTGGTATATTCCTGTATTATAATTGACTAGGCAGACATTGTTTCTGAAATAAAAGATTAGAATTTACTTTGTCAGAATGGAAAGAGAGACAGTGTATTAATATGTTAGATGCAATTTTATTTTGAAAAAAAAATGTTTTAACAAGACAGGCCGTAAAGATAAAATTATTTTTATGGCTCTGGTATTAACTGCAGAGATATAGAGACATGTTGGTTCCATAAAATGATAGGGTCACCTTAATCCTTTTTTTCTCCCAAATAGCAACCTTAGTGTCCCGAGTAACTCAGTGCAGTCAGTACAGTCAAGTTACAATCCTTTTGAAGATGAAGAGGATACTGGAAGTACTGTCAGTGAAAAGGAGGACAATAAAATCAAAAAGTTGGTGAAAGACTGTTCTCAAATTGTTTTTCAAGCTTACACTTTTCTATCAGGGTTTTCAACTCCGGGTTTCTACAAAAACACTATTGCACAATGCATGAGATCCTTGTTGAGAGATTATTGTATACTTGTTGCAAACCTGACTAACATACCAGTGCTCTATATCACTTCTGTTTTTCTGGTTGTTCTCCCACCCCCACCCCCCATTCCACAAAATTTAACTGTGGCAGTGTGCTTTGAAACTGCTTGTGGAATTTTGCTGTTACCTGTGCTCATTGGAGGTGTCCCTTCTGAGGCACTCTCACTGCTTAACATTTTTTCCCCAAGAGGATATGTTGTTCTTGGTCTTTGATGTTGTCTTGGTGATTAACATCTTTGTATCTCTGAATGCATTTCATGCTAAAATTGATTTTGTTTTTGATGTCTAACATCATGAAGCCCAACATTGTCAAATATGTGTCTTGTGGTACCCTGTTGGCATATATATCCAACTCTCTGACATCTAGTTCTGCTAGGCAAGCTAAAATACTTTCATTTTGTGTTTAGCGTTAGTAGTTACGAGAAAACAAGCTATGGTGCAGAGTGGTCTGATGAAGAGACAAACAATCCATTTTCATCCACTGATGCCCAAGGAGAAACTAATCCATTTGATGATGATGCCTCCCCTACAATGGAAGTGAGAGTACGAGCATTATATGATTATGAGGGTCAAGAGCATGATGAACTCAGCTTTAAGACTGGTAAGTATTCTTGGATCATTGTATCTTAGAGTTGGAAGGGGCTACAAGGGCCATCTAATCACACTCACACAATGCAGGAATACACAACTAAAGCACTCCTGAAAGATGCACATCCAACCTCTGTTTAAAAATCTCCAAAGATGGAGAGTCCATCACCCTCAAAGATAGCCTATTCCACTGTTGAACAGTTCTTTCTAATGTTTAGGTGGAATCTCTTTTCCTGTAATTAAATCAGTTGGTTTCTGAAGCAGCAGAAAACAGGCTTACTCTGTATTCTACATGACATCCCTTCAGATATTTAGCTATCATGTCTCCTCTCTGTTTTCCTTCTCCAAGCTAAACATATTAAAATGTCACATTAACTTTTTTTCTGTCATAAACAATGTCATAAGAAGTCCCTCCTTCTTTGAATAAGATTTCTACTGTATGGTGAGTATAATTTTTAATAAAGGAAAAGGCTTGTAAATTGTATTTTCAAGTGGTGGGGACAGTATGTTCATACCCATGTGTACAAAGCTTGAAATGCCTTGGGAAAGATTTCATATGATGCCAGTAAAGTACAAAAGATGGCAGTTATTCTGCTGCCACAGTGTCTGTGCAGCATTATCATTTTTAAAAAAATCTTCCTAGAGTATTAGCAGTCACATTTCCAGAACAGATGCAGACTGTGCTGCTGCATGGGGCTCAGTGAGTATTTTTAAATGGCTAACAACCTCCCCTCCCCAAATATTCCTAAGATCAGTGCTTCTTAAGCTATCTGATATGAGGGACTGGCAGAATTTTCCCCCATTGTGCCAGGAAGTGGCGTCATTGAGTCTATTGATAACAATTTTTTCTTTCTTTTTTTGAAACCAGTATTTTGGGACTGGTGCTAGCCCAGAGATCACCACTTTGGGCAGCACTGCCTAAGATCACTTCATGAGAAATGTGTGAGAATCTTCCTTCACTGGTCACACAAACATCCATTCTCTCAATCTTTGGAACGATTTTGACTCCCAAAACGATTTTTGACCCCCCCCCCCCCAAGAGCAACACAGAATTCACCTGGATAGAACTTTCAATACAGGCTTTGTTCTCAGTATAAGATCTGTATGAGTATTATTTCTAAAATATTGCTCTTTGAATAATGATGGAATCATATTGTATAAGAAAGGGATTGGCCAATGTGATAGATCTAGGAAGACATTTTTCTGTTCCATGAGCATGAAGGGGCCAAAATGAAAAGAACAAAATCAAGTTTGGCTAGATGTCCACTTCTGGGTTTGACATTTTTAAAAGATAAATTGCCACTTCTGAACACTTTCAGGAAAAGGAACCCCTACCTTTTGTCAGAAAAAGAGGGAGTCTGGAGGGGTCAAGTTCTCAAAAACATAGGGAGCTGCATGTGGCTTCTGGGGTGCAGTTTTTCCATTGTTGGAGTACTGAGTGGAGAGTAGTGCAGTAAAATCCTGATATTTATAAAGAGGGAGTCCTATAATTGCTGTGGAAATGAAGACATTACTGAAAAACACCTAAGGATTACCACTTAAAGGTTGTCCATTGACTATATTTCTTTTCAGGGGAAGAGCTAACTAAAATAGAAGACGAAGATGAACAAGGCTGGTGCAAAGGTCGTCTGGACAATGGACAAGTTGGCCTCTATCCTGCAAACTATGTGGAGCCAATCCAGTGATGCATAATTTCTAACAGTGCTGTAGTACCTGTCAGCCAGTGTGAAACTTGAGGGGAACTGGTAGAAATGTGTGTATATTTCTTTTAATGAAGCTGAATGATGGATTGATACTTAGTTCCCTGGGAAATCATCTAACAATTGAAGCTGGAACTGGGAGAAGATAGGCAGTCTATATGCAGCACAAAACAACCAAGACAGAAAAAGGTAGAACAAATAAAAAATGGTTTTAGCACCTGTTGCCAGTTTACTGTTTTATCATGGCATTTGTATATTGTTTCAGAATTTGCTGAGTTTATGCCTCACTCCCAGTATTCTGGGTGGTGGTTTATTTTGGCTCTTGCTTAAATCAGCTTTTTAAAGTGACCTTCGGTAATTTGCAACTTGATTTTTTTTTTAAAGAATTACAATTTTGTATCTGTTCTTAGCAATATTTGAAAGATGCATTTTTTATTTAAAGGCTATTTAGTATACCATTTTTTCCATATGTAGTTCATTGACAATTACTATTTAAATTATGATTCAGATGTATTCCCCAGTCCACACTGTATTGTGTTATCTTTTTCATGCTGTTAGCATGGTCTAATAGTGTAAATGCCATATTGTGTCTGTTACAGAACAGTGTAGCAGAATTGTCTGCAAATATTAAGGTTTGGGTTTCTCTTGTGAAACCTTTTCATGTATTTTGACACCTGAAAAATGAATTTCCTGAATGATGACTTGAGGTAGATTTATAAAAATAAAATATTTAAACCATTCTCCACCATATTCTTGTTGATCGACTTAACACTTTGCAAGTTGTTAATTATTTTGTGTGATTTTGAAAGTTAAACATATATGAAGATTATTTTTTCATGCAAAGAGACTGTAAAAATAGATGAGTGCTTTTTATTGATACGCTCTAAGTTGTGTATATGTATATATAATTTGATATTCAAACATTTGAAGAGCACATCCTAATTAGCAAGCCTATTGCCTATGCATTAGATTTCAGGTAAAGTTTTGGCAAAGTAAATCAATGTGACTTTGCTATTGGCTTCAGTTCGAAGAGGATTGCAGTAAGCCACACAGTTTAAAAGACAGAGCTATTCACATTTGCTTTATCAGTATGTATAAATGTTTAGATGTAACCGCTCAGTCCAGTTCACTGTGGATGTAGCACTCTCAGAATGTTCCTATTTGTCTACAAGATCATGTCATAATATAGGAAGTGAGAAGACTGTGTTGTGAATGTATCTGCCCATAAGGCCAAATGTCATCTGCATAAAGCCCAGTATCTCCAGCACTTGCCTGATCAAATAATCCAAGTTTCACCTAACATTCCTTGAGTATGTGGAGCAAGGAAACTTGGATGGGGATTTGGAGGCAGGTACAAGCTTTTCATTAATTGTAATGGCCTAGTAAGACTCCTTCGTATGGCCTTGAAAACACCTGAGCTGCTTTGTGCATTCTTGGGATCTTTCTGGGGCACTGTATCCACAGCACCCTGGAATGTAACCTAAGTATTCTGTGATCCATATTCTTGAATAAAGTGAAAATAATAGTATATCCTAAGATTTATATTTGTTAGTAAAACTGTGGATCCAAATACAGACTAGTGTTAGCCCCATTGTGGATTATTGTAGCAGAACACTGTTGAATCTACTTATTTGTAATTGCAAATCAGCTGCCAAAGTGCTGAATCATAAACATTTGTAGGAGATTCAAATAGCTGGATTGTGAATATGTTAGAGCAAGTTGCTTTATAGAAAACCTAAATTTTATCAGTAAGTAGATAGGCTATGTTAGGGAGCTGCAATGTATTTGAAATACACTTATGGCCGTTAAAATGCTGTAAATGCTCTCTGGCATTTGCTTTTGGTGATTGAATTATTTATTAACATCTGAAGTTCAATTGTACAAGCTAGAATATTGGATCTCTCTTTTATGGTAATATTTCAGCATAATTCACAGAAATGGAAGATTTGCTGTAAATGGGCAGAAATAAGTCTGGAATATTTTTCTGTATAGCATACTGTTTTAAAAATAAAATCTTAAACATATTGAACTGTTTTACTGTTGAAGTTGTGTTTTTTAAAAATTGTAAACATGGTATTTGTGACTGGACTGTCAGAAAAAGTATCACTTTGCAGATGCCAGATGCACAATGACTAGGGATGGGAAGGAATTCATTTGCCTGGCATTTTTAATGTGAAGGAATACAATTGAACTAATCAAATGATACTTGCACATGAACAGGGTATCCTTCAACATTCAGGGGTAGCTGTGTTGGCCATTTAGCAAATTTAAACAAACATCCATCAGCGATACCTTTCTTGGTCAACCAAAATGCACAGTATACTTATTGCAAGCTTTTGAAGCTGCATGGGCTTCTTCATCATCAGGCAAGATGTTACAGACCAAACAATTGGAAATGGAGAAAAACGGAGATGTTAGTCAGATGTCTACATGTTGTTTCAGTCTTTAGTTAAGATGGTCTTTGGCGGGGAGGATGTCTTTTGCAGGCAGGCTCCTCCTCCTCTTTCTGGCTCTGTGGCTATAGGGGGAATTGAGGGTCAGGAAATTTAAAATCCATTTGCATCTTAACAGGTACCCCTCTTTTGCAATCCAATATGTTTCCATTCCAGTGAATTGGATTGTCAAAAAACGTGAAAAAAAAGTGAATTGGATTGCCATAATTCTCTTCCACAAAACCAGGACGGGGGAAAATGTAGGACAAAATGTAGGACACAACCAACCAAAAACATTACTGAAATAAAAAACCCCATTAATATAACATTAAATATAAATATAATAAAACATGAATACAAATATAATATAAACCGGCTGCCTCTGCCAATTTAGGCCCCTTTAACTGTCATGGCTCAAGGCTAGGGAATCCTGGGAACTGTAGTGTTTGAGACAATTAGACTTCTCTGTCAGAAACCTTTGGTGCGATGATAAACTACAGTGGTCCCTCCACATTCACTAGGGTTAGGGGCACAGGACCCCCATGAAAATGGAAAAACCACAAATAACAAAACCATATTTACTTAAGAGAACCTCTCTAGGAATCTCTAGGTCCTCCAGTGCAACTCTGTGGTCGACATCTGCCAGGCATTGACCATAGAGTTGCGCTGAAGGAGCTACAAAGGCCTAGTGGAGTCTTCTCTCTAGGAATCTCTAGTAGGCCCTTCAGTGCGACTTTTGGTTGAAGTTGACCATAGAGTTGCGCTGGAGGACCTAGATATTCCTAGAGAGAGCATAGTAATAGAATCCGTGAATAGTCAAATCCGTAAAAGTCAACGCCACAAATGAGGAGGGACGAGTGTACAATTTGGGATTCCCTAGCCTTGAGCCAGGGCAGCCGAAGCGGTCTCAAAAACTGGATTCAAAACTGCAGTGCGTTTGGGAAAGACGTCAGCAGCTTTGGGTAGAGCCGAGTCTACTTCCTCAGATTCAAAATGGAACCCCCGACTCCTAACGTCCTTCCTTAATAGGATTTTCGCGCATGCGCGGCGCGGCGTTCGGCGGCCTCCCTCCCAACGGCAGGCGCTGAGGCTCGAGGACAGCACGCCCCTCCTGATTGGCCGCGCCTGGGAGCGCGTCACCGAAGGGCTGGTCCCCGCCCTCTTTCCTTCATTCCTTCCTTGGGCTGTGAGGAGCCGGTCGCTCGTTCGCCTCAGTCCCTGCTTTTGTTCCGGCGAAGGCGATGTGCGAACCCAGCAAGCAGGACCTGGCCGCCGTCTTCAGACGCCTCCGCGCCGTTCCCACCAACAAGGTAGGAAGAGGGAGGGCTCCTTCTCCTTTCCCCGGTGGCCCTGGCTGTCTCCCTCCCGGTGTTGGGCTTCGCTAAGTGACACGTTGCACGGCGGAGGGGCGGAGCGGACGCCTCAGAGCTCAGAAAGCTACGTTGCCCTCTTTCGTACATATCTCTCCCCGTGTGGTGGTTGTTGTTGCTGTCGTGTGTCTTCAAGCCCTGGCGTTTTCTTGGACAGATTTCTTCAGAGGAGGTTTTTT
>CM034708.1:115037371-115050078 GCA_020142125.1 Phrynosoma platyrhinos
AGGAAATAATTTGAATGTATAATAAACGTGAACAGAACAAATAATCACATTAATGTAAATATGTGGATTTTTAAACTTTATGAGTTGTGACCAGGCTTAGCTCAACTAACAGTCTGTTTGAAATAAATAGAGCACATTAATAAATTAATGGAACTCCCATTTATTTTAGAAGAACACTCAGGTAACTTAACCTGCACCCAGCCCTATAAGAGTGAAGTCACAATGTTATCAAATCTTTTCCTCTTTCCCCCATTGCACCAAAATAGCTGTGATATTAAGTAGTAGTTTGTGTCGTAAGAGGAATGTGCAGGTTATGATTTTAATCAGTTGAGAAATTGCATGCTGTATAAATGCTTAACAGTTGTGGTTGTTTTCTAGACATGTTTCGACTGTGGAGCAAAAAATCCAAGCTGGGCAAGCATAACATATGGTGTTTTCCTGTGTATTGACTGCTCAGGGACTCACCGATCACTTGGAGTTCATTTGACTTTTATTCGGTAAGTAGTTTGAATGTTTTTCTTTGCAGATGCTTTCCTTGCTAATGTATTTGTTTTGAGTTTCCCCCCATGTTGTGATAAAGGCTGTTGTTTGTAAATAACTTGTATCTATCTCTTTTGCCTGTAACTTTGAGAGTACTGCTTTGTTCTCACACTAAATAAATGAGAATTGCTTTATAACACTGGAGTTGTGTTTTAGAATTGAAAGGAGAGTGTTGGTTCTGAATCTCTGGATTCAAACTAAGAAGCTTAGATTCCATTTAAATTATTTTTAGTGGCTCTGACCTTTATGCTTTACCTGTTCTATTTTTTTTTTTAAACTCTGGTCATTGGCTTTTGTGGAAGCAGCATTCTGATGGATTGATCCTAACTTTGGAAGCTACTGAATTTCTCTTAAGCTATCTAGTAAGGTAGAGGATTTAAATTGTGTTCAAATTAACTGTGGATGTAAACAAAGGTGAGGTTCTTTCCCATAACATCTGTTGTCTTATTTTTGGTTCCCTGAACATTAATGAGAATGTCATTTCTCAGAGATTATATCTCAAATCCAGTCAAATCACGTCTGTTCTTTATGTCCGTACTCTGAGAATAAGTGAGCATATGTTGAATATTACGGTAGTGTTCTCAGAGTGGTTCTTGTTGACGTTCTAGTTCCTGCAAAACATTATTCACAGTTACAAGTAGATAGTTTTGCTTGGTAAAGAATGTTTCATGTCATCTGTAATTTTCTGTTTTGACTATGATTTTAAAGATTCAAAATACCACCAGTAATTTTACTCTCGTCATACATATCATACAATACTGCATCATTTATTACACCAGAAGTAGATTGCATTGGCCATCTATGCCTGATGGAAAGATAACTTTCATTAGAACTTTATCATCACAAATGAATTAATATCTTGCCCACTTCCTCTAGGGCAGAGCTTTGAAAGACAGAAAGAAAAGAAAAGAAAAAATAAAGAAAAATAAAATCGTCCTGAATATAATACTATATCTATTTATGTATGTTTTCTTTTGATCACAGCACCTGGGATGTAATAGAAAGGGGTTGCTGATGATTAACATAGTGCTTAGACAGAAAAATGGAAATCTCTTTCTTAGATGTCTTGCTCTATGCTGACTGGAGTTACTTGGAGCTGTAGGCAAACACATCTGGAGGGCATTTGAATGTATATTATATAGATTAAACTTCACATACCCAACTATTTGGATATTTGGTCATCTTTTCTATAAATGTATGCATTCTAGAAATTTGATACTGTTGTATTTTCAGATGTTAATTAGTTTAATGTCTTTTCACTATGTTTTCACTTTTTATCTCCTTTTCTCTTCATTGTGATTTTTGCACAATAAGTAATAAATGAAAGATAGCTTTTTAATATTTACTGTGTTTGAAATTGTTCTGGAAACTATGGTTAGAAAATGTTTTGTGTTTTGTTTTTGTAGGTCTACAGAATTAGATTCTAACTGGTCATGGTATCAACTGAGGTGTATGCAGGTTGGAGGAAATGCTAATGCTGTAGGTTTATTATTAAAACTTCATTGTTTTCCTGTAGTTTCAAGAAATCTGTTTTATTTTTAACCCATTCATTATCTAGTAACAGGGCTGTGTATATGTTGTGAATATTAAGTGAGTGCAAAGGAAAGTGCAAAGAGGAGACCATTTTTAGGGTTATATCTTGAGTGTGATACCTATCTGCTTTTTATCTGTGGCTGCTCCTGAACGACAAACACGGCCACACAACACTCTCTTCTTGCACAACCAGGCTCTTGACTCAGAAGTTCCCCCAAGGACTTTTTGCCCTTTTCTTCTGTCTTGTATCAGCTCTTGGCATTATAGCGCAAAAAGAAAGTGCCTTGGCAGTAAGCCTTTAGCCTTAAGGGTTCCCCACCCGAGGAGTGACTCCACAGTGGGATTCTAAACAGTTATCTTTGATAGATGCAACAATGTCATATAATTTGACATCTCGAATAATTTCTTATAATTTGTTCATATAGGGTGCATCTGTACTGCATAAATAATCCAGTTTGACACCACTTTAACTGCTATGACTCTATCCTGTGGAATCCTGGGATTTGTAGTTTGTTGTAGCACCAGAGCTCTGAAAGAGAAGGCTAAATGTCTCACAAAACTGCAGTTCCCAGAATTCCCTAGCATTGAGCCATCACAGTTAAAGTTATGTCAAAATGGATGATTTCTGCAGTGTGGATGCAGCCATAGTTACACTAACTTTGCCAGAATTTTTAATGATATGGCTAGACAGTTGGAGCACCTTGTACAGTGCTTATATGTTCATCTCTGTTGTATAAAAACAGTTTTATACATAGATCATTTTGACATTTTATTTGTCTGTAGAAGAAGTTCACTTATTTCTTTAAAATATGTACTGGGGCTGCATCCACACTGCAGAAATAATCCAGTCTGACACCATTTTAACTGCCCTGGCTCAGTGCTAGGGAATTCTGGAAACTAGTTTTGTGAGAAATTTAGCCTTCTCTGTCTGAGAGCCCTTGTGCTACAACAAACTACAATTCCCAGGATTCAATAGCATTGAGCCTTAAAGTGGTGCCAAACTGGATTATTTCTGCAGTGTGGAGGCAGTCTGATCCTTTCTTGATAGAGAATATGGTACAAATACATATGATTTAGTTGACTATGCATTTGTTTTCATATTAGAACAAGTTCATCCCCAAATGGATTTTTCATACACTTACTGTCTGTAATTCTTTCCATAGTCTGCATTTTTCCATCAATATGGTTGCACAACGAATGATGCCAATGCCAAGTATAGCAGTCGCGCTGCTCAACTTTACAGGGAAAAGATTAAATCTCTTGCAACTCAAGCAACTCGGAAATATGGTACTGATGTAAGTAATCAAGATTTTTGTTTTTGTTTTGTTTTGTTCTTGTTGTGCACCTGGTCAATTTGAAGTTTATAAGCCTGACATGGTTTTTGCATAATACATATATATGTGTACTACACATAAGGTCAAATGTATGAAATAATACTAAAATTTTGTAAATAATCTGGAAAGGCAAAAATTGCAACTCATATGTTGTACCTCGTCATACACTCTGAGCTGTTGGACTGCTGCAGATAGTTAGTTTGTAAAACTGTGTTTGACTGAATCCAAATAGTTTTGGCTCTAGTTGTCAGCATGAGATGTTGGTCTTGCTATACCAGGTGTAATCTTGTTCAGTGTGGTGTAGTGGACTATGTGTGGAGGGCATTGGACAGTGACATGGGTTTGAACCCCCACATGGCCATGGAAACCTACAGGTGACTTTGGGCAAGTCACACTCTCTCAGCTTCAGGGGAGGCCAAAGGCAAACCCCCTCTGAACAAATTCTTCCAAGAAAACCCCATGATAGGTTCTCCTTAAGACTACCTTAAGCCAGAAATGACTTGCAGGCATACAAAAAAACCCACAAAAATTATCAGAAGTTTCTTTTGACTACAGTGAGTACCTGGTATAGTGCTGCTGCTGGTTGAATATAAGTAAAAAACACCCATAGAGTCAAAGGAATTTAATAAGTAAACTTTATACATTCAGGGACTGGGGCTGAAGAGAGTGATTTTTTTGAAATGGATAGATGAATGCTAATGCTAGTAGTGATGCACGCTATTATCAGTGTGATAAATTGAAAGATTTTTAGCAAGTATGTATATATTGGAAATCTGATATGGTCAAGACATTCTGGAAGTAGGTGGTTTATACTGAACTACCTGCTAGGTAAACTTGGGCAAGTCACATGCCCTCAGCCTCAGAGAAAGGCAATGACAAACCTCCTCTGAACACATCTTCCCCAAGAAACCCCATGATAGGTTTGCCATAAGTTGGAAATTACTTGAAGGCACACAGTAACAACAATCAGATGTTAATAAACTTTGTCTCAAATGCTGTTACTATCTATATCAGGGGTAGGCAACCTTTCCCCTTTAAGGGCCTTCAGATCCCAGAAGCCTCAGCCATGTTGGCCAATAGTCCCATGTTGGCCAATAGCTCCTGGGATTCTGGGAGCTGAAGTCCCTTGGCCCTTAAAGGGGAAAGGTTGCCTACCCCTTATCGATATGAACAAGTAGAGATGATGATGATGATTATAATAATAATTTCTTACCTGTCCCTCCTCATGGATGCCTTGATCGCATATTTGAGCAGAGTGTTTGCCAGTTTTCTTCTTTCCCAGTATGATATATATTTTTATAATCTAAAATTACTTATTTTATATAAACTGAGGAGGATATATTCAAGAAAATCAATTTGTTTAGAGGTGATTCAGTTACTGTGTTTTAGAAATGATGATGATGATGGGCTGAATGTATCCTTTGTAAAGTTTATTCTTGTACTCTGTGTTTTATATGAAGGAGACTCTATCTATCTATCTATCTATATCTATCTATCCATCTATTAACAGATTAAGAATTATTATTTTTTAATGCTAGTATTCTTAGTGAGTTGGATCCAGACTTGCTGTTTTTCAAACAGAAAGACCCCTTAAAATTTATTAGAGAGTACTGCTGGAGGAAAAGATGGTATCAATTTCAGTTGTTTGCCATTGCAGTACCCTTGGGCATTCAGCCTCCCCCCCCCCCTTTTCTGAAACTCTCCAGAATATAATGTTATGGCATGTGGGAGGCTGCACAGAGAAGGAAACATTGGCAAAAATTGACATCTCATTTTTACAGCTGCTTGTGGAAGCCTCCAGTAAGAGTTCTGCTCCTGGCAAGTCTGGACCCATTCCATCCCAATACTTGTAATGTTTTTAGAGGTCTGTGTGTGTGTATGTATGTATGCGTGTGCGCACACACACACACACACACACCCCAAAGAGATATGCTTGCATATATTTTAAGAGTCTGAGTGGGTTACTTCCATATACTTCTATAACTGGACTATTTCCTACGTCCTCATTAATAGTTTTAGAAAAATTGTTAGATTTAATAATCTAAACCTTGTATATTTTGCAGATTATTTGTATCACATAATGTTACCTTTTCTGTAACTTCTTAACTTAGGCGCAATATAAATTCTGCTCCATTTCTCTCATTTACTTTTCATCTATTTCCCACTCTTTCTTCTGATGTCCTGTGTTGAGTTTTGTCTAATTCCTTCTAAGCAGGGACCTGTCTTTTCACAATTTACAAATGTCACCCTTATATGAAACAGACTAAAGCAGTTCAGCAAACATACCATCTTAGGTCAGGCAATTTTTAAGAGCATGGGACTCTTGAACAAGTAGGCAAGTGACTATTGTCATTTTTATTTAGTAAGTAAAATGTATAGGCAGATTATTATGCTCACCACAGAGAATTATATGATATTAAATATAGTGGTTGATCATTTTGCCCACCCTAATATGAAGAGACTGGTTCACAACAAAACATTGCAATTTTACATAGTCTTACAAAGAAAGCTATCTTATGCTAAGTCTTATCATAGGTTCACTTAGACCAGTATTGTCAGCTTTTGACTGGCAACAGCTTTTCCAGAGTTCCAGGCATATTTACTTGCCAGGTATTCCCTGGTGTCTGCCACCCAAGCATTAACCAGACTTGATCCTGTCTGGCTTCAAAAGACAGATGAGATCTGGAGTCTTAATGCATGACAAAAGAAAGCTGACACACAGCAAGAGCGAAGCAGCTTTCTCCTTACCTCTCCACATGCCATTGAAGCACTTCTGTTCTCTTCCTGAGGGGGAGTGTAGCCAAAAGTCTATTATGGGAATTTTATTTAGCTCAAATTGAGAGGCGGTCAGCTACAAGGGATCTAAGAATTGATGCAGAGACAGAATTCTCCAACTAAAGTATTATTTATTAAAGGGGAAAATCACACAGCAATTCACATACACACACACACACACACTCATTCAAGGCTCAGCAATGCAGGGGTTAGCTTGGAAAAGATGTTGAGGCAGAACTATGGGTGATACTTATTACAGATGAGGCTTTCTCTGGGATCCAATTGGGTGATGTGGCATGAGACACAACCATTCTGAGATCGTTGATTTGAATGGAAGTGCTGGTAACTAAACTAGAGAGCATGGTGGCGTAGTGTTCCCATGAACTCCAAACTAGTGACATTGAGGGGGAAAATCCAGGTTTTTTTAAGGGCTAAAGCTAGCTGCAGGGCAAAGGTGTGAGATTGTATGGGTGGGGTAATCCAGTCTGGCAATATTCAAGGTGAATGGTGAGACATCTAGGCCATTATTGCCCATCCTTCTGATTATGGAGGTGGTGATGGTCCATTTGCAACTCCCACACTATCTGCCTGGCTTTGGGATGTTTTTTCCTCAGTCTTCTAAGTGACCTTGGTATGACCTGCCTGTCATCACCCAGATGGCACTTGGGGTCCATTGCAGGGTACATCTGGGGTTATGTGGAATTCATACACACACCAAAATTCAGAAAAATGCACTTTGGCTAACAGGAGACGATCGTAAAAGTTTGTCTTTTGTCATATTAGAAAAATCTGTTTGGCAAAAGGCATGCTTTTACAACCGTCTCCCTTTGGGAGGAGAACAGAAGAGTTACAACATAAAGATAAGGAGAAAGCTGCTACTTTCTCATTGTGTGTTGGCTTTCTTTTGTCATGTGATAAGGCTCTTAGGGCCTTTGCATACTGCTAGAAATAGTGAAATTGAGTCCACTTTAAGGGTTAGGGAATCATGGGAACTGTATTTTATTGTGGCACCAGAGCTCTCTGACAGAGAAGGCTCAGTGTCTCAGAAAAAAAACAATTCCCATGATTCCCTAGCACTAACCCTAACCCTTAAAGTGGACTCAATTTGCACTATTTCTGCAAAGGCCCTAGTGTGTTCAGAGTAGTGTGGTCAGGATAGAGTTTTCCACAGCTGGGAATACTTCACTTTAGGCTTTCAGCCATTCCGGAACAAGAGCCATTTAGTTTTCTTTGGGTTTCCCACTGACCTACAACCATTCCTTGCTCTGTTCTGTAGTGCTAGTGTTCAGGATTGGGACTTATTACAATAAAATGAGATACTCTAATATTCTCATTCTTGTGCCTAGTTTGTAGTTTCTGGAAGTTCACAGGTCTATATTTTCCTTTCAGTTTGTTCTGATTCAAATATAAAGTTTGCAAGTGTATATTCTTGCGTAGTAAGAGAATCCTGGAGTGTGCAGAAAACCATTGCTTTCTTTTTTTGTAGCACTGTGGCACTTCCAGATGATAGACTCCTGACTTCTTAAGTCACTATTTGATAGAATGAGTTTGACTGAATTTTGTTTTGACCTACAATGTTTACACTTGATTAATACCTATTGCTTCATTTAAGTGTATGAATGCCAGTGTAGTTTGTTGGGAGCTTAGCAGCTGTGATATGCCAATAGAATTTGAATGCTTAATCTTAAATGCATCTGTTCTGTTGTTTATAATAGTCCTTCCACTGCAATGTATTTGCTCTCTTGTCTGAGAATTATCTAGACCTTTATCTGCAGGAGGATACATGATGTTCTTATGAAAAGTTCTGCATGTACTGCTGATTGTGCCTTTAAGAAATTGAGGGAATACTCTGAAATGATATGGTGTGTTTGTTCTAGTTATGGATAGATGGCTGTGGAGTCCCTCCCCTATCACCTCAGGAAAAAGAGGAAGACTTCTTTGCATCGCACGTTTCTCCTCGGGTATAGAATAAATTGGATTTTGCTTCTTAAGTCTTTACTTTTCTCAAGGGGCAAAGTTTCAGTGTCAGTTGTGACCCATGCATGGATGTACACTAAACAACCCACCCAGCACCAGAAAAGGAATCAGGATCCATGTTCTGTTTCACCACCCATCTTGAAGGAGGCCTCAATACTTCATACTACTGAGGCAGTGCACCAGTGGACCAGCACTGCACAGTATTGAGCTTTTTCTGTCCTGTAATAGGGAAGATGAAGTAATCAGCTCTGTAGACACAGCATTGCTGTACTTACAATGTATTAATAGCAGAGAGGTTCATATTTCCTATTCTCTTATTTGGCATTGGTAGTAGGGGGTGCATTGCCCACCCAGTTCAGCCCTCATGGGTTCATAGGTGAATTGCATGCTATGAAAATGTGTCACTTTTCATCACTCTTGTAATGATTATTGCTGCCAACTGTTTACTTTAAATCCAACTCTGATCAGTGTTAATTCTGAGTTATACTGAATTTTAAATCCTTTTAGTAGTCATTGTTGAGGGTAATGAGTGGCAGCTTTTTTTATAAGCTAAGTTTATATATGTTAATAATAAAGTATTTCAGCTGCAAATTGTGGCATAACTATTTGTATGCTTTTGTAGCGTATATCACATTCCTTTTGTGTAATATATGATTCTTTAGTTTTCTTATGGAGAAAGTTTGTGAAAAAGTATAACTGTAAAATAGTTATATCACTGGCCATATAGATCAAACAGTGTTATGAATATTGAGATCATCTGATGCTTAACTAGTATGGTTTTTAGTTGCTTTTAGCTTATTTCGTAATTACTAATAATGATAATTACTATTTCCTTTTTTTTCAGGTTATTAACACAGAATGGGAGGCATCGCATCAGGAGACAACTAGTCTTAAGCAGGATGTAGCAGATAATTCAGAAAGCAAAGAAGGTATAGTTTCTCTTTTTCAAACGTAATTTAAAAAGCAAGTTAAGTTTCCTTTGCTCCCATTGATCGTATACCCTTAGTTTTTCTTACATTGTGCATATGTAATAGCAACAGATGCCAAGTAAGAAGTTGTGTTTCACAGTTGGAGAAACATAAGAAATCTTGACAAAAAGAGATGGCTTTGTGCTCTACTATAAAAAAAATTCTTACTCATTGCTTTGTCACTATAACTGAAATTCACCTTGTCAAAACATGTGCTCTCTTGGAAAAAAAGTGCATATTTACCAAAACTTGCATGTCGTAAGCAGTTTAAGTCTGTGTAATCTTTAATTTTCAGCTTCATAATGCCGTGGCTGAATTTGTGTTTTAAAGAAGCTGTTTAGGAAAGCAGAAAGTCAAGAGATTTTGTGTGTGAGTGTGAGAGAGATATTTTCATAATGATCCTAAAAGCCTTTCTAAAAATCATTTTTGTCCTTAATTTTTACAACACATATTTCTAGAAGAACCTGAAAATGGACCAAGTGTTGACTGCCTTAGTGTTTCGCCGCAAGCATCACTAGGTAATCAGTCCAAAATTGATGTATATGTATTTTGTGTATTTTAATTTATTTAATCCATGTATTTTTATGTGTACATATATAAAGAGGATTGCTTTGACAAAAACAGTGCAAATATTGTATAATTTTAGCTGAATTTTTAGGAGACTCCTAAAGAAATGCATCTCAGCCCACAAAACAACCAGTTGTACTAGTGACATTAATTAGGTAGATGGTTGTGGAACAGGTCTGTATGTTACTACTCCTCACTATTCAGTTTATTTTCACATAGCATTCTCAGAAATTTGCAAATTGATAAGAACTGGGATGCTTTTAGAATTATTATTCTTTCCCAACTTCTGCTCTGTGTACAATTGTGTGATTGATATCATGTGGTGTAGGCATAATGTTTTTTATGTTTTCAGCTCTATTTAAGTGCATCCATGTGTTCAAGAAATCTTGAACTCATTTCTGATGCTTATTCTTCATTTGACGTAGGGTTGCTGGGTCTCTCCCAATTCACACTATTAACAGGGAATTATAGATAAGCCCAGCAGTGTCCCCCATCTGCATTCTAAAACAGTAGAGTTCCTTCAACCTGGTAATATAGGTATAAAAGAAGTGTAGATTGGTCAGGTAGCTGCCATTGTATAAATAAAATTGTTTATTTAAATTATTGATCTTTTTAGTTAGTGATGTATCTATGTTTTTTATCTCTTATTTAGCCAGCTTGGAGAATATAAATACTTCAGGCACCGCACCTAGCAAAGGTGACTGTAAACATTTTAGATATTCTGTTTTGCTGTTTCAGTTTCCACATTCATTATATCTGTGGAATGACTTCTATATATATTTTATTTCTTTGCAATATCCGCTTATGCATCTTTCACTAACAATCTGAATTGTCTTAAATGCTTTAAACTTTCCCCCAACTTTGTTGTTTTTAATCTCCAGTTTTCCTATGCACATAAGACCCATGACTTCTTTACTGTGGGTTGTCTCTCCATCAGTGGAGATCACAATTTTCCCACACAGTTATTGACCAGATCAGTTTTGAACTGAGGAGGCCCATGTTTGGATTCCCATTTGCCGTGAAGCTCATTGGGAAACTTTCCAGCCATTTTTTATTTGCTGTACCTTACCTGACAGTTATTATGAGATAATATGTGGTGAGACAACTCGACCCATGTATGCCAACATGAATCAGTGAAGGAAAGTCAAGAATTGTATGTAAAAATACAAATTGCAAATTATACAGACATGGGAGGTACATATAATTTTTACTCATGATTTGGAGAACGGTTTGATTTTTTTAAAAAATGTATCAGTTGTAAAGTAGTACAGAATTTGAAACTAGTCATCCAGAACATTTTTGATATTTTATGCAGTTTAGAACATCACTTTCCATCTTAACTTTAGCCTGATCAAGCTTTTTTATCTGTATATCAATACAGTGGGTCCTTGTTATCCTCTGGGATTTGGTTCCAGGACCTTCCCTCCTGGGTGAATAACAAAGTCCATGGATACTTGAGTCCCATTAAATACATTGGCATAGCAAAATAGTGTCCCTTATATAAAATGGAAAATCAAGATTTGCTATTTGGGAATTTATACTTTTTCTGAATATTTTTAAGCTGGATGCTTGAATCTGTGGATAAAAAAATCTGTGGATAAGGAAGGCCGACAGTGATATATTTGTGTCACATACAAACAGTTTCTCCAAATTGTTATAACTACTTTTCCTTCTCTACCTCTGTGGTTATTTTATGAAAGTATTGCCTATTTATGAAGGTAATTTAGAGCTAATTCTTAATTAATTTTTAATTCTTTTGAAAATGAAAGTTTCATATTAGATGATATTACTTAATTTTTCTTAATCATATTGCTTTATTTCACTTAAACAAAAACAAAATGGAAACTTGCTGAAGCTATGCTTTTGCAGAGGCTGCTCTTAATAGTAACTTTGTAACTTAGAATATGTATTATGATTGAATGTGTTTTGATTTTTGCAGAGGCTAGCTCTATGCTGAAGAAGAAGTCAAATCAAGTGAAAAAGGGGGTAAGTTCTTAAAAGTGTCTTATTCTCTGGATGGCAAAGGAGGAGCAATCCACACACTCTTTGGTCCGCACATGCCAGCTAACTAGGCAGGAGTACTAGATTCTTTTTCTGTTATTTCCATTGACTCTATATCCTTCTGCGCTAACTTATGTTTCCTTCCTTGTTGTGATTTTTCCTTTCACTTACACACATTAAATTAATAATATTAAGAAATGAAGGGAAATCATAAAAAGTCCACCAACCATGAGGTGGACAAAGGGGACACGGTTGTACATTAGGAGCAAAAGAAAAATCAAACTGTGCCAAATCCATACCACATCCAGTAACTGAATTTAATTTGCTGGCTGCTGGCCAATAGATAATGGGTCTAGAAAATAAGATTGCCCTAAATCACATGGCCGGTACCCAGTGAGTTTCTGAAATTAAACAGGATGGTGTATTAAAAACAATTTTTATTACTTTGAGTGAGAGTGAGTCAGAAGCCTGAGTAGTGCTACCTCTGTCACAGAAAAAGAGTAGAAAGGATGGCCAAGAATGAGGCACTAAAAATATTAAATATGGAAGTTAAGCCATACAGTAATATTAAAAAAACTATGTTGCTGTGTCAGAGTCAAGGAGTCAGGAGAAGACATTGACAAGCCACAGTGTTGAGTACAGAGCAGATACAGACAAAACTACCAGTTGGAATGATCAGGCAACCAGAGCTTTTGTGCATTCGCATGAGATGAGTGACAGTTAGAGCAATGTAAGCAGAGAGGAATGGAATCTTCCATGATCCTAGATCCTTAATAGTGTATTTAAAAGCACTTCCAACAAGCATGCTGTCTGTTTTGCAAACAGTTTTTCTGATTTGAGAGCAAAGTAATATTACAGCTTATGATCAGCATCAATGTTTTTCTTTTTTTATTAAGGATTTTAAAAATACAGTTAGCCCTTGGTATCTGCTGGTTCCAGGATCCCTTGTGGTTCCAGGACCCTTCGTGGATACCAAAAATTGTGGATCCTCAAGTCATATTACGTACATTGG
>CM034708.1:115050178-115066118 GCA_020142125.1 Phrynosoma platyrhinos
ATTATTTAATGCAAATGATTTTAAAAAAACATTCAGTCACGATTTATTTACAGTGAATTCTAATAATGATTTTCAAATTGATGGATTCAGTATCAGACAGCAGAGAGGAGAGAGTGCAAGATCAAGTAAATCAGTAGAATCAAACATGAAGAATGGGAATAGCAAAGAATAAAACATGAAGTCAACAGTGTTAGAGAAGGAGCAATTAGTAAAGGGAAAAAATGCAAAGTCAAAGCACTTTGGAGATGTTGAAGCCTTTTCAGACTCCGAAAGGATGACATAGAGGAAAGGGAATACATCAATTAAAGTGAACAAAAAATAGCAGTGACAAGGATGATTCCTCAGACAATGATAAAGAAAAAACATCATACAGTATAGCTGTTTGCAGTGGAGGAACTTAAAAACCTGTTGAAAAGAGTAGTCCAAACTGGTGGCCAAACTGGAACACAGGCTGATAACAAGGAAGGAAGTAGTGACTTCAGAAAAGCATCAGTTTTAAAGAAGCTGTTGCTAAAGTAATTACAAATTACTTTACCAGAGAAGTTTAGGGAAGTGATAGACTTAGAATGAGATATCCCATTAAATGCCAAAAGATTGTTAGGTTACAGCCAATTTGTATAAAATGATAGGGGATTCCTTAAAGTGCCCCTAGTGGATAGCCCAGGGATGCAGTGGCTCAAGTGTTAAGACGCTGATTCTATTGATTGTAAGGTTGGCAGTTCAAGGCCCAGGTGCTGCATGGTGGGGTGGGCTCCTGTCACTAGCCCCAGTTTCTGCCACCCTAGCAATTCAAAAACATGCAAATGCAAGTAAATAAATAGCAGCGGCAGCTTCATTTATATACTGCTTCATACTGTGCTATGCAGTCTCTAAGTGGTTTACAACTGTAAGCTAAATAAATTAAATAGATAAATAGGTACCACTTTGGTGGGAAGATAAACAGTGTTCTGTGCAATCGTGCTGGCCATATGATCAGAGTAGTTTCTGACAACACCGGCTCTACAGCTTAGTAACGGAGATGAGCTCCGCCTCCTACGGTCAGACATGACTTGACAACCTTGTCAACAGGGAATACCTTTACCTACTGGATTGCCCAGTTGTGTTGCTTATTTCAGAGGCCTCAAGGAGGGAGTAAAAAGGTAAAGATAGTCCCTTGACATGAATGTCTAGTCACAATTGACTGTAGGGGGTGATGGTCATCTCCATTACTAGGCCAAAGAGCTAGCATTATCTGAGGACTGTTCTGGTGGTCATGTGGCCAGCATAACTGCACCAAACGCTGTTACCTTCCCACCAAAGTGGTACCTGTTTATCTACTTGCATTTGCATGCTTTTGAACTGCTAGGTTGGCAGAAGCTGGGACTAGTGATGGGAGCTCACCCCTTCATGAGCACTTGGACCTTGAACTGCCAACCTTCTGATTGCCAGAATTGGCTTCTTAACCACTTAGCCACCACATCCAAGGAGTGGGACACAGTGTTAAATAAAGTGTACAAATATACAGCTGAGGCAGCACTAAAAAAGGCGTATAAGGATTCACCCTTTGTGATTAATATGTATCTTAAACTCCTAGGCTAGGAGACCTGTGTTAGATCTGAAATTCTTAAATGGATTTGTAAAATAGCACATGTTCAGGGAAAATTTGCAGAAGAATGAATGAATGGTTTCAGTTGATTTGAAAGAAATATAATTGCACATTCCTGTGGCCCCAGTTTGCAGGAAGTATTTTTGATTTCATTTCAAAAGCAATAAGTCGATGTCATGTATAAGTCGAGGGCAGGTTTTGAGGTCAAAAATACGGATTTTGATATGGCCCTTGGATAAGTTGAGGGTAAAATTTAGGGGCAGGTAACAAAGGATGTAAATAATGAAACAAAGGAAAACAATGCAAAAGAAATTAATTCCAGCAGGCATAACTGTTTTTGCTTATCCTAAAGGCTGCATGGATGAGAAAGTGGAGTAGAGTCAGTGGTTCCAGGTCAGATTCTGGAACCAGGGGATGGCTCCTTTTTAAAAATAAGAGACAAAGTACTGTACTTTGACCTGTGGATAAGTTGACTCAGTTTTTTTGGGCTAAATTTTTTACTAAAATTTCTAGACTTATACATAAGTATACAGTATTACCAGTTCAGAGCACTTCCATTTTGTCTGGCCTCAGCTCCCAGGTTCTTCACCAAGATGTTGACTTTACTAATAGTACATATCAAAAAGAAAGGAGTTTAGCTCTTTCCTTATTTGGATGCTGTCTTGATGAAGGCAAGGAGCAGAGACAAGACTGGGAGCAATTTGCAGATGGCAGTACATATTTTGCAGAAACATGAGTTCATGGTGAACTATGAAAAAGGTCACTCACCCAGAACTAACATCACTGACACATTTAGGTATACTGATAGACACCATGCAGGGATGCTTGTTCCTGTCACAGGAAAGAAGGAAGGGGAAAAATCAGCTACTGACAATGATGTCTGCAGTTAAAATGTATGTTGCAAGAGTTCTAGGACTTCTAATTTCAAGATTAAGTTACTGCCATAAGCAAAACTCCATATGAGAATGCTGCTACATTTTTGATACCACATCAAATGGCAATTGTATGGAAGCACCATTATAAAGTGACTCTTCTCCAGTCTGAAACAACAGTTAGGATGGTAGCTCCAGAATAACATATAAACAAGGGGAAAAGCTTTCATAAGGGAGGAGTAAACAATAATGACAACAAATGTGTGTCTCTCTTGATTGGAATCTCACTTTGGGCGAGATTCAGTTTAAGGTGAATGGACACAGTTGGACTTGAGGCACAATATAAATTTTTTGGAATTAAAAGCAGTTTAGTGAGCACTCTTGGTTGCAACCTTAATCAAAGGGAAATATGTTCAAGTATATATGGACAATATGATGGTGAAATCCTACATTTGCAATTGATCTCTCA
The DNA here is from genome assembly GCA_020142125.1 of Phrynosoma platyrhinos. Taxonomy (NCBI): domain Eukaryota; kingdom Metazoa; phylum Chordata; class Lepidosauria; order Squamata; family Phrynosomatidae; genus Phrynosoma; species Phrynosoma platyrhinos. Next base: position 115,053,105 of record CM034708.1, read on the forward strand.
GGACAACAAAGCATTTTTGTGCCTTAATCAATGTAGATCAATGTAGTCCATAGCAGTCATGTGTTTAAAGCATTCACAAAATGTTAATGTGGATGATTTGAGCAGGCACTGGGTCCGTCAGGGAGAACTGTACTTGAACCAAGAGGTATTTCAACCATTTAGTAAATTCTTAGGTGCATTTCAAGTCAATTTATTCATCTCTCGAGAGAATTTCTAATGAAACATACAGTTTTCAACAGATGGAAACAAAAAGGCAGAACAGCACAATGCAAAATTAGTCATGGCACATCAGTTGTGGAATGCTAGGATGTCATGACCAAAGCATATGTAGCTGCATTCAACTTGCTCTGGGCAACTAGTACAGTGTGGATCCAGCATCTTTGAAGATATTTGTAATGCTGCTGGGTGAAAGGGGCCTCCCATTTGTATAAGGAATTATAAAATAAGCTCAAATTGGCCCTAGCTGCTATTGGTCACATTGTGCTGCAATTAGTGAGGTGAATGAATGGTAGACCCACCCTCCCTAGGAACAGGGCTTTGGTAAATCCTGAGAGAACACAGGTTGCTCCTACTTTGCCATCCAGTGAATGAGAGGTTGGTACTTACAATGAATGTTCATTCTCATATGGTTGGAGGAGCAATCCACCCTCTCAGTTTGTAGCTGCACAAAAATAAATAAAAAAGAAATAAGTCTTGTTAGGCAAGATTTTAGAACAAAACTTATAGGGAAGGGAAGGGAATCCTGTCAGCTGGAACATGAGGAATAACCCAAGAGTGCATGGATTGCTTCTACCATCCAAAAATGAACATTCATGATAAGTACTAACCTCTCATTTACGTTCTTCTGTTTTAGCAATAGTAATATCATGTACATTTATATACTGCTTATTAGTGAACTGAGCACTCTCTAAGTGATTTACAATCTATAAGCCAATTGCCCCCAGCAAGCTGGGTACTCATTTTACCAACCTATGAAAGGATGGAAGGCTGAGTCAACGTTGGAGCCCTGAGTTTGAACTCATAATCTTGTGGCTTCAGTACTGGCATTTAACCACTGTGCCACCAGGGCTCCCTCATTGGAGCTCTGGTTTTAATAAGTACAAATTAACTTTTCCCACAAGATTTGGGTTATGATTTAGTATTTGTTTTAGATATTGTCACCAGTAACTAGCTTGCTTGAGATGAAAGAGAAGTAATTGAGTGAGGTATCTTCAGTGATAATACTTTATGGACTTTATTTTTCTCTATTGAGGACATAAGAATGTGTCTGCTCTAGCAGTGGGCCATGTACCTGAATGTACAAGCAGGAGCATTATCACATTGAATATTTGTTTTCTTTATCCCGGCCGTTAGCCACATTTGCAAAGCAGAATTCTGAAGAATTGTGGCTTTTGTGAAAAACTGTGTTTGTACACACTGTCTAATCATCCCCATTATTAGTGGGACCAGTTAAGCTGTGGATCTTGCATCTTTTGCTTGCTTTTGATACCAGGAACTTTTGTTATCCCTCTTCAAACAGGATTAAAAACCATGGTTGTCAGAAATAATAATAAAAAAACACCTGCTGATGGAAGATCTGCAGTGTTCACCAGATGCATCTTGAAGGAAGAGCCAAGTGGGGAACAACCAGGGAGTGTATATTAGCATACTCGCCCATTCACACTAAGACAAGCACTACACTCTTGCTTGTTGTGCCATGTGAATGTGACCGTTGGCTCATGGTCAAACCATTGTTGGACCAGGAATATATTTTTGTTGAGCTGCTGATTACCTGTCATGCTAATTCCAAACCAAAACTAGAACATAGTTTCTTACTGAGGTATTAGTAATGAAAGATTTGTCTGATTTCAGTTATCAAAATAATAATAATAAAAAATAGGGCTACAACAAACAAGGAAATTCAGCAGGAACTGTGGTGTGTCAGGAGATGGGATTGTGCATGCCTGCACTGTGCTTTTACTATGATGTATAAGCTGGCCTTCTCTTATTCTACTTCCTTTGCCTAGTCATTATTTGCTTTCCTTTGTTTTTTGTTTTGTTTGGGGTAGAAGATTGATATAATACACATTCAGTTACTTCACTTGTCTGTACCATGTGATTCTTTTATTTTGTTTTAATATTTATTATTATTATTTCCTTGCCTCACTGTTTGATGATGCAGAGTGTAAAGCCATATAATTTTTTTCTTTTTAAAGCTTGGAGCAAAGAAAGGTGGTCTGGGAGCCCAGAAAATGAGCAGTAAGAGTTTTACTGAGATTGAAAAACAAGCACAAGCAGTAGACAAAATGAAGGAAAATCTACATGTTGGCAAAAAAGCTGAGAAAGAAGAGCCCCTGTAAGTGTGTAATTTTATTTATAATATTTTCTTAGCAATAAATTTGCAGGATGTTTGAAGTTAAAATTGCTGAATGCTCTTTGTTGCAATTGACATTCCCATAAATAGTTGTTTTGTGATAAGTTGAATAGTAAGTGAAGTGATGAAGTTGAATAGTAGTATCAAATTATTGAAAAAAGACAGAGGCTAAGCAAAGATAATTTTGATACCTTGGGAAATGAATATTTTGGGGGTTTTTTTAAGTGAAGTTGTAGGCACACTTCTCTGCTGTGCTTAAATGTGTAGCAGTGGGGATGATGGGTGATCAGATCCCAGAATCTCCATGTAGGTGTCCTCCTTGTAACTGTGCTCAAGCCACATTTCCTGACAACTTCTCAATCTCCCTGTGCCTGTTTAGGGTTTAAGAATAGAACTGTTTTCAGAGCAGTGAAGACCTTACCAGGATTTCTCAGTATTTTTTGGCTGTAAAGTACCGTATTTTCCGGCGTATAAGACGACCCGCGTATAAGATGACCCCCCCCCCATTTTTCCAGTCAAAACATAGAGTTTTAGCACCTCCGTCCTCATTATCCTTATATCCGGAGTATAAGACGACCCTCCCCACTTTAGCCACAGATTTTGCAGGTAAAAAAGTAGTCTTATATGCAGGAAAATAAGGCAGGTGGGGAGAAGGAGGCTCAGTGTAGTCCAAGGACTTCATTCAGTATGGACCTTATATTTGCTTATTTTGAAAAATGTGGTGGAGTGAAAGCTGAATAGAACCTCCTTATTGTGAAAGGCATATAGTGGTTAATATATCTAATTTGCTGGATTTAGAATTGCACTGCCTGTCAGTTTTCTTCCAATCTGGTGCTTGTGATGACATTTAAAGTCCTAAATGATTTGGAACTTCAATACATGGGGATTTACCTCTCTCTATATGTGCCTGCCTGAGGTGGGAGGGGATATCCTCCATGCCCCACCAGTGAGGTCAATACATTATGTTGGAGCATGGGCTTTCTTAGTCATGGCACACCAATTGTGGAATGCCCTCTCCATGGTTAGTCGTCTCTAATACTGATTTTGTTTAGATGTTAAATGAAAAGCTGGCTGTTCATCAGGGCCTTTGCACTCATGCCAAATATAGATGTACATAGTTTTTAGAATTTTAATTTTTAAAATTTGCTTCAACTGATTATTAAGTTTAATAAGTTTCTAGTATATTTAAATTATTTGTAATGTTTTAATCCAGTGATTCACAAATGGTGGAGCAGGATCCACAGGGGGAGCGCAAGAGTTGCTCAAGGAGGTGTGAGACTTGGAGGCCCTTATCCCTCTTCCTTCTCCTTTTCCCAAACCTTTTCTGCTCTGGAGGGGAAGAAAAATTCAAGGAGGGCTCTTGGAGCATCTGCCTGAGAGAAGAAGGGGAGGAGGATGAAGAGAGCTATTTCATTATAAAATGTTAAAATATGAATATACATGAATGTGTGAATGAAAATATGCACACTAAACAAACAATGTTTTTATTCATATATTATGTCAAATGGAGAGGATGACATCCACATATAGATGTAAAGGAAGTCACAAGGCTAAAAAGTTTGGGAACCACTGTTTTAAACTGTTTCAAACTTGTTTTAACTTTACTTATAAGCCACCTTAGGATCTTTTTGATATAGATGGATATAAAACAAAAATATTTTAATTAATTGATTTAATTTCACTTCAGGACCTCTCATGTTTCTAATGTATCCCAACACAGTTTAGGAAAGGCTGTACTTCATATACATCATATACAAACAGTAAAGAGCTTGAAAGATCAATACTTCTAATTCATACCAGAGATAGACTGGAAGCTGTAAATCTATTTAAGGGATTTAAGTAGGAGATCTGCATACTACTGGTAGGTGTCTCCAGTTAACAATTTGGATTAAGGTGGACTAAGGGACAAAACAGATAGCCCATTTGTGGCAACTTCCTGGTGGCTTGGGAGCATCGCACGCTGCAGGAGCCCCAAAAAGCTGCGGTGGCGGCGGAAAAGCCAAAGTTTTGCCAGTACAAAAAGGAGCGGCTTTCTTCCACTTTTTTGCACTGGCAAAATGGTGGAGTGGAGCCATAGCCTATGGTTGCTGCAGCTCCAATCCTGCATTGACTGGGGCGGCTTGACGCTGCCTCTTCAAGCTGGCCTGTTTTGGCTCTAAGTGATGTTTTGGGACACTTTGAAAGGCAGTCCCATGTAAAGTGCAGTGCAGCATTGGCCATCTCTTTGTTAAGGGAGTCATCAGGATTGAAAGCATTTAATTACATGCTCAGGTTATTTAGGAACATGCATGGCAAAGTGGAGAATGCAATTCAGATCATGTTTTACTTTTCACAAAATAGTTTGCTCTCTGATAAAAGGAAAAAGTAAGTAGACTCACAATTATGAAACAACTTCATTAAGGCAAAAAGCACTAAATACTCTCCTTCACAGAGCAATGTATTAGCCATGATATGTTCCACTTGAATTCTTACTTCTGAGGGTATTCCTTTTAGTTTTGGAATTATTCATAGACATTATCATTAGTGACAAAACTCCCAACTTTTGTGGAGTAGAATTCAGAATAGTCTCAGAAGTGCTGGGGTTCTTCATACATTGTGTGAATAGTTGGCTTGTACCCATAGCCTACTTTTTGACATGTAAAAAAGACATGTGGCTTTCTTTGTTCATTTTGGCATGTGCATGCTTTGTATATAGTTCCTGGCTATATGCATTAGCATTGTATGCACTCTACAGAATTATGTTTATCCTTTTAAAGTGAACAATTTCACATTCTTGAAATAGGATGCTGGACTGACTAGATGGATCTTTGACTTGATCTCTTATGTGGAGTGCACTACAGACAGACATGATGGCCCACTATATTTGTAATACATGAAGGAGCCCTTCTTGTGGGCATATTAATAACTTTTCTTAAAATATCAGAATATTAGAAACATTGCTTACATTAGGGCCATCCCTCAATAATAACGAAAGTGCTGATGTGAAAATACTCCTGATTCATGGCTAGTTGCTGGCCATTTGGTTTTCTCCATTCTCACTGCTTAGGAATTCCCTGTTATTTAAGCAGGGGCAAACCTTGTTCCTTTGGTTATTTATGCAACACAGCTAAAAACTTGGCAAAGCTTGTAATTCTGGAGTGTAACGGCTTTGGCAAGACTTACTAACTGCAAAAGCATATATAGCAGCATATTTGTGGGCCCTTCGAAAGCTTGCACAATATACATGTGGCAAGCTTCCAAATCTCCACTAACTTCATCAGGTAAGGTGTTAAAAACCATACACAGAGGGAAAAAAATTGAAGATGATGATGATGATGATGATAATAATAATAATTCTATTCTGCCTTTTCCCAATTGGAATCAAGGTAGATTACAACAAGTATACAAAACATAAGCAGAGTAAAATTACAGTCAAAATTAAAACGAGAATCTCCTATCCCAACCCTCCCCCCAATTTTTTTTAAAACACAGCCAGTTAAAAAAGAATTAAACCGAACAAGAGTTAAAACAAAGAATTAAATGTAAATGCAAAGCAGAGAAAATGGTAACTACATTAGCAGTGATTATAGCCTTTAACTTCAATGTATTAACTTTGCTTGATTTCAGAGTTTGTTAGAAAAGCAAATGTATCATTAAAAGCAAATGTATCATTTCAAAGTTTGTCAGATACACAAATGTATCATTAAAATCCTTCAAAGCCTGATTCCTTTTGGCACTCCTTTGAGGGGAAGTGCCAAATTGCTGCCAGTGCCACCATTTTCCTGCCCAAGCATTCAGAAAAGTCAGAAGCAGTGCTGTGATGGAGAGGATCGAAGGGGTTGGAGCCTAGGCCTGCATTTTGCTGTTTTTGTTCTTAGTTCAGATGGTATGAAGGGGTATCTCTTACAGGCTGGCACCTCCTCTTTCTGGCCATGTGGCTACTGAGAGATTCTCAAAGTCCAGGAAATTTGACATCCATTTGCAACACAAAGAGATATTTCCTTTGCAATCCAGAATGTATCCTTTACACCCAAAAGCATAGTTCTAGTTAAAGGAAAATTATTGCCTCCTTTTAAAATTTCCAGTGACTTGAGATGACCACTAGGTGGTGGCATAAACACATTTTTGAAAGGTTTCAAGCTTTTGTAAGGGCTTTCCCAAAATATGTTTTATTCTTCTCATGTTATGTTCTAAAGCAGGGGTGGGCAAAATGCAACACTTTAGATCTGGGGTAGGCAACCTTTTTTAGCCAGGGGCCGGGTTGCTGTCCCTCAGACAATTGGGGGGCCGAAGCACCATAAATAAATAAATAAATAAATAAATAAATAAATAAATAAATGTTTTATACATTTTAAAAATTTTTTAAAAATTTGCATGCACACTCTCTCAACACCAGAAAAGCCATGGCAAACCCCCTGTGGAGATTTTGCCAAGAAAACCTCAAGAACAAGTAATAACAACAATAATCAATATCATCATGGTGGGCGGCAGCGGTAGGGGGCTGCGGCAGTGGCAGGACCAGCCTGGGGCCGGTCCAAAGGCCTCAGGGGGCCGCATCCGGCCCCCGGGCCTTAGGTTGCCTACCCCTGCTTTAGATGCTTTTGTCCTGCAGATCCCAGCACTGGATATGCAGACAGGGACTGAGGAAAGTTGAAGTCTACTGACATTTCAATCTTGGGGGAAAAGGAGGAGCATAAGTACAATTAAGTACAATCCTCATCCTCCACATTTTGTCCATCCCTGATCCAGACTATCCTGTTGTTATTGAATCTATATACTAAGCATGAGAGGAAAGAGCACTGTCCGCTCCTTGCACATTTCACTTGACAGTGATGATTTGAAAAGGAGAAACTCCTGCATCCATGAAGGCACTCCATTAACATTATGGGTTTCAAGGAGAATCTCCAGGGATGAAGGAGCTTTCCTTTTCAGGCCATTTCTTTGCTTATGTAGAGGACAATAGACTAGTGCAATGATGAGCCAGAGCTAACACACTCCTCTCTTCACATGTTGGTGTCCATAAGTCATAATAATGCCTGAATATATCTTGTATTACATTTTTTATATACTACCTTGCATGTTTTCCAGAACAGATCCTGTAGCAGAAGTTCATTTACTCTGTTCTATTTATTTGGTCATTTTAGAACTATTTTAGAATAGTTCTCTTTTGAAGACAGCTAACAGACAATAAAAAAGTACAATACTATAGGAACAATTTTGTTAATTATGAAATCTTAAAAAGAGCAGAGATAGAAAAGTGTAATCTAAAAGAACCCAGTTAAAATAACTTCCACCAGATTTAAAACGCTTAAGTAAAAGTATTCATGAGAAGGAAGGTCTTGGCTAAGTGGCAAAAGATCACTTTGGTGAGGATGCATGCATGTTTGGGAACTGGGGTGATCCTGCACTCAAATAATTACAGTATACTCAGTTTCCTGTAACCAGCACATTGGCTTCCTAACACCATTCTTACCTCATTTTTGTGATTAATCTCTGTTGTCATATAACTACCCATTCGGGGGAGTTTATTCAAGCTACCTTCATTTTTATGCTTTTATGAATTATATTTCTTAAGTGTATTTGTTACATTTTGATCAAACAGCTTCTCAAGGTAGGTTACAAAAAAGTTGGCACCTTGTTTGTAGAAACATACTATTCTGACATCTTTGATTTTGTTAATGCTGTCAGAGCGAGATAAAAGTAAGTGTGGCTTTTGTTTTGTAGTTGAAAAATTAAAGCACGTTGACTTCAGCAACATATTTGCACGGCTTCAGACAGGAATTTGTATTGCAAAACACCTTCAATTAAATTGTTGCCGTTGATTTGTATTCATTTGTCTTGACATTTTCATTTTCATTCTATTTTTTATCATTTCAAGTAATCCATTAAACATACCACATAATTGAAAGTAAATGTAAAAGTAGTTATGAACTATAGCAGAGGTTGGCAACCTGCAGGCTTCCACTTATTTTTGAGCTACAACTCTCATAAAGCGTTGCCATTGATTATGCTTGCAGAGCTTCATGGGAATTGCAGTGCAGCAGCATCTGGAGGGCCATACTTTGTCTCTCTCTGACTTATGGAAACTTTGCAAAAAAGTTTTAAATTAATACACATTCAAACACCATGAGATGTTGGATTGTTCCTGTGTTTTAGATGTACTGCAAGTTCTTCATGGAACTGATGCTTAGGATGATACTTAGACATTATATTAGAAATGTGGAAAGATATTTAAGGACATTTTGTCCAAGTTGATGCAGATAAGGATGTAAAAATAAGCAATAGTTAATTGATATTGTAATCAATCAACATGAACTTTCATGCCTCCTTCATCCTTAATGGAGATATGAAGAGGTGTTTAGATTTTTTTATTCCATTTTAGAAATATTAACAGTTAAATCTTATGCCCATAGCTGACCATACTATTGTTAATCTTAATTATGGTTAGTAGAAACACACCAACTTGAAACCATAGTTAATGAAGCTGCCTTGTTTTAACTGACCAAAATTACCTTTGGCACACTTTAGAACAGGGCTCGGCAAACTTTTTGGGGGTGGGGCCGGATCCACTGTCCCCCGATCTTCGGTGTGCCGAAAGGGGGGGAAACAGCACCACCGTTTTGTCTTCCAAAATGGCGCCCACTGTCGTGCGCATCCGTGCGTGAGCGCAGGGCACCACCCAAAATGGTGCCCGCTGTCATGCGCATGTGGGCCAGTTAGAAGGCCTCGGTGGGCTGGGTTCGTCCTGCAGGCCATAGTTTGCTGACCACTGCTTTAAGAATCTAGATACAACATTAAACTGTAATTAACTGAAATCTGAATCAAAAGTTTCTTAACTGCTTATGCTTGTGCTAGAGAAAGAAAACATAACAATAAAATAGTTGTGGCTTAACCGGGCCTGGATCCAACAGTGCAGTTGTGTGAGAGAAAGGCATTTCATTTCATGCAAAGGTCCATCCTTGCCAGCATCTCCACCAATTTTCCTCCACTTTTATATCATTAGAAACATTGCTTGATCCTTGAACAATTCAGGATGTTAAAGGCAAACAAAGGGAAGAAAAAGGCAGGAAATACCTTTGCTTCAAGTTGAACACCACTTGTAATCCTTAAGTTTGGAGTCTGTATATGTAAATGAGAAGAAATAAACGTGTACCCATCGATTGTTCAGTAAATGATCCCCCATTTTGGTTTTATGATGTCTATCTAGTTTGCAGATCCGCATGTTAATTTTGTCAATCATCTTAACATTATCTAGTTACTGTTTCCCAACCTGCAATGTTCCCAGGGATGAAGAAAGTTGTGGTCTGACACACTTTGAGGGATTAAAGGTTGGGAATGATTGTAATAATCTTATCTTTGAAGATACCATAAAAAACTTAAGTGAACAACCACTCTTCTGACTGGTATGTGCAACAGGTTATTTGTGTTTGCTGAACAGTCTAGGACCCAAAAGTATCTTCCTCCTCAGGTACAAATCAACCTTCCTCTCCAATTCCCTTCTGTTCTTTTCCTGTTCATCACACATCTAATTTCAACACATTTAGACCACACTGCCCTTCACTCTTAAGATAAATCCTTTTGCCTGCAACTCTTCTCTTCCTAGAATCCCGGAGTGGTCTCTTCCTCCTGAACCATCGTATTCTGTATGGATTCTGCTGTGTACTTAAGTCTTTTTTGTCTTGAAAAGCTAGCAAAAGGACTTTGTCTCAAGTATATCACATGCAATCTCATCATACGCATATGAAAAACAAAACAAAACAACCTATCTCCCCCTCCCCTTTCCTTTACATGGTTACTACTACTGTTGGATCAGAAAGAAGCAGTTCTGTTTTTCATTCCCATATATTGACTGTATGAATTTATTTTTTTAGGGTATCATCTTTACGTCTGGCTTACAAAGATCTTGAAATTCAGATGAAAGAAGAAAAATTAAATGTGGATGGAAAAAAGAAAACAGAAGTAGATAGACTTGGCATGGGATTTAGTAGCAACAGAAGGTGAGTATAAATCTGTAGTTTGTGTTAGAGGGCAGATAGTACAGTTTAATATGTAGGACAGAGGTTTCTTTACTCATAACTTTTCTAGAAACTTTCAAGCCATGAGGAGGAAAGACTGATTTGTGGGTGAGAAATAGAAATTTTCTGAACAATGGAAAAGATGTAGCATTAGCCTCCTTTACAGAATGAAAGTCAGTTTGTTACTTTAGGACCATGAAATACACTATGTGTAATTAAGCTTGGCATAAAATTACCATGTTTGATATATTAAAGGTGGAGTTATTCAGGAGATAATTTACAAATTGAATTTAGTTCTTCAAATATTATTGTTACAAATAAAGTAATAAAGTTCTGAACTGTAAGGAATTCCTTAACTATAGGGAACCTCCTTGCTTTTGCATCGGTCACAGGTAGCAGCTGATGTGGGATATGGCTTTGTGAATTTTTGTTAGGCACCTTGTGTCCCTATATTGGGAGAAAGGCAGAAAATAATAATAATAATAATAATAATAATAAAAAACAAATTTTGTTAAGCTTCCTTCTGGTCTTGGGCTTTAGCTGTATCCTGAGAATATGGTCTCTATATAGATGTGGTTTTGCCCCTTATGAGGCTAATGTGTTTTTATATCCTTGTTTTCTGCCAGTGGCATTTCCCATTCAGTAACTTCAGATATGCAAATCATAGAACAAGAAGCACCTACAACTGTAAAGCCACGGAAGAAGTACACTGATGATGACGACTCATATTTTTCTTCCCCTGGTTCAAGGTGATATTTCTTTGAGGGTGGTACAGGACAAAATATATTAAAGGATTATAGGTTACATTTTAAGTCATGATTAAAGATTAATATTGAGTATTGCTGGATTAAAACCTTGAATTTTAATAAAGCAATTTAACTATGATTTGCAAGATGATGACAGTGAAATTTTATGGTATGAACAGTACTGAAAAATGAGGATATGGGGAAGCATGACATCTCCCTTGTGTCCTATTATTTTGTTAATATTGAAAGACGATGTGATACCTTCCTTTGCTAAGAGATAACCTGTGTCTGTAGGTAATGTCTTCAAACATTTAAAAAAATTAAGAAATTTCCAAAGACATCATGTTGAAACCAAAAAACTGCAACTAGAGTTGCACTCACATATGAGGTCTTGATCTCTGCAGTATGTTGCATTTTCTGAAAACCTGCTTCTTAGAGCTACACTGTGTGCTTCTGAGGATCACATTATGGTGGCTTCAGTGGAGAAAGGTTGATACCAGAGGTTTTTTAAAATAGCATTTATGCATTCCACTTTTATATTAGGATTTCATTGGTCTTTGATTCAAAGGATTGTTGGGGTCTGCTGCTGAATCTAGATTTAGAAATGCTGCAGCCTCACAAATAGCATTCAGATTATTTATTGGATAATATCTAGATTAAATTCTGAATTTCCTTTCATTCATTATTTTGGACTCATAAATAGCCTTGCTAATAATCTTTCAGCCTAAAAAGATAATAAAGGAATCCTGTAGTGTTCTTGAGACAAACTGAAAGAAAGAAGTTTGTAGTGTAAGCTTTTGTACACTTAATCTGCTTCATGAAGTAAAGACTCTATGGACAGATACTTTAATATGAAAGTTGTTACCATTTTATGGACTTTTATTATGGGCTTTCTAGAATATGACTGCTGCTATTCTTCCTTGCTGTATTTTGTAGGCAATACTGTGAAATAGGCGGTGTAGAGAAAGAAATCATGTGTTCCATTTATTTAGTCAGATGTAAATGGAAAAGGTGAATAAAATTGTGATTTTAAACTCAACTCAATCGATGAGAAAACATGTAGTACTTGTGTTAATGTAATTCCATTCTGCAGAAGTAGACCCAAGGGTTACAAGACCATCAAGTTTGACAGCCATCTGTGCTCTTGCTGTCCACAAAGCTTAAGGGACCCTCTAGAGCTGCAGCCTTTTAATGTTTTCTTTCACCACACAGATATTTTGATTCACCTGAGTTGAGAAGCAGCACTCTTTCTAAATGGGATGACAATTCTGATTCTTTCTGGAGGAGAGAGAGCTTCAGCAAAGACATGGAAACGATACTGTCTCCAAAACCTGCAAGCTATTCAGATAGGTACCTAAAGAAAACTTATCTGCAAAACACTAAACTTTATTTGTATCACTGTTTCTACTAGCTTAAAATGTATTACTTTGTGAATTAAGCCAATAGTATTCAGTAATCACTTCTGCAAAACCAGCATACTGAATTTCTGTTGTTGTATCTGAGGTACTCTGCTGCTGAGTGGAACATTGTGAGAGTAGGTAAATGTTGATTACTTAGTATTCTATCTGCATTCATATCTCTCTGCTTCAGCAATGACTGGGTTATGATCCATCTAGAGATATTATAGAATAGCATTTATTATTATTTTCCTTTTTGGATCCTTCTGCAATTGAATTAGTGCATAAGGAATTCACTAACAAAGCAGATAGCTGGGTGGAAGATTTTAGAATCATTCTAATGAAGAAATGTCAAGGATCTTCTTATGGAATGAAAAATTCAGCCCCATGGAGATAGTGATTTAAAAAGTGCCATGTTGCTAAGTTTTATAAGTAAGATAGTAAAATTATAAATAAGAGTTCTTGCTTACCATTCTAGGAATCAGAAGGTTTTAGATACAATTTTTGTATAAAAAATAGAGTTT
>CM034708.1:115072260-115091960 GCA_020142125.1 Phrynosoma platyrhinos
GATCTTGTGAGATAGATCTCTTGTGGTTCCTTTTTTGTTGTTGTCTTCTATTTCTCTGCATTGATCGTTGTAGTAATTTGCTTTATCTTTGTGCACAAGCCATTGTACTGTTGCATTCTTAGCTGCATTCTTAGCTTGTTCCTATCTTCCTTTTGTTTTCCTTCTCTTCTTTTCTTTATGGCCTGTAGTGTTTTTTCTGTCATGTTTTTTCTTTCTTTTTTTGTTATCTTATAAAATCCAAAACTCTTTTGTTCTGCCATCATAGTTAAAAAAAATTGATAAAGATATCCCCATCTTTCTTAGAGTTAACCAAAGGCTTCTTTGATTAATATTAGTTTGTCCATTTCAGCATGCTCATATATCTTCACCAGCCAATCATCTTGTATTGAAATAACAGCTTCTTTCCATCTCTGGGCATACACAGTTCTCGCTGCTGTAATCATATACTGAAGAATTCTTCCATATTTCATTTCAATCTGTCTTCACTCCCAATAAGTAAAATTCAGGTCTCTTCTGGAACTTTATTTTTAAAATATCCTCCAACATTAAATTAATTTGATCCCAAAATTTCTGAGCTTTATCACATGTCAACCATGTATGATAAAATGTTCCAACTTTTGTTCCATTCTATGTTAGTAACATTCTTATACATCTTTGAAAGTCTTTCTGGCATTAGATACCACTTGTACATCATTTTATAAAAATTCCCTTTCAAATCATAATTCAAGTAAATTTTAAAGATGTTGTCTAAAGGTTCACACTTCTCTAAATGTACTCGTAGATTTGAGATCCACAGACTCAAATATTCATGGAGGGACAACCTCCTTTAATTTTAATTGGGGCGTGCACCTGTGGCGCATACCCCATTCAAGCCTATGGGGCTTGACTATTGGTGAGTCTCCGTTTTTGCAGGGGGTGGGTCTGGAACAGATCCCCCGTGAAAACGGAGGGCCAGCTGTATTCGAATACAAAGATTTTTTGCCCATTTTATCATGCGTTCTTTCACTTGTTTATTTTCTATTTTTGTTCTTAACAACATATTATACATTTTTACAATTAAATTATCATCATCTGAACCAACGTTGAATTTCAGATCCTCATTTCTCTAGTTAAAAAAATATATAGGTTTTTATCTATATTGAATTACTCAACAAGTTGTCTGTTTCAGTGCCATTGCAAATTAGGACTTCATCATACACAGCTTTTAAACTGCAATTAAAGTTGGAAAATAGCACCTTTGGCAATACTTATCCCACTGTGTCCCCTATGGCCTGTTGCTGCTGTGCTTCTGAAGCATGTTTAAGAGTGCACCCTTTTGTTGATGGGGAAAACAATCAATAAGCTCCCAATCGTGCTGTTGTGCCATTAGTCTTCAAGTGCGACAAGTTCTTCCCATGGCAGTTCTGGGATTGGGAAGTCACATGGTTTCAGTCTCCTCCTCTCCCCCACTTCCCACTCCCCCTTTTATTTCCAAACAAGCTGGATTTCTCCCCCACCACCAAACTTTTCTTTCATTTTTATTTCACTAAATCTCATTGCCATAACTCCAAAATTGCATTACAAATAATAACAATAAGAAAGGAAAACTGTGTATGGCCATAGGGCAGGGAGGCGGGTTTAAGCAGGAGTGCGGAAAAGAACGCAAGAGACTATCGATGGCAGAAACAGCCCCTGGCTTGCTAATGAAGGGATATCTGATAAGGAAAGCTGCCAAACTGGATAGTATCTGTTTCCTTTTACTAGGTTGATGACAATGAGAACAAGGCTTGTATCATAAAGTCCTTAGCTTACAATCCAAGCATTTTTTTTTTTGCAGTTCAGCATTATGTCCTGCATATATCTACAATACAGCTACTTTACAGTTTTTTAAAAAAAATATACCAGAGATAGAAAGTAGAAAAGTTATTTCCTTGAAAAACCTTAATTGAATACAAAATACTGCTGAAGAAGGAACATGAAATAAAACAAGGAAAAGTGGCTGTTAGTGATTTACTGAAATAGCAATTATTTTAGCAATGATTTACTAATCATTTGCTGATGAGTAAATCATTTGCATTTTTACTAATTTACTGATTTACTAATGAGAGCCAGCATGGTGAAGTGGTTTGAGTGTTTTACTATCACTGTGAAGATCAGGGTTTTAATTCGCTTGAAAATTGGGTGACCTTGGGCAAGTCACACCCTCTCAGCCTCAGAGGGAGGCAAAGGCAACCCCTTGTGAACAAATGTTACCAAGAAAACCCCACGATGGGTTCACTTTAGGGTCTTCATAAATCAGAAATTACTTGAGTGTGTTTGTGTGCGCGCACACATAGACAGACGAACAAGAAATCATTTTCATGATACAGTATAGAGAATCTGAAGAATGTTGTAATTCAGTCTTTCAAGACATCAAAAAGTGGAAAAAGTTTAACTGTCTTTGTACCTAACAAAAGTTGTGGCTCTCCAAAACAGCTTACCAAGAACTGCAGGGGAGTAACTCCCCAGCCCTTTCTGAGCACTCATATTTACATCATAAGGGACATAGATTAAACAAACAGTATCTGTTGAATAAGATTTGGCATGATTTCAAACTGCTCTATCTGCTTGAGTTTGTTGGGACTTAACCCCTTTCTGTTCCCTTTCAAAAGAGGTAGTACGGATGATTAATTACATGTGGGTGAAACTGATTCACCTTGGTACAGATCACTTCTTGATTCTTGGCAGTTTTGATCCCCCACGAGAACGGAGGGAGGACTGTAAAATCTTTGATAAATCCTCTGCTTTTTTAAAACTACAAGTTGGTTTTAAATAAGTTAGTGCAACATATACTGAAATTTAGGTCAGGAAACACCTCACCAACATATATTTTTCCTTCTTTTCTTAGGTGGTTACAATATTTCAAATGTCTTGCCCAACGCTCCTGATATGGCTCAGTTTAAACAGGGAGTGAAATCAGTTGCTGGAAGGCTTTCTGTGTTGGCAAATGGAGTCATGACTTCTATACAGGTTAGTAAATCTACAGAAATGGCACTGACTTACTCTTCTAAGGACTTTAAGCACTTTTGATTTTGGGTTAAAGTAGATGTCTGGTCTGGCCATGATCAGGCTGCAATCACACCGGGGTTGCCACAGTCCCAAGCCAGCTGCTGCCAGGAGCTGGATTCAGTCGGCTCCTTTTTGATCCTGTCCAAAGGACCGGATCACAGCTTCAGAGTGGCTTCTGCCCACTTTGAGGACGTGCGTTTTCTGAATGCCAAACTCCCAAAGCAGCCAGAAGCCACTTCTTTTGGCCCGTGCGTTCTCCACAGAGAACAGGCTCAAAACTTTCTCCATCTATGATTCATCAGTCTGAAACTGAAGTGTAATCCATGTTGGATGCCTTTGGTTGAAAGAGCTGAGTTGATAAATTGACCTATTTTTTTTATTTTGCTGCCTTTCTTCCAAAATGGGATTCAACTTGAGATGCATAAACCTGGTCATAGTCTTAAGGATAGGCTTTTATCTATAAAAATATGAGAAGGTCAAACTGTCACTTTCATATTAGTTGTATGTTAGATTAATATGATTAATAATACAGCTTAAAGTACCACTTGTAAAGATGATGGATTTTTGACCAAAGGGAAAGTGGTGTTGCATTCAGTGTCATAAATCAGGGGACCCCAATATGTAGAGGGCTTGTTGGACATTTAGAATTTGGGGAAAGTGACCACCAAAATGGAGAGGGGTTATAACAATATTGGGAGGGACACCTCCATCCCTATGTGCCCATTTCTTTGGCAGGGTGACTGAACAGGCTTCCACCCCACTCCAGCCTTTTCTCAACAAGGCAGCTTCCCCACCCCAGCCCAGTGTGAGTGAATGGAGAAAGGGAGAGGAGGAAAAGAGATTGTTTAACCCCCTCAGACTGGTCTGATGGGTGCGTCCAGAGTGATTGTGTTGGGGTTGGCATTAAGGTATAGATTTTAAATTGCTTTAGAATTTCTGAAATTTGAAGCAACATAGAAGTTTCTTAATTTGTTTTTAAAAAGTAAATGCTAAAAAAAAGTAAAACACTAAATGTTACATTTCCCCCCTCCCTTATGAGAGATGTAACTCTTTTTTCACTTCTTTTCCCACCAGGACCGATATGGTTCTTAACCATTTTTATTCAGCTGACTGGATACACTGAAGAGTTTTTTAAAATGTACTTCAGCCAGTGATCATACTCTAGATTTTACATGAAAGTTGCCTTAAGGCTGTAGAATATTTTATTCCATTTGATTTGGCACCTGTATGTTTTACCACATGTCTTTTCTGCTTCCTAGTGTCTTTAATTTAATGTAGTCACTTGTTATCACTTCTGCTTTTATTCTATTACTTCAACATCTGATGTTCGTGTCTACCATTATTGTGCTATGAATGGTGTCCTGTCATCGACCTGTCTGACTCTCAGGCTAGAGAAGGAATGCTGTTTTCTCTTGCAGAAAATGGTTGTAGTTTAGCTATGAACCCTTTTCATAAGCTTTGGTTGTCACTTGCAGAAAAAGTGGCCAGCTATTACTTAAAAGTGGAACCTGTCCATATTTTACTCTTTCATTTCCCCCCCTCAACACATGGTGAGTGGCTTTCAATCTGGTGTTATTTACCTACAACAGATCTTGGAAAAAAAAAAAAGCCTCTTTCAAGCTTAATGCTGGTCTTCCCACCTCAGAATTGGCCCCAAATGCCCACTACTGTTCCAAAGAAGCTTCTGGGGCTGATGAGACAGGTTTTGCCCAGATATTGAGGGGCAGGGTTTAGGGTGCTAAACAGCCTTAGGGACCCCCATGCAGTCATACTTTGCCCATCCTAGAAAGCATGTTTTGGGTACAGTAGTGCTTGAAGTTATCATATGTGGAGTTCTCCTGTAATAATATTTAATCCATTGGGAATGCTTCCTATACTCAGGGGTCTTCCCAACTTGAGTATTATTTTCTTGGGGTAGTGCTCCTACTCTTGCTGCACATAAATGAGAAGCAACTGGAGTGGAGGACATTTCAGTAGGTTCAGAAAAGGGGCATGGCCCAACACAGAGTTAAGTGTCTGTTGATTACAGTGGGTGAAAACGTGTTTAACTGTGATTCAGCCTATATCCATGATATATGGATAGTTGAAGGAAATATTGAAATGGAAGTTAGACACTATATTGTTTAATATGAAAATGAAATAGTCTTTATAGCAATGCTTAGATGAGAGCAGTGATCTTTCATGTAATTTTTCTTAGAAGAAGCACAACTAATTTGTCTTAAAGATCTCATTTTTGTGTTTGACCTCTATTTATTCATAACTTTTAAGATTTCTTTTGAACTGCAATTAGATGCTTTAAATGCCTTTAAGCAATCAATAGGATGTATAATATGAAATACATAGATATGGGAGGAGGGAAGGAAAAAATATAGCAAATACAGGGCCAAACAAAAATGATATAATAGAATGTTTGAAGGTCATATGAATTATAGCACCATCTTGTCGATTTAAAAAGAAAATACTGAATATGTACATAAAAACGATATAGCCTGGCTGTGTTTTAGACAGCCTAGGACTGTAATTGTTCAGAATAAACTAAATCTAAACTGTTGTTTGAAAGATTGCCAGAAGAACTTCATTTTATCAGTTCTGTGTTTCTGGAAGAGCTGCCATTTCAACTCAGTAACATTTGAAATAAATTCTAATTCCACATGCCAAATTAGCTCTTGAGATTTTTTTTATTAGCATATTGATGTTATTAACACATTTAGAGGAGGGTTCATATTTTGCAAACAAAGAGGCTCTTGTCCAGTTGGTGCCACAGTTTATCTCCATTCAGTCATGATCTTTGGCATGAGTCCAGTGAAAGAGAGGGCTTTAAAAAACAACAGATAATTCACCTCCTCCTAGACTTTCCTCTGTAGATGTTTGGTGATCCTGGACAATATGAGATGAGGCATAGGGATCCACTGTGATTGGAGGGAATTGTCCCAAATAAGTCCTGGCTCTTACGATAACTTAAAACTCAGTTCACAGAAGGAAATTCCACCTCCCATGCTGTATTGTTGTGGGAGGCCTCCTGGACCTTCCTGAGAAAAAAGACAAGTCCTGCTCAAGTTTAATCGAACACACCTGGGGTAGAACTGGAGATGCGGTCAAGATCATGGACATAAGCCCCCCTGCTTTTAAGAAATTAAGCCCTGGAATTAACAAGGGCTCCATAAATGTGGTCAGCTGAATGTGGGCAGTTTTGAATTTAAGAAGGGAAGGAAGCAGTGATTTTGAAGTTTTGGATTCAGCTGGCAAGAAGCAATCATCCAAGACTGTGTTGTTGCATTTAGCTCTCTGCCTGTCCCCTATGCTGTACAAGTGTAAATAAATATATATTACAAAAACCACCACAGATCTCCAGTACTTGATCTTTACAACAAAACATGGTCTGTAAAAGGCTCTTGTAACCACTCTGTGGAAAACCAAGAATGTAAAACAATATTGAAGGTCTGTCTGACAGGCTGTGGAGAAAGGGTAAGTGCAGGAGCACAGTACAGATGGTTGTGTAATGTTTTGTGACAAATCCATTTCTTGGTCTGATCAGGTTTGTTAGGCTGTTTTGGTTTTAAATACAGGTAATGCACCCCACATTTTCTAGTTGGGTCTGGGAAGTCATGTAGGTTTGGCCTGTAGCTTTCACAAACAGAACTCTAAATGTCTGCACTTCTAAATTTAATGCGAGTCTGAATTCATACTTTCAAAAGCCTCTGAACACAACAGAAAAGGAATTGTATGAGAAAGCTGACCTTGGAAACTGGCAATTGAGAATGGGTGGAAAGGGAAGTCCATTGTCATGCACAAGATATGCCTTAAGAAAAACAATGCAAATTTGTGTTCTGATTAAAGCGAGATTAGCAGCAGAACATTTCCTTAGGTTTATTTAGGTCAGCACGGCAGAACAATAGCATGATAAGTAGTACTAACTGTCCTGCCAGAATAATTTGGGGGGAAACTATGTAGAATTGTGTGTGCTATGCAATCTGGATTTAGATGTATACATTCCATTCACAACTATTTAATTCAGTGGCGGCTGGTTGCTCCAGAGTCAGTGGGGCCAGGAAACTTCTCCTGGATCTAGACTGAACTTTTAAGGAGCTAGCAATACCAATAACATTTACATGTATATACTGCTTGTCAGTGAACTCAATGCTCTTTAAGTGGTTTGCATTCTGTGAGCCAATTGCCTCCAACAAGCTGGATACTCATTTTACTGACCTACAGAAGGATATAGAAGTCTGAGTTAACCTTGGAACCCTGGGATCGAACTCACAACCTTACTACTGCAGTACTGGCATTTAACCACTGTGTTACTAGAGCTATCCAAGGTGCTGAACCTATGGGAGGGCAGGTATTGGGAGCTTTGATGGCTCATTTGAAGTTCCAAATAAAGCCCAGAGAGGATTGACAACCCCACTTGATAATAAAACCATCAGCTACCACTGATTTAATAATACTGTGGCTTTGATTATAAATACATTTTTAAAAAGAGTGGATTTATTTGGGAGTCTGGACTGAAAAATTTGGCAGTCTGTCTGGACTGAAAAAACTTGGCCCATTTAACACTGCACAATTACAGCACCATTATCACACTTTAATTACCATGGGAACAACCTATAGAATCCTGAGACAATGATACTGATATTTTTTGCTAGTCACAGACTCTGGAAACCACTGTGGTTGTAACCTGTCCTCCCTGCTGCAACTGCAATTGGTGCTGCTTTTAAATGTATGTTTCCCATAGTCCACTCATTGCATTAGGATGCTGACATAGGAAGGCGGAGACTCATGCAACACTTGCTGCTTACATAGCTGGCAGATATTTTGAGGCATGTGGTCTCTGTGCCTCACACAATGGAGTTTTGTGCCTGCACAGAGACTCCATTTGAAAAGCCCAAAAGCTGAGTAGATTGGCAGGAAGCCCCAACCACTCCTTTGTACAGAGCTTGCCCAATCCTGCCAATCTAGTTCCACCTTCAGTTCTCTTTTGTCCACTGCAAAAGAAGTTTCCTTTCAATCGCTCTCTAGTTGAGTGACGTCGTGTATGGTCAGATTGCTTTTTTTTTCTTCATATTTTTCTTGTATTTTTTCTTCTTATTTTTGCAGAATATGCCCTTTAGATGAGGACTTTCCCCCTTTTTTTTCTTACCTGGCTGGGCACTTTGTTTTTGGGTCTCTTATGGCCTCCACTTCTCTTTTTAAACTCTGTACTACATGTAAGAGAAAAGTCACTCTTATTGATGACATTCTAAATGCTTTTTTTGTTTGGGCGAGGGCCACTTTGCTAAGCGCTAACGGATGACGCGAGGAAGCGGATTGAGGACTTACCTTTTGAAGAGGAGGGTCTCTTCGCCACCAAAACAGATGAGTCCTTGGACCATCTATGCAAGGCCAGGCTTACTGGTAAAAAGTTGGACCTCACAGGCCAGAAACAACAATACTATTCATATCTTCCACAATGGTGATCCAGACCTGCTGCTTCTGCGCTCTCCCAGGGTTTTCACAAAGTGTATGGCAGTGGTAATTTCTCACCTATAAGTTCAAGTTATCAAGATCTTTCCTCACCTCGATGATTGGCTTCTGGTGTCATGCTCTTACACACAGCTGTTTTGAGATGTCAATGATACTCTTTCCCTTCTCACTGACCTGGGTCTCACGGTCAACCCATCAAAGTCCATTCTGGAACTTGTCAGAGTGACAGAGTACATCGATATGTCTCTGGACTCTGTTATGGTTCACACCTATCTACCTACCTGAAAGGCAGAGTCAGTCCCTTAGCAAGAGACATTCAACGTGTGCTTAGCCTGATGGCTTCTACCACAGTAGTCACTTACTTGGCACATCTGAAATTCTGCCCTCTCCAAGAGTGGTTCCTGTGTGTTTTCGGACAGACAGTCCAGAAAACTAACTCTTCCCCCAACTGTGAGGGCTTCACTCGATGGTCTGTCCCAGGGAACATTCTCTGAGGGATGCTCATCCAACCTCCAGAACCTTCCACAATGGTCACCACGGATGCCCCATGATGGGCTGGGGGGCTCACTATACAGACCTGTGAGTTCAAGGATGCTGGTCCCCTTCTGAGGCAGAGATGCACATCAATGCCCTAGAACACTTGGCAGTCATCAAAGCCTTTCGAACATTTGAGAACCACCTTCATCACAAAGTTGTACAAGTAGTCACAGACAATACCACCACAGTCTGCTACATCAACAAACAGGGAGGTACCCATTCCCTGATACTAATTTGGCTCGCTCTCCAGCTGTGGAGGTGGTGCCACCAGCATTCAGTTCACCCAGTGGCAGTCCATCTAGTGGGCAAGGGCAATGTCTTAGCAGACACTCTCAGCCAGGACAAAACTGTACAATACGAGTGATCCCTATCTCCAGAGGCATTCAAACTTCCAATGGGGGACCCCTCAGCTGGGTCTGTTTGTTTCCCCAGAAAAAAACTCAATGCCTGCTATTCTGCACCAAGGCAGGATGAGGGACAGCCTTCCTTTTGAACTGGTGTCACCGCTTTCTCTATGCCTTCCCTCCGTTCCCTCTAGTGGTGAGAGTGGTGGCCAAGATGAGAGAGGACAGATCCAATGTGATCTCGGTGGCACCTTACTGGCCGAGACAACCTTGGTTTGCCCCTCTCCCCCACCTGTCCAGGGGTCTCTTCTTCAAACTTCCACACTGGCCAAACCTTCTCTCCCACTCCAGTGATGCAGTCCTCCCTCCAGACTTACACAGCCTTCACTTGGCAGTTTGGAGGATCTGACCTTGACTGTTCCAAAGCTTCTGAGAATCCTCTTGGCTTCCAGAGGTTTGCAAAATGGATTGCACAGGCTATTCTCTTGGCCTGCAAACTGGCTAAACACCCTCCTCCTCAACCAGGGCTGTTTCCTCAACTGCTTCCTTCTTTCAAGGCGTCCCCCTGCCTGAAGTCTGCAAGGCTGCTACGTGGTCCCAACCTTCCACATTTGTCCGACATTATAGGCTTGATTCCAGGTCCCATCAGGATGCCAGTTTTGGTCATGCTGTTCTCTCTTCTATTCTACAATGACCTTCCCACTTGCCACAGGCAAGCTTTTCAGACACCCTATTGCAGGGGTAGGCAACCTTTCCCCTTTAAGGTCCGAGGGACTTCAGCTCCCAGAAGCCCCAGCTATGTTGGCCAATAGTCCTGTGTTAGCCAATAGCTCCTGGGATTCTGGGAGCTGAAGTCCCTCGGTCCTAAAAGGAGAAAGGTTGCCTATCCCTGCCCTATTGTGTGAGGCACAGAGACCATGCCAAAGAACAGGTTGCTTACCTATTGACTGTGGTTCTCTGAGTGGTCATCTCTGCCCGCACATGAACCCACCCTACCTCCCCTCAGTCAAGCCCTTGTACTTTCTTTGTGGTGGACTTGAACTGAAGGTGGAGCTATATTGGTGGGATTGGGCATGCTCAGTACATGGGAGTGGCTTCCTGCCAATCTATTCAGCTTTTCAGCTTTCCAAAAGGAGTTTCTGCGCAGGCGAAAAACCCTATTTTGTGAGGGCACAGGTGACCACTCGGAGAACCATAGTTACAGCTAAGCAATCTGTTCTTACTGAGAGCCAGTATAGTGTAAGGGTTTCAGTATTGGATTAGGACCTTAGAGACCAGGGTTTGAATCCCTGCTTGGCCACGGAAACCCACTGGGTGATCTTGGGCAAGTCATATTCTCTCAACTTCAGAGGAAGGCATCAGCAAACCTCTGAACAAGTCTTGCCAAGAAAATCCTGTGAGAGGTTCGCTTTAGGCTTGCCATAACTTAGAAAAGTTAAAATAGATGCTGTTAAAAAGTTCACATCAAACAAAAGTTATATTATAATTAAATTATCAGTAGAATTAAAAGCATACCAGTTAAAAAGAAGAGAAAAAAGTATAGACAATACAGCACATGCTTAAAGGTCTGTTTTTCACAAGCAATCAGTCCCCAAATATGTGCTGAAACAACAACAAAAGGTTTACAGCATCCTATGGCAGGATAGCAAGGTTTTGCCCATCTAGACTACCTAGGAAGGGAATTCCAGAGCCTGGTAGCATACACCAAGAATGCCCTCTCCCATGTTCCCACCAGATATACCTGTGGGGCTGGTGGGACAGAAAAAAGGGCCTCACTTGAAGATCAGAGATCTTCCTCAGACATTGTTGACTGAGATGGTTGAGTTTTGTTTTACTTTTTTGCACAGAAACTCCCAGAATCTCACAGTCAACAGGGCTAATGGCCAAACTGGGGGATTCTGGGAGTTTCAGTCCAAAAAAAGCTTGGAAGCAAACATTTCCAAGCTCTTCTGTGGCTATAAGCTGCCCTCATTTTACAACTTTTTAAACACAACATTTAGAAAAACTTTAATAATGAGGTGCAATGGTTAGAACATGGCATAAATACAAGATTTGTGATAAGTGCTGAAATCCTCTTGAAGACTTACGCTGTCATAGCTTAGACTTAGAGCTAAACCAGCACAACTACTTTTACAGACATTGTGCAAGGAGATATTCAGTACCTCCTTGTACAAGAGTTTTTGCCCAGATGTTCAATGACAGCTAGCTGGCACTATGCACTCCCATTTCCAAACAGCCACTGTTTGGCAAAGAGGAGAGATGCACTGGGAAAGCTCTGTTTTGCCATTGCCCAATGGTGGTCATTGTTCTTCTGGACCTCCAAGCTACTACCATAGGATGCTGGTCAAGATATCCAGACACACTTCCATTTTTCAATTCCAGCTAGCCTAGAGAACAGTGGAATGTTGAAATCCAGTCCAATAGCGGAATATCCAAATTAAATGGATTTGATCCATTGTTAATTGACTTTATATCCCAGTGAAATCAGAGAGGCAAGTTAGTCATGACTTTACTTACCATCTATACCAGATCTCGTGTATAAGTTGAGGGCAGGTTTTGGGGCCAAAACTATAGATTTTGATATGACTCATGGATAAACTGAGAGTAAAACCTAGAGGCATGTAACAAAAGATCTAAAGGATGAAGCAAAGGAAAGCAATGCCAAACAACTTACAAAATTCCAGCAGACATAATTGTTTATGTTCACACTAAAGGTTGGATGGATGAGAGAATAGAAGGGAATCAGTTCTTCCAGGACAGATTATGCTCTTGTCTTTCACCAGGGGATTGTTCCTTTTTTTAAAAAAAAGTACAGGACTTCTATTGACTTGTGGATAAGTCAATCCAGGTTTTGGGGGTCAATTGTTTGACTAAAATTTCTAGACATATACATGAGTATATGCAGTAAATCATTTTGATTTCAATGAGAAATGAATGCAGCTAACCTAACATGTATCCAACATATTATTTTATAGCCCATGGACAGAAATGATCTCTCTCATCTTCCTTTATTTCAATACTTTCAGATAGAAAGTTTTGTACTGCACAAAATAAGACACAATTATCTGGAGCTCTTACATCTTCTAAAAATTTAATGAAGTCTAATGTAGTGTACAAAGGCTGCACCCCTTCAAAGTGTATAAACATCTAATGGAAAAAATGAGGTAAGACCTAAAATTTTCAAAGAAGAATGGAATGAGTGACTCACTGAACAGATTTTATATTCTTCAAAATTAGGAATCAGTCACTGGGTTTTTCCTTTATCCTAACACCTCTGGATGTAACCAGAAACCTGCATAACTGGGAGAACTTAATCCAACTAAAGGCCCTTCCAGATGTTTTTTTTTAATACCCCCATATTTTCTGAGTATTTTACTCCAACTCAAACAGTGACTCATTTTTTTTTTAAAAAAAGATAATTTTGATGGCTACTGGGTTTTGTCACTGAGTACCTCTTCCACCACATACCCAGGGGTTGAAGAGAAGAGGTGTGGGGAATGGATGCTGGCTGTCTCTTAGTTCTCTTCTCTCTCTCAGGACAGGAGGCAACTTTTTGCAATCTGCCTCTTTCCCTCCCTCTCTGATCTCTCTCTCCTCCTCTGCTTCCTTCGTTCCCCCTTCTGATCTTTCCATCTCTCCTCCACTCCCTCCAAACTCTTCATCTTCCACCAACTTTGACTCTCATCTCCAATGTCTCAATCCTCCTCCTCATTCCCAAGGCTGTAATCCCATTCCACTGACCGCCAGGCCATTGCTTTTGGGAAATAAAAGGGGGCATACTGTGTTTTTGGGAAACAGGAAGACCAGCTGAATGAGGAGTTGACAAAAAGAGGTAAGAAGGATCTGGATGCAACACAATTTGGTGCAAGATAGTTCAGGAAAAAGAGGAGTTAGTGCACATTTGTTACCTCTTCCTAAAGAGATTATCACACTAGCAAAAAAGACAGGAGCATAGTGGGATGCTCCCATAAATATTGTGGGGGAATGATTATCACACAATGTCACAATTATCCTGTGATTATCCTGTCAAAGAGGAATTCTAGTGCCACTTTTTATTCACAGGATATTCTGTGAATAAAAAGCGGTGCTAGCATTCCTCTTTATTCACAGGATAATTGCGGGATAATTGCAACGACATATGATAATCATCCCATGATTGTGTGATATTGATGGAAGCATTCTGCTATTCTCCATTCTTTTTTGCCAGTATGATAAAGTCCTAAATTCCACCTTAACAAAATCAATGCTGGTTTATGGGTTAAACACCAAGCCAAGCCAGCTCCCCAACCTTTGCATAATATCCCAACTCATAAAGAGTTTTCCAGAACTCAAAGTGTGTGCAATATGTTGAGATATATTGGTTGATCCTTATAAGGGGATTGTCCCACTATAAGTTTTAGGGTGTTTTTTTACTTTGTTTATCCACCAACTTGTATAAAGCAAATTTCTTTAGAATATAGATCCAATCCACACTCTCATATTTTTATTGATGTCAACTGCAGTATGGAAGATCGCACCGTGCTAAGACCCCTGATAATTGTGATTCAAACCATACTCCAATCTGCTCTGTATCAGTCCAGACTTGACTTGACCTTAGTTGCCCAGTCTCAAGGTCCAGACTATGACAACAGGAAACCAAATTGTTATGCCTTCGATTTGATTCTATTGCACAAACGAACAGCTTCCAAACAATATTTCTGAATGATTTTTTGGGGGGGAGGGGAGGGGGCACCCTTGAACAAATGCATTGTGGTTTCAGTATGTTTTACATCAAGCAATGCCGTGTCTGTGTTTTTCTTGAGGTCTGTGTTAGTCCAGATGGAATGTCAAATTATTTAGTGATTAAATCTTTGAATTGACAAACAGCACCTCAGTGAATCACTGTAAAGATTAAAGGCCCTGGCTATTCCCCAGACAAATAAGAAGTGCACTAGTGGGAGTAAATGTTGAAAAACAGTTGTGTTTTATAAGTGTATGTTAATACACGCATACACATTCTTTTCTGCACTCCCTAAATGGCAGCCCTTCCCAGGAAAAAGCAGATGTTTTTCCCCAACAGAATAGCTGAATATATTTAAGCTTAAGAGGAATGAAAGGGATGGGCCTTCCTATCTTACAAGCGCATACACATAGCACTCCAAAATATCTGAATCAATTTAAGCCAAGTAAGAAGGAGAGAGGAAAAAACCCTCTATTTTTCCAATTGTAAGCACTATTGCAAAAGCAGTCATGCAAGCCATTCCAGAATTAGTTGATGAATTTTTAAATTAAAGAAGAAAGAGAAATGTCCTGCTTTTTCATTTTTCTAAGCCAAAACAAACAAGTATGCACACATGCACAACTTTGAAGACCCTTCAGTTATCTATCCCCACAATAGACCTTAAATAATGGATAGATGTGGGAATAAAAACAATATACAGTTGTCCCTCCATTTTCGCAGAGGATCTGTTCTGGACACACACCCTGCGAAAATGTAGAGTCTCCAATATTCAAGCCCCATAGTCTTGAATGGACTGCACCCCTGCGGGGGCCTGCAGGGGTGTGCCCCATTGATTTTTTAAGGGGGTTGCCCCTCTGAATATGCAAAACCGCAGACTTCAAGTCCGTGAGAATGGAGGGGCAACTGTATAACTTCAGCGATACCATACACAAACCTTCCTTACAAGCCACATGACTGGAAGTTTCAGAAAATCCGAAGGAGGCTACAGGTCACCACAGACTGGAAACCAGAGTGGTCTCTCCAGTTCCACTCTAGCTTTTCCTACACACCACAAGCACATTGTTATGGTGTATCAGTTTGGGAAGGAATGAGTAAGTGTTAAGAAGGTAAGAGGAAGTAACTTGAAGGTATGGGTAAATGTTAGAGGAGTTAACAAAAGTGAGAGGATAGGATGGTCAGAAGCTTGCAAGGAAGAGATCTAAATGGGGAAAGAGGAAGAATATATATGTGTGTGTGTATGCATGTAAATATTGTGTTTGTGTGGTTTAATATTTTTTAAAAAACGATTATAATTTCACTATAGTGTACCAGTTTGGAGGAGAAGCATAATTTCCTAGGTTTTTCCCACCAATGTTGAAACATTTGCTGCTCCAAAGCACTTTGGAAGCCCCTGGAGCCTGTTTGGCCTGACACAATCCAATCTAGACCTATTATTGATAGGTCCACATTAGGCCAATCCTTTTTGGACTTTGGACTTTGGCCAAACCCTAATTTTGGCACATCTTGGAGAACATAATGTTTCTAAAATTTATGGCTAGACATCTTAGCATATGTAAAGTAATAACTGGAGATGAAACCCTTTTGAATCCAAAATCCAATCCCTTATGAATCCTATGTTACTTGGAAGGGCCAAGAACCTGTATTAGAAGCTGATGTACTCTTGTCCAGCTACTAGGTTCCTGGTACAATCCCTCAGCCATTTGCTGCTGGGGGAAGGTATGAAGAGTTCAGAAACCATCTGGATCTTCTATAGTCAAAAGCAAACACCAGTTTTCTTCCTTTTGGATTTCCAGAGTGAGTACTCTGGAAGTCTGGAAGGGTGATAACTGCTCCCCCCCCGGCTGCAGTCAAATAGCTTGCAGACATCCTGGACTATTCCAAGCCACTAAATGGCTACTGAATAGCTCCTTCCACAAGAATCATGAAAGGACATATATGTACATAAAGTGTGCATAGGTCACCAACAGGATTCCAGCCATGGAATCACATGTCAAGGTGGAACAAAGGCAATTAGTTATCACTTTCTAAATTAGATGCAGCTTTTTACTAACCATAACAAGAAACAAATTGATGTTGAACAGACATCTGGAAGCATAAAAAATGAAATCATTTACTGATGAATAAGTTGGACAATATTTATGGGAAGACAAAACTAAAAAGATAGAAATATCTCTTGTCAGAATATTGGCAGAGACAGTAAGATGCTGGAAGTAAATCTTGGCTTTGTCAATGGAGTTGTCAGAAAGGTTTGGGCTCTTGAACCATCACTTATGCTGCCAAAAGGAAGGATTCCTGGAAGGAGATTGTGTGCACTTCATGAGGACCAAGAAGAATATGTTTGGCAGGAGTCACTCAGTTGGTCTAGAGGGAGACAAAAGCCTGGAATGACATATTGAACCAAACAGCAGCATAAGCTGGTGGGGTGAAAGCTGTGACTGGAATATAATAAGTGAAATGTGCATCTGGTTGTGAAAGAAAGGTGTTTGTGTGAGAGAGTTCTAAAGAGTGTATAGACTTGCACACAATCTCCAGAATCTGAGTAACAAAGCCCTTGAAAGCATATGGATGTGCAAAGAGGACAGAAGAATACAAGGACAGAAGAAGGAGTAACCAAAGTGAAATTGCTGTGGCAGAACGCTACAGACAACCCAGTGAACCGGAAGACAGATACGATACAATGTAAAAAGGGTGGGTTAAGTGTGATTGGTAGGGATCCCAAAGTGTAGTCCCTGCCCCCCCTGGTCCTCAGACCCCTGTTTTTTAAAATGTGTACTTATTTACAGGTGATCTTTGGAGACAAAACTAGACATTTAGTGTAGATCTATTTGGAGAGTCACCAGTTTCCCCGTGCAGTCTGTCCAATGAAGATACAAGCAAAAGGCATTTGCCACTATCCTGTCTGTTGTTATGATTCAATGGCAAATCCATAACATTTTTGACAATCTAGGTCCAAAACACATTGCAGAAACAATCCGGTTTGAGACTGCTTTAACTGGCCTGGCTCAGTGCTAGGGAATTCTGGAAACTATAGTTGTGTGAGACATTTAAATTACAATTCCCAGGATTCCCTAGCACTGAGCCAGGGCAATTAAAGCGGTCTCAAACTGGATTATTTCTGCAGTGCCTTTTAGACCAAAATCACTCAGAGAAAAATGCTTTTAAACATTTTAAATTATATGTTTGAAACTGTTTTTAGTGTGCTGTTAACTCCATTTTAATGTCAATCTTTTGTATTTTTTAAAGTTAACTATATTGTACATGCTTTAATCTAGGATTTGGGGAAAGGCAGGGTATAAATAAAGTTAATAAACACTATTACTACTACTACTACTACACTACTACTGTAGGAGATGAAATAATGTAAAAGAAACTATAAAGTGCATGGTTAATGTGGGGCTGGATTGGATGATCCTTTGGGTCTCATATTATATGTTTAAAACTGTGCATTTGCAAAACAATTGTAAAAGGCTTTTAGTTTTGGCTTCACTGGAAAGATAGCAAAGACTGTTTCAGAGCCAAAGAGATAGGTAATGTTTGTTGATGTCAATTAGTAAGATTGATGGTACGGACTGGAAGTAAAGTAAGGAAACTAAGAAGATAGGACCCAATTAGTGAGTCCAGGTGTTGAGGAGTAATGCCAAAATAGTTCATGCATGGTAAGTAGAAGTTTAATATGTAATCAATAGAGGTGGAGATTGAAACTGTATTTTGTAACCAATGAAAATGTTGAATTATGCATATGTTAATATAATTATAAACTAGCTGTGTAAGATGGTATATAAGGATGTTGATTAGCCGAGAGAGGTGCTTTCAAGTCACAGGGTTACCTGTCTGAGAGTCTGTCAACATAAAAACAAACTCTACTTTCCTGAATATTCAAGGGTCTCCATTCCTGTTTTGCACACTACACTACTAGGAAGTAAAATTACCACCACACAGATTGAAGCCTATGCTTGATCTCATATGCTCAACCGTTCCATTTGAACCACACACACACGTACATTTGTGCATGTGTACCGGCATATGTGAACTTCCTCAGCAGCATCACCCTCAGTACCCCACTCCATAAGTCCAATGAAAATTTACTCAGATCACCTCTCTTGCAGTCTCAGGAAAAGATTAACATCTATAAAGACATTTACACAAGCCTGTGTTACTGCCCCTGCTGCTGTGCTCAAAAAACAAGAGAAGTACGCCAAGGTAATCATATAATGAGTTTTAAGTTTGGTGATCTCTGGGCCAGAAAGTAGCTGATCCTTTGAGCATATGAGCAAATATATCAGTATCCACTGATTGGGGAAGATGGAAGATGGCGAGAATGAACAACTTGATCCTTGTTTTGCCTTAGTCCCTTATCCTCCAAGAAAAATTTTGTTCAACCTGGGACAACAAATGAGGGATGGGGCTTAGAAATGGGAATGCTTCATATTTTAATACCAGCAGTTTCGAAGAATAAATAGGGAGTAGTATACACTTTTGGATTTACAGAATAGTAATTTTTTTAAAGTAGTGGGTCATTTCTTAATAATCAATATTAATATTAGATATTTAGTTAAATTTATTTTTTATATTTCCTTTATGTAGAAGTGGGACAATGGCTCCCTCTCCTTGGAGGGGTGGCTCCTCTCACTTCCATAGATGCAAACAAACACACATGTTCTCAATGATGCTTTAACAAACTTTATTCTTCCATAACAACAAACAAATTACAGTATTTTCTGGTGTATAAGACAACTGGGCATATAAGATGACCCCCAACTTTTCCAGTTAAAATATAGAGTTTGGGATATACTTGCCGTATAAGATGACCCCTCTTCCAACGCAGACCAAATAAAATTTTTTAAAAATCAGATTTGATTTCAATATGGTAATTTTAATTCAAATGCTTATGGCATGCAGGTACTTGCAGGAAAACTGTCACTTATAAACACAACAAACTACAGCTCCCATGTTCCCTAGCATTTATTTCTGCAGTGTGTTTTGGATCTTACTTTTTAAAAAATAGTCCAGATTTAAATGCTGCTTTCAAAATGATTTCCATCTCTCAGCTATGAGATGGTTGGCGGGAAATGAGAAAGTGTTGGGGGGAAGGACTGCCAATATACCTAGGTAATGCATTCTGGGGTATGTACAATTTGTGGCCAAGTAAGTGACCCTGGGCATGTCACACACACTCAGCCTCAGAGGATGGTAATGGCAACCCTCATTTGAAGAAACATGCCAAGAAAACCCCATGATAAGGTTGCCTTAGTGTCGCCATAAGTCGGAAAGGACTTGAAGAAACACAAGAACAACACAAAAGTCTGCAATTGTTTCATAGGTAGTATGTGGGAATAGGAGGCAGCATGGTGTAGTGGTTTGAGTGTTGGACTACCACTCTGGAGACCTGGGTTTGATTCCGCACTCTGCCATGAAGCCCACTGGGTGAACTTGGACAAGTCACACACTCTCAGCCTCAGGGAAAGGCAGTCACAAACCTCCTCTGAGAGAATCTTGCCAAGAAAATCCCATGATCACCATAAGTCAGGAACAATTTGAAGGCACACAACACACATATATAACCTCCAAATTAAGAAACTTGGTTCTTCTTTAGATACATCTTCAAAGGTACA
>CM034708.1:115092060-115103656 GCA_020142125.1 Phrynosoma platyrhinos
TCTACCCAGCGTATAAGATGACCCCCGACTTTTGAGACCCTTTTCCAGAGTTAAAAAGTCATGTTATATGCTGGAAAATATGGTAAATGTCCCAAAACAGTCTTACTTCAGACTTTCCAACACAACTAAATAGAATTGCCTTTTCCTCTCATTTGACTTTATTGGTTTCGGAGTCGTGAGATGGACTCTGGAACTTCACCTTCAGCTTTATCTATCAAAATGGGACCAGGACCATGTTCCCACTGCTGGCCCTTCTCATCCCACCTGGCACCTTCTAAATTGTTAGGCCTGGAGGGTGTGTAGTCCTTGAATAGTCTAGGTGGGGCCACATCCCACCAGCCTAGCTCTCCTTACTGCCTTTGCAGACTGCCAGAAATAGTGCACATTAAATTGAGGCACTGCCCTGGCTCAGTGCTAAGGAATCATGGGAACTGTAATTTATTGTGGCACCAGAGCTCTCTGACAGAAAGGGCTCAATGTCTCAGAAAAAAAATACAATTCTCATGATTCCCTAGCACTGAGCCAGGGCAGTGCCTCAATTTAATGTGCACTATTTCTGGCAGTCTGCAAAGGCCCCTGAGGGCCTAAGCAGACAGGCGGCCGTGGGCCACCCTGGGAAGGTATGCCGTGGGACCGAGGCATCCCCATGCCTCGATCCTGCGGTGCACCATCGTCGCCCCTGGAAAGGAGTGCTAAAATAGCGCTCCTTTCATATGTCACCAAAAGTGCGCCGCAAAAGGTTGCGGCGCACTTTCGGCGACTTTTCCGCCGCAGCGTGTCCGGACGCTGCGGCGGGAGGTCCTCCTCGGAGCGCTGGCCATGCGGAGGACCAGCTGCTCCAAGGAAGACCTCGGGAGGGGGAGGGGGCACCGACCATGCGGCTGCCAAGACAGCCCAATAAGCCATCCGCTTAGGCCCTAAGTCTCCTTCCCACTTAGGTTCCCATAACTTTACTTGTGTGTGAGAACCTACTCCTGGGCATCCTCTTCTGCACTGTAAGGCTACAGGCCACCCAACCCTTCCAGGACTCCATGCTGCCATTCTCTCCCTTTCCATTCCATTCTCTCCCTCTGCATTAATTTTCCACATTCCTCCCTCACCTCCACCTGTCCCTTCCTTCTTATGCCTTCCTCCCTGGGCTCCTCCCCAACCCTGCCTGGCTCCTCTGGTTCTCTCTACCTCCTGCTTCACTTCTTTTTCTTTCTTCTTTTTCCTGGGCTTCTCTCCATTGCCCTTGTTCAGCTCTTCGGCTCCAATCCTTCTGACCACTCTGACTCCCCTCTTCCTCCTGGTCCTCAAGAAGATATTGCAGAAGTAGAATTAAGAGATACCATAACTGATACCATAAACTGGCAAGCTGGAAGTCACTTGTTAATCCCTGTCTTTATAGGTTAGTATAGAAGTAGTAGTGTTTTTTTTGTTCATGTGTTTTTTGTTTGTTTGTAATGTTTGTAGTATTTGTAGTGTTACAACTATGTGTGTATTATATTATATTTTATTATATTAACAAAAATGTGTGTTTTAATAAAAACATTTTACTTTTTAATATCAGCTGACCACATCCACACTTTTTCAAGTAATATACAAATCAGTCTTAAAATTATCTTCCAATTTTAGCATACTTCATGCACAATTTTTGCACTGTTCTAACATCTTTAAAAAAGCCATCAAAATGCGTACATTGGGGGAAATTACAAACAAGAACACATACTTTAGGAGACCTCTGAGCAACACTGCATACCACAGGAGAAATGCAGATGAGATATGCACACAAATAGATTTGATCTGTTTGTGTGTGTGCATAGAGAATTTTAATAAACAAATTTGCAAACTGAAGCAGAAATGAGAATACCTGAGTTTGTGCTTGAAAAAGTTTGAAAGTTAGAGGAAATAGATTTGTCCATCCTTCAAATTTATTTATAAGAGGCACTGGATCCACATTACGTAAGGAGATGGTTAGGGAACACTAGCTAGTTTGGACACCCTACTGCCACTTCCCTGCTTTCTCCTCCTTCCTCCACTACCATTTCATTCACTTTGCTTTCAACTGCAGACTGGGACTATCTCATGCACTCTTTCCTGTGATCTTTGATAGGAATGCAGCCATGACAAGAGTGCCCTTTGGAGTATGAAACGAAACTGAAATGGTAGATATGCATTTAACTCTGTACAGGTGGACACCTGTCTCTGCCAGAACTCTATTTGCTAGATGCACTACTTGATTAAAATCCACTTTAGACCACTTTCCATCCTTGCCATTCACTTTTTATCTTCTCAGAGGCTGTTGAAACCAGAGCTAGAGAAAACTGCAGTAAAAGAGAACATAACAGCTGTCTTATCAGCTGCTGGAATTAAAAACTATTTAATGAGGGAGAGGGTGAGTTCTTAGAAACTTAAGCAGTGAGATAGTGTAAGTCATTTGGGGGGGGGGGAAGAATTTGAAGTTAAGGAACAACAGAATGGTGAAGAAATGCCAAATATTCAATTGCCTTTGAACTAGTTCAGAAACATCAGATAATACAAAATACCCAAATGTTTGTGGGAACAATGTGGCTGAACCCAGAGCTTGGAAAAGTTACTTTTTTGGATTAAAACCCACAGCATCCTTCCCACTCAGCATAGCCAGTCTAAAATCACAACTTTTAGGGCTCTGGTGGGATCATATGCTGTAGCCTTTCCACACTTTCCACTACCAAGAGGCATTTCTATCTTGGTAAATACAGCAATTGAATGAGTAAATACATGAGAGAAGGCCTTTTCTGAAGCAGCTGGGGTGCTTCTGAAGATTCACCTGTTTCTGATTTTCTTGTTTGTGTTTGGCATTCCATTGTGTATGTTTTCTGGTCTATTCTTGGTTTTTAGTTGCATTTGTGTCTCTGATTTCAGTACTGCCTATTTTTAGTACTCTTATTTGTAGATCTGTTTGGAAGTCTGCTGCAGTCCACCTTCCACTCTGCACCATACTACCCTGTCTTGGACAGGTATTTGCTGTATTACAGAGGAAAGCAGCAAGATAGGGGAAGGTTGTGGCCAAGGCAGGTGGGGAAAAAGTTTAACATTGTCCTCCAGCGGCTGTGTCTCTATTGAAGACCATACCTGCTTTGTCCTCCAGCTGTTTGGTAGAAACTCGATTTAGACCTGAGTTTGCTGTGGAACATGCAGTTTAGACTTTCTGAC
Source organism: Phrynosoma platyrhinos (assembly GCA_020142125.1). Classification (NCBI taxonomy): domain Eukaryota; kingdom Metazoa; phylum Chordata; class Lepidosauria; order Squamata; family Phrynosomatidae; genus Phrynosoma; species Phrynosoma platyrhinos. The sequence goes on from CM034708.1 coordinate 115,095,238, forward strand.
TGGAGACATCAGATGCATTTGCTTTTGTTGTGTATGTGACAGGAGACAGATGTTTGTTTGCTAGCTAAATAACTCCTTAGTTGTACTCTTATAAACACTTGTGTTGTCTACAGTAGATGTAAGTTGTTTGTCTATTCAAATTATCACAGACTGTGGCATTCAGTTTCTTTTGTAGTACATACTCTGTGTGTCTGTGTGCATATTTACTACAACATGTTCCTCCAGAGCAGATTACTTCCCTCTTATAAAGCATTATAAAGGCAAGGTGTACTGTACAGAAAAATAATAAAACACCCAGAGCAATGATCAGAGCAGATTGCCTCCCTCTTACGAAGCATTTCAAGTGCCAAAAGCAATAAGAAGCTCCAGGACGACTACCTTTTATGGGATCAGTTCTGATTCCCTTGGGTGGAATGAAATATGAAGGGACTTGTAGGGTTTCATGATGTTCTTGGCAGAAACTATTTCTTTACAAATAAACAGAACTGTTTCAAAATTAAAGTGTGCTTAGATGCAGCCTGGGTTTGTTATGTTTTCTTGGAAGAACCAGAAACCAGTTTAAAGTAACAACCATTTCCTCAGGCTTGCAATGGAAAAAATTCAAATCTATGAAAGCTGTAAATAAAATAAAGTCTGAAGTTGGATCAGAAACTATTGTCTATTGGATCAGTGCTACTTAAAGAGGTGGCCCATAGACTGGTACCATCAGATGTTAATCCATGGAGTTTCCAGGAAAGAAAGGAATTGTTGCAGTCAATGGGTATAAATATGGTACTGGCCCCTGGCCCAGTAGAAATGCAAATTGCTGGTTCCTCACTTCAGATTGCCTAATAAACACTATACTAAACCCTTTAAACTCCCCCTTCATGCATGTGTTATGCAAAGGGTGCACCACATGCTTACCACTGAGAAGTCAGAAATCATTCTGAAAATTTCAGTGGCATGAAAGCAACTTTGAAAGATTATAATAGGGGTGACATGATGTCCTCCTCTAGGATGTTGGCCACACCACCATCCAATGGGACCACTTCACGCTATCTTGAACGGGGAGGGAGACAGTCTTGACCAGGGATAGGCAACCTTTCCCCTTTAAGGGCCGAGGGACTTCAGCTCCCAGAAGCCTCAGCCATGTTGGCCAATAGTCCCATGTTGGCCAATAGCTCCTGGGATTCTGGGAGCTGAAGTCCCTCGGCCCTTAAAGGGGAAAGGTTGCCTACCCCTGGTCTTGACAATGTGTTAGCATATAGTGTTAGCAATTGCAATAGAATGTACATTTCTGTACCCCTTATCTATGAACTCAGCATTCTCTAAGCCATTTACAATCTGTAAGCCAATTGCCTCAACAATCTGGGTACTCATTTTACCGACCTACGAAAGGATGGAAGGCTGAGTCAACCTTGGAGTCCCTGGAATCGAACTCACAACCTTGTGGCTGCAGTACTGGCATTTAACTTCTGTGCCATCAGGAATCCCTGGTGTTAGTTAATTGTGATGCTGCTTTATTGCTAATCACCTTCCAAAAGATTGCCTCTTTCACCCAGATTCAGTACATTATATGCACATTGTATAGGTTAAAAAAATCCCTTCACAAAACGGATGAAAAGAATATTTTTTAAAAAATATATTGCATGACTTACCACATTGCCTTTTGTGGCCCAGAGTTTTAAATAATGTAAAACATTTTTAAAATATTATGTTAATAGCATTTAATATTAAAATTTGTGGACTACATCATGATACATATTGGCATATGGTTGCACAAGTATGTTACTGAACTGTTCAGGAATTAAAGTGTAATGGCAATCTTTACTGTTTTGATTTGAGCAAGTAATGTATATAAACTCTCTAGTAACAACTCTCTGAAAATCTTACTATTTGACAGGTGGGGTAAATAGCAATGGTGTTGAAATGATTGTTAATTTATAAATGGCTAAAAAAATCTCTATGGTATCTCAGTGAGGGAAATATTCATTTTAAAAGACTTCTTTAGATTTTAAAAAGAAAATTAGGCAATAACAATGAAACTGACCTATTTTACACACACACACACACAAATCTATCACAGAGAAAAATCACAATTTCAGAGACAATTTGGTAAAGGAATTGCTATTGTTTACGGCCTCAGGGACGATAAATATGGAGAGAATTTAAATCCTTATTCTCTAGTTTACCATAACCTGAGTTGCAAATTTTATTATGTGAATCCTGCCCTTCAGTAGGTTTTGAAATCTATAAGAATTTGGGATACAAACTATGGTCCCTGGAACAGCAGAAAATTCCTCATTTAAAAGTCAGAGGCAGACCATCATTTGGCCCCCATTGAAAAGATCTATTGAATCTGAGCATTGGAGAGGACAAAAAGGAGGATAAAGATAATGTTGTATGTGGAGTGAGGAAAGCCCTTACTTCTAAGTCCTTCCAGCCCTTGTCTCCATCCCCACAATCACTGGAATGGGTATTTAGACTGGGATTCCTTGTAATAGGTAAAAAGTATTTTGTTCAGTTTTTTTAAATTGATGAAGAACAGCAAATGCAACTCCTCCCTCCCTTTCCTCCTGCTAGTCAAGAACGGGGCTGTACTTTGGATTATGTTTTCCCCTCGAGACCTCAGAGTGCTCTGATTTACCCGTATGATTGTTTTGTAAGGATGCAATCCTATGTACGCTTGCCTGTGAGTAAACCCCATGGCAATAATGGAACTTACTTCCAATGAATCATGCATAGGGTTGACCTGCAGAAGTTTCTAAATAAAAGTTTTCTTTGCAATATAATAGAAGTTATGTAATGAATAAAGAGCCTAATCTATAATTCATCTGAAGCTTTAAAAACTGCAATATTGATAAAATGTGCTAGCTTACAAAGATAACCCATTAATTACTCATAATAGAATGGCAAGATCGTTTGTACAATACACACCAAAAAATAAAGGCAACACAATTATTACCAGAAACAGATCTCCCAATGGGATTTTTCCCCTGTAAAAATTGTACTGCAAACAAACACACAAGTTTTCCTCTCCCATACGTCTACAAATTTAAAAAGGGATCAGAAGATGCACAATGTGTATTAATTCCAATGCGATATATGATACCAAGTGCCCTTGCACAGAGGTATTAAAAAGGTGGAATAAAAACTGTTTGTGATCTAAAGGGTGTATGTAGACCTTGTGTTTACCCAAATCAATTAAGTCTTTATATAAATGTTTTTATGAACCCCAAATAGTTCATATGTATTGGCACAGGGTCAGTTCAGGGGGTGGGAATATACAAGGCTTTATCTAAAAATTGGAGCTCCTTCTTGGCAAGAATATTGTTGGTTGGGCTAATAACTATTTTCTTTTTAAAGCTCTGTGAAAGGTCACTTTTCCTCTTTGGATCTGACTATGCTTTAAGTTCAATGTTGGATATCTTCCAAAAAAGACTCAGTGCAGTATAGTTAAAAGGTATTCTTACAATTGTTTTCCCCAGTCAAGATATCTCATTCAGCGCTATCTCCTATAGCAAATGAAACTTTTTACTTCTAGAGTATTCTTTGTGTTAGTATAGTCTCCTTAGCTAAGCCATGCAATAGTTAGGATGACCCAAAACATTTTTGCTGTGTGAAGAAAAGGACAAGATGTCATAGTAACAGAACAGCACCTGCCATGTAAACCTGAATAGAAAATGGTAAGGAGACAAGCTCAAACACATACACCACATATGCACACATGACTAGCAAAGTCAAGGAATTAAGCATTTGTAAAATGGTTAGAGATATGTCTCAGTTTTTCAGAAATCCTTTGCTTGAGCTAGTGGTGCTACACATATTTCGACTTCTTGTTTTGTACTTGTGAAACACAGTAGTCTAAATTTTGGCAGATAGGCACAATTTCATTATCTGGGAGGGCTGCATCGGCTTAGGTGACCTTCTTCATGAATTTCAGTTCCAGCCCTGAACAGACACGTAAATACAGTTGTTAGTACTGAGTCCCAGTTGATTTCATTGTCCTATTCTGGTTGGGACTAACAATTGGATTTAGGACAGAGGTTGTTTATACAAATCTAGCCAAAAATCTCTTCCTTGCCAAAAATATTTAGCTGTTCTGACTCATCACTAAACTAAGCATTGCTTACATATGTATGTAATGTGTACTCATAACTTTTTCTTTAAACAGAAAAATACCCACACCCATACCTACCTGCATGTTTGAAGGGCAAGTGAAAGAACTATTTGGGAGGAGGGTGTCTGAAAAACTTTCTTGACTACCACTTCTTTGGTTAAAATTGGCTTTCCTTTTCCTGTGTTCTAATGCAGACATTCCTTAGTTAACAAGGTTTCTTACAAAGAAGACCCATTTTACATCTGGGGAAGATCCATTTTACATTCCAGGATTCTTGTTATCTGCAAGATCCATTTTACATCTGGCAAAGAAGATCAGTTTTATATTTCAGGATTCTTGCTATCTGCCCAGCCTCCTTTTTTGTCCTCTGTGTAGCTGGAAGGATTCTTCTTCTTCTTCTTCTTCTTCTTCTTCTTCTTCTTCTTCTTCTTCTTCTTCTTCTTCTTCTTCTTCTTTTTTAGCAGTTTCAGTATTCCAAGGATGGTGAAGTAGGGATGGATTTGCCTCCCAAGTTTGTTCAATAATGCGATAAGTCTCTTAGTGGTGAATTACAGCACTGTGTCTGCAGTAAACAATGCAATAAAACTTGAGCTGGATTCTCTCTAGATGAATCTACTATAGCTGTGTGTGCCTGCATACAACTGGCAAGTAACAGCAGCTATTTCTAGAATCCCATACCGAAGATGTGTGTACAACAAAGCAGAGAGAAAAAAGAGAAAAACAGATAAGCCTGTGTCATCAGCCTCCTTCAGCGTGTTAAAAAAGCAAGTTTGGCGACTGAAATCACAAGAAAAATGGAGGCTGGTGAGATGAAAAACTATCTCTGGATGCATTTTGGAAGACACTTTCAAGGGATCTCTACAAAGTTTAGATGTTCCTTTTTTATTATTTATGCAAGGAATACCTTACCTGGTTATTTCATTTCACATATGCACATTGTTAGTTACCAGGAAAACCCCATGATAGATTCAACTTAGGGTTACCATAAGTCAGAAATGGCTTGACGGCAGAAAACAGCAATAGTGCTTATGGACTGGGCAGGCCTGCTGTGAGTATGTGAAGCTTGGATTCCTGGCCTTGCTTTAAGATGGAAAAGACCCTCTTGTCATCTGAAGCCTTGTCCAACTTGGTGTTCTCCAGTTTTAGACTGCAGTTCCAATCAGCCCCAGCTAACCTGGCCAGTGGTAAGAGATCATGGGAGCTACAGTCCAATTCCTGAAAGGCACTAGTTTGGTGCTTGGGTGGCTGTCTGCATGGGCATTCTGCTGAACTGTCTAGTGCTCCACTATTTCTGCGACTTGCTTGCTTCTGATGTTTGAATGAGGCACCCAGTGATGATTACATGGCTGACTGCCTCGTCCTGACCTCTGAGCCAGTGACTGTCAACAGTGACAGATGCACCAGGTGACTCACTAGGTCGCCCATGCAGACAGCTGCCCCAGCATGGAAACAGAGGGCTGTGGATCTTCCTGGAAGATCTGGAATAAGAGGTAGCTTATTTTAATTCATTTTGAGGTTGTTATACCCCAGTTTCTGGAGCTGAACATACTGGATGTAGTCCAGACTGCTTGAACCAGAACTGAAGTTTGGACCATGCATCATCTGAACATGGTGACACCAGTAAAGGGAGGAAGCAGGCCTTTTGGCACATGCATACAAGGGCCAAGCCTTAGGAGAGCCATTTCAACATTTTAGAAAGGGGGGAAAACACAACAAACACCACAACAAAAATGTTTAATGGAGAAAGGCTCATGGCCATCTGAGCCGTGGTGGCTTCCATATCAATGGGGCAGTGAAACAGCTCCAATCTTTGGTCTGAACATCAAAGGAGGAATTCAAGGTATTGAACCTATCTGGGGGACATGGCTCACCATCTTGAATAGCTCCTTTAAAATTCAGTGATTTCCCACCCTGTTGACATGGAAGCCACCTCTGCTTCAGAGGACCCCAGCAGGAGTGGATATGGCCCGGAAGTGTGAGATTCCCTATCTGTGGTGTACCTCTTGACTGTAGGAATTCAAGACCAGAGAATACATATTCCTGCTCCACTTAGGTTGCCTGCTGTACATCCTAGGTTAGGTCTTAGAGTAGATTTTTATTGTTGTGTACCTCCAAGTCATTTTTGACTTATGGTGACCCTAAAGAAAGCTATCATAGTTCTGCTGGCAAGTTTCTTCAGAGTGGGTTTGCCATTGCCATCCTCTGAGGCTGAGAGAGTGTTTTTTGCCCAAGGCTAGCCAGTGGTTTTTTATGCTTGAGTGGGGATTTGGACCCTGTCTCCAGAGCTTTAGTCCAATGCTCAAACCACTACACCATACTGGCCCCCCAACAGTAGAATTAGTAGCAGATAATTTAGCAATGCAAAGCCCTAGTCAGAGTCCTGCACCAATCCTTGTCTATGGTCCCCAGGTGCCTTCACAAGGTAATTTCTGATGCAGCCAGAAGTTTCTGTACAGACCACAAATGCTTGTGTCCCTAGATTACCCTCGTTATTTTTTAAAACATTATTTAAACATATCACCAAGGGGAACACTTTTGATTTGATAATCTTAGAGGATTAATGCAACACAAATTTATCTTCCCTCATCCCAAAGTGTCTGGCGCCATGTAAACACTTTCAAATCTTAGTTCGTGAATAGATGCCAACAAAGCCATTATGTGGTTTTTCACAGAGGTCAGGCAAACACATTTTTTCTGGGAAATTTTTATTTGAATTAAACTTTGGAAAAGTAGGAAAGACGGTATCAACAGTACTTTTAAATCTCTGTTTTTTTTTTAAAAAAAGAATTTGGTCTTATTTCTTCAACCGTGCATATTATTTGGAATTATGAAGTATTGGCTGGAATCTTGTATCAGTTACTATGAGGGGTTGCAGACTGCCAGAAATAGTGCAAATTGAGTCCACTTTTAGGGTTAGGGTTAGGGTTAGGGAATCATGGGAACTGTATTTTGTTGTAGCACCAGAGCTCTCTGACAGAGAAGGCTCAATGTCTCAGAAAAAACAAACAAACAATTCCCATGATTCCCTAGCACTGAGCCAGGGCAGTTAAAGTGGCCTCAATTTGCACTATTTCTAGCAGTCTGCAAAGGCTCTAAAAGTAACCTGTCCTGGCCCAGCTACTCAACCTGATGGAAATATCATTTACTCATGCTCTAAAAAATCTAGGCAACTGTTTCATATTCATGATCTCTACTTAGTCATGATTATGGCATCACTGTCATGATTTTAACTCTCTTTCAAACTTATGTCATTAGGCATCAGCTGCATGTGGTGAAGGAGATCCATTCTGCCTATGACTTCAATGTAGGTGATTGCCATTTCTATCAGGTTTTGGGGATGGGATCAAGCCATTGTTCTGTGCCAACAACCAATGGTCCAATTACTTAGTTAGGTGGACTTAACAACACTTTCACATTTTTCTTGCCCAGTTTTTTGCTGATTTTTGCTGACTGATGTTCTCCTGTCTGTCTGTCTGATTGAATTCCCACCTTTTCTCCACTATAAAATGGGCTATAACATAGATTAAAGTAGAATAAGAGCTAAAATAAAGCTTAATATTATATATAAAAATGTTGTTGCTAAAAGTACTAGGCATTACTGCATAATCCTGTGTGCTTTTGGGTTAAATATACTTTAGGATTCCAGCCACTGAAAGTAAAATATTATTGGAATTTTGTCAGATGAGGCCCACTGTCCATGTATTGCAGTCTGACAGGTGACAAATGATAATCAATGCTCAGCAAGACCCTGAAGTATGGCCAACCTTTTGGTTTTGCTGCCTGCTCAAAGCTCTAAACCTGGAAAACTATCAGTTCTCCTGCAAGTTCCACAAATTGTGACAACTTAATACAAAGAAGAATTTGGAGGTGAAATTAAGAGGTTTCTTCCCAAGTGGCTCCTGCTTGATTTTCCAGGAAAGCTAAAAGAATGTTATGAACTGTGAAGTCATAGGCTTTCATGGCCGGCATCCATAGTTTTTTTGTGGTTTTTTTTCTGGGCTGTGTGGCCATGTTCTAGAAGAGTTTCTTTCTGACGTTTTGCCAGCATCTGTGGCTAGCATCTTCAGAGAAAACTGAAATGGAAAAGCATGGGTGTATATATACTGTGAGACCCTGGGTAGGGAGGAGTGGTTCCCAGGTGAACTGTGTGTTGTTCTGTGTTGAATAGGTATTGTTCTGCCCATATAGGGCAAAGCCCCCATTACATCAAGGACTCAACTCACTTCATAAGAAAAATCAATAACCTTGAACTTCAACCCGGAGACATACCAATCAGCTTCGATGTGGTTTCCCTATTCACCAAAGTCCCCATAATGGACA
>CM034708.1:115145977-115178331 GCA_020142125.1 Phrynosoma platyrhinos
TGGTGGGTGGTGTCTAACAATGGCTATAAAATGCAATGATTGCTAATGGATATTGTGGAATAGATGAGAGATATTGTTGGAGTAGAGATTGTGATTTGTAGGGCATATAGTTATTTATATATATAGTAGAATAAAGTAGATCTTTTATATAAGACTACTGAGTTGTCTGGTGTCTTGAGGGAAGATACAAGAGCCAGCTGAATCCTGGAGAAGTTTGGAGACATCTCAGGAAGAAGAGTGAGAAGGCTTGGAGAGTTTGTCAGGGTCTTCAGCCTATTCTCTGAAACTCTGCTGCTTGGGAAAGAAGCAGCAACCACTGATCAAAACTGGTCAGCTCTGCTGCATAACAAGGTGGTGAGTTAGAGCCAGAGGTGAAGAGCTACAACTCCCATCATCCCTGACATAATTTACTATCAACTGTCAGAGAGATACAAGGATAAAAAAGAATTTGGATTTGAACTACAAAAGAATGAACTGCATGTAATTCTGGAAGAAAAGGCTACAAAACAAATGGGTAAAATTTATAAGGTACTCTTGAATAGAAACCAAGAACAAGAAATTATCAAAGGAACTATGATCCAATGGGCTAAAGATATCGGTAGATCAATAGACCTGGAAAGCTGGCAGACCTCCAGAAAAAAGACATTTCAATTCACCAAAACCAAAGTGTTAGAGAGATTTATCTCAAAATGGTGGCACCTCACTCCAGCCAGATTAGCTAAAATCTACAGAAACAAAGAAAATGCTGGAAATGCAAAAAAAAAAAAAAAAAAAAAAAAAAAAAAAAAAAAAAAAAAAAAAAAAAAAAAAAAAAAAAAAAAAAGTAGGTGACTGGTTCCACATGTGGTGGCAATGTCCAGTTGTTAAAAAGTACTGGGAAAATGTACACAAAGAAATTCAAAAAATCTTAAATATAACATTCTTAATCATGCTGGAAATTTATCTCCTAAATACGACTAATAAGGTATCAAGTACAGATGCAAAAAAATAAAATAAAATAAAATAAAATAAAATAAAATAAAAAAATAAAAATTGGAAAATTCTATTATATCTAATAACCTCTGCCAGAACACTCCTTGCTCAGAACTGGAAAAAAAGGGGTTCCAACAATAGAAAATTGGCTCCTAAAATCTTTGGATAATATAGAATTAGATAAACTTACAAACATGATAGAAGGAAAACACATTGAAGTAACAAATTTGGACTGGGTGAAATTGAAGAATTACTGTGATAATCGATGGAATATATAGCTCTAAGTTAATATCATTTCTTTTGATTTGTCATAAGAATGTAAGACTAAAGTTACTAAATACTGATTAAAAGTACGTTGGATTTAAGTTATCTACTTTTTTGGACCTAAAAGCCATGTATTAACATAAGAAGTTTAATATTAATAATAATTTATATACTTGAAAATTGTAAAGAAAAGGAAATATTTTATTGCAACTGTTTTTGTATTTTACAGTTTAATTAAAAAAACTCAGAAAGAACTATCAGGATTTAAAGATGCCTACATAAAATGACAATAGATATGAAAGGAATGCAAAACATAATGAATGATCTTGAAGCTAAAACAGAATTAATAGAAAAGAACGCAGACACTACAAGGAAAACCCACCAACAAGATGAAGACTTTAAGGAATCAATTGAAATGAAACTTAAAGGAAAAGCATTGAAATTAAGAGGTTTACATGATATTTACAATGAAGACTTAGAATCAAGAGTAATTCCAGAATTGGTGCAATATCTTGATTGGCCTATTGAACAGCTTGATGGTGAAATTGACAAGATCTATAGAATCAACTCATGGGCTGCAACAAACAAGAGACTCCACAGATACATAATTATATACTTTATTCGAGAAAGAACCCAATTATCATAAGAAATGTTACATTGAAGACCATGAGATAAAAATATTAAAAATATCCCTCCACAGATTCTAACAAAGAGGAAAGACTACTCAGAAATTGTGCAATACCTTAAACAGAACACCATAAAATACAAGTGGGGTAAACTAGAAGGAGTAGTCTTTTCAATTGGAAAGGAAAACTTTGTCATAGACTCGCAAGAAAAAGCTATGGAATTTCTACAAAACATTGAAGCAAGAGAGGATCAATCATTTAAAGAACAAGATGCAAGTGGAACAGAAAGGAATATAGGAAAAGAGGAAATGGAAACTAGTATGAACTTCCAAAGAGGGAAAACAATAGCAAGAAAAGAAGATTCAGAAAAAGAAGATCTGGAAGATCTAGAAAATCATACAACCGATTCAGAAGTGTCAGATCAAGAGAAAGAATCAGATGAAGATGAAGAGAAAAATCAATCAGAAGTAGAAGTAGAAGAACAAAGGAAAAGAGGGAGTAGTGAACATACAAAAACAACAACTAAAAGGCAAAAAAGGGAAAAAGAAGTGTGTACAAACTTACATAAGAACAAGACAAGGGAAAAGAGACAGCCCAGTATATTAAAGGAAACCAACAACTAATTATAAAATGAGTGTCAAAATAATATATTGGAATATCAATGGTTTAAATATCAACATTAAACGCAATAAAATCTTCCATTTCTTGTACAAACAAACTGTGACATAGTGTTTGCAAGGAACGCATATAAAAAAAATAAAGATATCCAGATTTTAGAAAATAAAAGATTGGGCAAAGTATTTTTTGCATCAAATGAAAAAAATAAGAAAAAAGGTGTAGCAATATACATTAGAAATAATATATATTATTTGTAAAAGCAAAGGAGATGTTTAAGGATAAACAAGGATATTATATAGCAATCAAAACCGAAACACAAGGAGGAAAAACATTATTTGTTAATATATATACCCCCCAGGAAAATAAAGCCAGATTTTTTTAAAGAATTATCAAAAAAATACGAGAAGTACAATATGAGAAGTTAATAATTATAGGTGACTGGAACACTGTGGTTGATCCAGAGATAGATAGATCTTTGGGGGGGGTCAAGGGGTTCCTATCAAGGAAAGATACCAACTACAGCAATAGAACTCATTGAGGAGAATAAACTAGTAGATAACTGGAGAATTAAGCATGGAAAAGAAAGAGATTATACTTTTTTCCCCACCCAGATATAACACCTGGTCCAGAATTGACATGGCATTTGTATCTAAAACAATAAGTACAGAAATAACGAAAGTCAAATTTTGCCAATGTCACTATTTGACCGCAGTCCAATATTAATAGTAATAAATGCAAAAAAGAGTGAATTTTGATGGTGTCTAAAAGAATCACTATTACTAGACAAAGATATAGTAGATAAGGTAAGAAAAGATTTGACTCTCTATTTCAAGGAAAATATAAAAGAAGGAACACCAATGCACATAATATGGAAGGCTAATAAGGCTGGCATAAGAGGTTCATTAATACAGCAAGAAATTTGGAAAAAAAGGAAAAGAGAGGAAAAAGAAAAAGAATTGACAAGGGAACTTATAAAAAATGAACAAGAACATAAAAGGAAACTGAAAAATAAAAAGCTTGTCCAAGAAATACAGATAATTAAGTCCCAATTAAATCAAATTTGGGTGCAGGAGATAGCCAACAAAATTAAATATATAAAGCAATATCATTTTGAAAATGCCAACAAAGTTGGAAGATGGCTATCATCTAAATTAAAAAAAGAGAAAGAGAAAAACACAATACTAAAACTTTGTAATAGTAATAAAGAATTTACTACACAAAAAGAAATTAAGCATATAGTTCAGGTTTACTATACTAAGTTATTTGCATCTCCAAATACATCACAAGAAAAAGGAATTAAGATGAGGCAATATATAAGAGATGTGGGAATAGAAAAATTCACAAAACAATCTATAGACGAGCTAAATGCACCAATCTCAATGTTAGAATATAGGTGGGTTATACAGTCAAAGGTGAAATGTAGAGATGTGTGTCTGGAATTTTCCTCATGAGAACAACATCTAGGCAAACAAAGACAGCCCAGTCCAGGTGGCCAGAGAGTCATAACATCAGAAGTTCCTAGCTGGGAAAGGCAGCCAAGAACAGATAACAAAATCCAAAACATCATTACGCTTGGGAAAGAAGTCACGTGGTGGATGATGGACAGCAAGGGGCTGGGTTAGCAAACATCATACACATAACATTCAATCAACATAAGGTTAACACCCAGAAGGTGGAGTAAGAGCAGGGCCGAGAAATCCCTTTGTCTAGAGTTGTTTATATTTCTTGCATTCTTCCTGTTTGTGTGTGTGTTCGCAATAGATCTAACCATGGAGTTAATTTTTGGACTATAATATGTTTTTATTGCTTTTACAATGTAACTTCTGGACCTGGAAACATGGATCTGTAACTCTTCTGTTGTACCACATCAGCATGATGTGATCCTATGGTGGACTTTGTTTTTCTTTGCTTATTTTTACCTTTTGAAACAATAAAGCTCTACTTTTAGAATTTTGGATTTTTCCCTGGCTCTGCTGGATTTTCAAGCACACCACACCAATAAAATTCAACAGAAATGTATATGGCAATCATGAGCTTAAAGGAGAATAAAGCACCTGGCCCAGATGGCTTATCTGCGAAATATTACAAAACTTTTAAACAGGAACTAACACCTATTCTCTACAAGACGATTCAGGAAATAGACTTTGGTAGGTATCCAGATTCATGGAGACAATCAATAACAACAATCTATAAAGAAAACAGAGACCCATAGGATATAAGCAATTATCGACCAATCTCTTTATTAAACACTGATTATAAAATATATGCATCAATTTTAGTGAGAAGAATAAAAAACCCTGACTAAATGGGTGCATGAAGACCGAGCAGGATTCCTCCCGGAGAGATACATAAAGAATAACATAAAATTGGTCTTAAATATCTTAGAACATTATGAACATCATAGGAATAATAAACTGGGCATGATTTTCCTAGATCTTGAGAAGGCATTTGACAATGTAAACTGGGATTTTTTTAGACATGCTGTTAGAGGAAAGCGGAATAAGTGAAAGATACATAAACTGGATAAGGAACATCTATAACAGGGGTAGGCAACCTTTTTAAGCTCTGGGCCGGTCCCGCGAAGTCCTCCTTTCCACCGGGCCGGGGGGGAATGGTGGCGCACGCATGTGCACCCCCCGCTGCCATGCGTGACCCCTCGCATGCACTGCTGCCACTGCTGCCGCTGTGGCGCACATGGCTCCAGCCACCGCACATGTCGCGGCCGCCATTTTGATTTCCAAAATGGCGGCTGCAACACGTTTGCGCATGTGCCGGAGTTTATTATTCTTATGATGTTCATAATGTTCTAAGATATTTAAGACCAATTTTATGTATTCTTTATATATGTGGTGTGCGCGGCCAGGTGGAGGCAAAAATGCGCCACAGCGGCGGCACCAGCAGGGGTCTGCCCGGGCCGGTAAGTCCGGCGACCTTGGCCAGAACCGGCCCGGGGGCTGTGGGTTGCCGGCCCCTGATTTGTAACATACAAAATACTCAAATCCTGGTAAATGGTAAATAAAACACAAGAATGTAAGATCTATAAAGGTACTCACCAAGGATGTCCCCTTTCCCCATTATTGTTTATCATGATAATTGAAATTCTTAACAGGAAAATTAGAAATGATAAAGAACTACAAACACCAAAAATAAATAAACAGAGCTATAAATTGTGTGCATTCGCAGATGATATGGTAATATTTCTGGAAGATCCCACAACAAACATAAGATTAGAAGAACTATTGGAAGAGTTTTGTGTACTAGCAGGTCTAAAGATAAATAAATATAAGAGTGGCATTTTAACCCAAAACCTATCAAATAAAGAAACAGAAGAATTAAACAAGAAAATGGAATACCAGATTGTTTAAAAAGTGAGATATTTAGGTGTCACAATCACAAAAAACAATTTGGAACTTTATAAAAACAACTATCTGCCTACATGGAATAAAATTAAGAAGGACCTATCATCGTGGAGCAATCAGCAATTATCCATGATGGGCAGAATCACAACAATCCAAATGAATGTCCTTCCAAGGATGCTATTCCTATTTCAGACACTACCCATCTTGATGAACAGACAGCCATTTAAGACTTGGAATCAAGACATGGCTAAGTTCATATGGCAAGGGGAAAAAAAAAACAGAATCAAGATGGCAGTAGTACAAGACTGGAAAGAAAGGGGTGGTCTGGGGTTACCAAATCTTGAGGTTTACTATAACGCAACAGCATTATTGTGAGTTAAAGATTGGATTTTATTTAAAAACACCAGATTGCTAGAAATAGAGGGATCATTGATGAAATTGGGTTGGCATGCCTATCTCTGCTATGATAAGTGGAAATCAGATAAAACATTTAACATACTCATCATAAGAAAAATATTACTAAAGGTATGGAAAAGATATAAAAACTATTTGTATAGAAAATTACCAATGTGGACATCTATAGAAGAAGCTTTCCACAAAAATGAAATATCAATGAAAAGAAGCTTCCCGACTTATGAAAATCTGCTGATTAAATCTAGAGAAGGAATCAAATTAAAGGAAAGAGAAGAGCTACAGCAAGAAGGAATAATAGTAAATTGGTTTAAATGCCTACAGATAAAGGAAGATTTTAAAAGAGATGACATAGACCCAGGGATAGAAATCGAACTAAATAATTTTGATAAGAGCTTGAAGGAAGATGAACAACACTGGATAAAAAATATATATAAGATATTATTGCAGATAGAATTAGAAGAGGAAACTATAAAAGATAGTATGATTAAATGGATAAAAAATATAGGATATACAATACCACTAGATAGCTGGGAAAAATCATGGAAAAATAATACTAAATTTACAAAATGCAGTATACTACCAGAAAATTACTATAAAGTATTTCATAGGTGGTACATAACCAATGAAACTTGCAAAGATACAAAAACAATCCAACAAAAAATGTTGGAAATGCAAAGACAAAATGAGCACGATGCATTGTAATAAGGCCAAAAAGTTCTGGCA
The DNA here is from genome assembly GCA_020142125.1 of Phrynosoma platyrhinos. Lineage (NCBI taxonomy): Eukaryota > Metazoa > Chordata > Lepidosauria > Squamata > Phrynosomatidae > Phrynosoma > Phrynosoma platyrhinos. The sequence continues at coordinate 115,152,954 of CM034708.1, forward strand.
AAACATCCACAAGTATATGAGACAAATATTATGTATCAATGTTCCTCTCAAACCTGAAATTTTCTATTAAATATAACAGATGCTGTAAACCACAACTTAAATGATGATAATAAAAATATAATGTTGTATATGTTAACTGTCGCACGGGTAATCTATGTGCTTTACTGGAAACTCAAAGAAATTCCACAATAAGGGAATGGCAAATAAAACTCTTAGACTTAGCCAACATGGATAGACTATCAATATATGCAATAGGCAAAATGATGCAACAACATGAAAGAAAGTGGGAAGAAATTTTGGAATTTTGTAAGCAGGAAACAATGTAAGATACTGTAAAGAATAGAGGTACACTTTATTTAAAGAATCTCCCCATTTCATCTATTCTTACTCTATATTTTTGAAGCTATTATATTATCTAACATATGTAAGGAATATAAAGATACTTGAAATAGTGATAGTTGAAGATATGATGATAATTGGAAATGTGTAAATGCAGTTGTGCTTATCGTTTTTGTTTTAAATACAATGTCAAAATAAAAAAAATTAAAATCTGTAAAGGTCAAAAGTCTTATTTTTGTGAAAGTAAGACAAAAGGGAAAAAAGAGAGAAAGAAGAACAAATATTAAGTGGGTTCCAACACATTCTGTGAATGTCTCTTTTTTCAAGCAAAACTGAAAAAAAGTAGGAAATCATATTTAAGTGCTAAATTACATACCTTAGAACAAACTATATATATATATATATATATATATATATATATATATATATTTCAGAGAAGTTACCCAAATCTGCAAATTATTGAAAGATAAAATTCAATAAAAGTACTGCTACGCATACTAATGTATTTGTAAAAATAAATAAATAAATACATTCCCAGAGGGAACTAAATGCTCACAGTGATTAATATCTTGATTTTGTGAATTAGATTGTAATAAGAGGTCATGCTTTATTGCATTCAGAATTCTATTGAATGGTAGGTTGATGTAAGCCCACTGATTTGTTAATTTCAGTTCTTTATAATATGGTCTTTCTTTGCCTGCTTCAGAGAAATGAGTCAAATTAAAGCATGTTTGTGTTCCATTTACTGTGCAGTTACTTGAAGATATAGAGCACAATCCAGAAATAGTTGGGGAAAACTCATAAACCAATAGGGCAAGTCGCAGACATGGTTGGTGGGGATGCAAGGCCTGAACCTAGAATCAGCAGCTCCCTTCCAAGGGAGGCCAGAATGATCCCCTCCTTGTTGTCTTCCGTAGGCAGGCTAAAAACTTTTTATTCCAACAGGCTTTTAAAAACATAATCTTTTTAAGGAGCCCTGATGGCACAGCGGTTAAATGCCAGTACAGCAGCTAGTATTGCAGCCACAAGGTTGTGAGTTTGATCCCAGGGCTCCAGAATTGACTCAGCCTGGCATCCTTCCATGGGTTGCTAAAACCAGTACCCAGCTTGTTGGGGGCAATTAGCTTACACATTGTAAACTGCTTAAAGACTATTTAGTTCAGTATGAAGTGGTATAGAAATGTACATGTTATTGTTAGTGCTTGATAGTTAAAAATAGTATTGGATTTCTTGTGGCCCTGTTTCTGAACTCTTAATACATAACATTTGTTGGAATATAATTTCTGGTTTAGTTTTTAATCATGAGGTCTAGAGGTATCATGTGTCTACATGACATGAGTGTGTTAGGATTCTGTTGAGGGCGCTTGCTGGGGAAGAAAGAGGGATGTATTGTTTGTAGTAAAGTAAATTTCATAGTATACTTGTGAAGCCCTAAATGTGCAGAGTAGAGTTTGTTATATCTCCCAGAATACATCTGCACTGTAGAAATAATGCAGTCTGACACCATGTTAACTATCATGGCTCAATCCTACAGAATTTTTGGATTTGTAGTTTTGTGAGCCACCAGTATTCTTTGGCAGAGAAGGCTAAACACTCTGTAAAACTACATATCACAGGATTCCATAGGATGGAGCAATCGTGTCATTAGGGGCATCCCCTAAGGGGGTGTGACACCACTGCTCCTCAAACACCTACTTTTGGGCAGAAATGGGCTGTAGTATTCATCTGCTTCCCTTTAAAATGCTTTAAAAGATGGTGGGAGTGGGGTGAAGCTCCATGGGACAAGCCAAGGAGCTTGTCCACATCATCGGTACTCACAGATTGGAACTGATCCAGAATAATTTAATTAACGGAGTTGCTGGACACCGCGTCAATTGATTTGGTCAAAACACTGGTGTCTAAGTTGGCTCTTATCTGAGAGATTTTATCTGCAAAAAAGTTGTTAAACGTGTCACAGCAGGCTGTTGTCGGATTAAGTAATGAGTTCTGTGCAGGTGGGACCTGCGTCAGCTCCCTTACCACCCCAAACAGCTCTGCTGGACAACACTCTGCAGACACAATATGTGCAGAGGAGAAAGATTTCTGCGCTGCATGTATTGCCTCTCAATAGAAACAAAGAAAGTTCCTATTGAGAGGTAATACTATGACTAATCTTATCAGATAAGAGTCAAATTTCCACCAGGTGTGCTCTAGTCATTCAACCCGCTTAGAATCATAGAATCGTAGAATCATAGAGTTGAAAGAGACCACAAGGGCCATCCAGTCCAACCCCCTGCCATGCAGGAACTCCCAATCAAAGCATCCCTGACAGATGGCCATCCAGCCTCTGCTTAAAGACCTCCAGGGAAGGAGACTCCACTACTCTCCGGGGGAGTGTGTTCCACTGTCGAACCGCCCTTACTGTCAGGAAGTTCCTCCTAATGTTGAGGTGGAATCTCTTTTCTTGCAGCTTGCATCCATTGTTTCGGGTCCTAGTCTCTGGAGCAGCAGAAAACAAGCTTGTTCCCTCCTCGATATGACATCCCTTCAAATATTTAAACACGGCTATCATATCACCTCTCAGCCTTCTCTTCTCCAGGCTAAACATCCCCAGCTCCCTAAGTCGTTCCTCATAGGGCTTGGCTTCATTTTCCTAAGCTCTGTTGTATACCATGGTTTGAAGCAGGTTGGAAAGGACGCTTGGGAGCGATTGTGTCAATAGCCTTGGTAAGGTCGGTGTTCCAGGTATTAACCAAAGCTTCGACAGAATCACCAGTGTTACCAACCATTAAACTCTCCAAAGCTTTCTGGAATCCAGTTGGTTCCCTTATCCTTCGAGGGCAGACCATTGTAATGGGTCCACCACCTCCGGTGGGGCGGATAGTGGCTCTTAGTTCAATCTTGACCAGGAAATGATCCATCCATGACAATGCGGTGGTTCTAATAACCTCTGTCCACAGATATTCCTGTTTCCTACTAAAGACTGCATTGAGGGTATGACCTGTACAATGTGTGCACCCAACGACCAATTGGGATAGGCCTATGTTTGTCATGGATTCCATGAATTCCCGAGCTGCACGTGTTAGATTTGACAAGCTGGTCTTGAGTGGGGTGTTGAAGTTGCCCAAAACTAAAAGTCTGGGCAACTCCAACACCCACTCTGAGTGTGTCAGCTTGGTTAGGGAGTCTGCTAGACAATAGGGTGGTCGGTATACTAGCAGAATCCCCAAGCTATCCTTGGTCCTCAGACTCAGGTGCATACACTCGAAGTGGACTGTGTTCAAGACAGGTATCCTTGTCAAGATCAGGTTATTCTTATGGACCAGAGTCACTCCGCTCCCCCCTGCCCACTTCCCCTTACCTGCTCACTGACAGAGTACCTGGCTGGGAGGGCCTGCGTCCAAGTTATGGCACCATCCTCTCTCAGCCAGGTTTCTGTAAAGCAAGCCAGGTCAGGATCCTCATCTAGGAGGAGATTGTATATGATATGAGTCTTATTTTTAACTGACCATCGGCCATTTTTCTTCCATCATGATACTTAGTGGGGGTTCCAAGTCAGCACCCTATACTGGAACTCAAGTGATACAGACTTCCATAGGTTGAGAAAAGTGCTTTGTCATGTTCTTTCAGATTGGGCTATGTCTGCCCAGGTGAGGCATGTTCTGGAGGGATTGCACACCTCCTGACAGACCATATAATATGGGAGTGCTGTATGATCCACTTGTATCTTCTTCAGAGGAATGATCTGTGAAGATACTAGTGAAATTAAAATAGTGGCAGCCCAGTAGCAGAATGCTTTCCTCAAAGAGGGTTGCCTGGATCTTACTTGTCATTTTGGTGCCAGGCTATAAGACCTTTTAATTTTTCTATAAATTGCTTTTAATCAAATCAATGTTTTCACCTTCTAAAGTTATATTCTTCATTATATTTTATTATTATTTTTTATTGCTGCAATAACTGAATGTTTAACTGCTTTTACTTTTTAAGTCACTCCAAGAACTTGCTTTGGGAAGTCTATGAATGTAAAAATAATAAAAAACTTTTGTGGCTGTTATAGTGCTGATTATTATGAGTTTAGGAAGAGCCTGGGTTATCAACAGCCCTGCTCAGGTATTGCAAAACAACCCTGCTCAGGTCTTACAGATTCATCTGTAACACTCTCTTGAGCCTCAGAGGCTGAGAAACTTGCAACCCCCCCCCTTGATAGGTTCATCTTGGGTTGCCATAAGTCAAAAATGACTTAAAAGCACACAACAACAACAACAACAACAACAAAACATGGTCTATCTTTTTCTACTGCCTTTCACTTTACTGAGCATTATCATCTTTTCCAATGAGTCATATTATCTTCTGATATGAACTCAAATGTAACCCTGTTTTTGCATATTATTCCTTAACTATCATCAGTGATCATCCCAAGTCTTTGCTATTTTCTGCCAATAGTGTGGTGTAATCTGCATGTCAGTTCCTATTCCTCTCCAAATTTTCATACCTTCTTCTCCTGAGAATAATCTCGCTTTATATGTTTCATATCTCTTTTTCTACAAAATAAATACTTTAAAATGAACTTTACAACTGAACTGGAATTTGAACCCAAGTATGCTTGCTTTATGTTGAGTCCTCTCCACTGTTGCTGACTACGCTGATTGTCTAACACAAAGATTTAGTAGTTTTCAGTCAAGCAGCTGTATTAATTTACAAGCAAAGGAACAAAACAAAACAAGAGCATGAAAAAGAATCATGTTACATAAAAGTAGACAGGAAATGAAAATAACCATTCATATCTCTCTGACAACGCTGGCTCTTTGGCTTAGTAATGGAGATGAGCGCCACCCCCTATGGCTGGACACAACTTAACAACCTTGTCAGTGGGGAATACCTTTACCTTTACTTTTTTATCTCTATAATTATAAGAAACTAGATGGTTTGCAATGGAGAATGTGAAGTACATTGGGGATTTCTATAACATAGTGCCACCAATAAAATTAACAGGCTTATTTCTAATTTCCTCAGCAGCTTCAGCAAATAAAGATGTCTTGCAGGAGGCAAATTTTGTCTGCATCACATAGCAAACACCAAACTTTCTGAACATCTATGACTTGAGCCATGTCCATCCAGTAAACAATCAAGAAATAAAATCTTTTGTAGGGTTCTCATGTCTTGGGTTGTAGAGAACAAAGTGGGTGATGTCCTTAATTGCATTTAGGCTGAAATACTGTACACATTTATCTGGTGTGTGCCCATCTGAAAACAGTGCACACAAATATTATTTGGTTTGGACTCCAGAAATATCTTCCTTCAAGTAGCTGCTGGTAGAAATGTACCCTGAATAAGGATTTTTCAGTAAAGGAAACATCTGTCCATTGGTGTGATTATATTATGAACAAATACGACATATTTTTTCTGGAAGTGATTCTTTCTGTATTGTTGGAAACTTGGGAGTATATGAAAAACAAACAGTAGTTTGGATAATTTCCCAATCTTAATAAAGGTTTTTGCCCCAGCCCCCTTTTACAGAACTCTTTTACTGAAGGGAAGCCAGCATCCTTGCGTTAACAATTCATCTTCCTCATTATTTCTACTCCTCAGCCAAAAAGGCTCTTGGAGAGGCTTACATATAATTACTGTTGTTTTTTAAAAAGACAATCCCTACCTGCAGGATTGCCACTTCAAAAGACACAACACAAAAAGGAAAAGGGCTAGTAATGGTGGTGAGTTGGGTTCCCATATCATTTTCTTTTGCTTCAGCCTTACTTCAAGCCAATGTTGCCTGACATGGGTACAGGAAAGGTCCTTCAGTTTTATTACCAGAATAGTAGCAAAGGGGAGGGTGGGAGGTGAAAGCGAATGTACAGAAAAGTACACAGAGATAGGCAGACATTTATCAGTTACAGCATTACACAGTCAATCCAGGTGTCATCCAAACCACTTGCCAGTAAATGGGAGAAAGGCAGGCTATAAATAAAGTGATGGATGGATGGAAGAACCTGTGACCCTGTGCTGCCTTATAGGGAACCTGCAATGGCTGTAAATGGGATCTATATGAGTTCCAGCCATGTTGTGTTTTGCTTTCCATGGCAGGGGCAAGGGTAATGGCCCTCTAAATGGGCATGGTTGTGTTTACCTTTGCCCTCAAGATCCCTTCATGGTGATCCCTAAAGCAAGGGAGAAAGGCACACATGCCCCAGTCCTCCACCCAGTAGATCCAGCCCAATGGGCAGGATCCACTGGGTGGATAATTGGGGCATGTGTGCTTTTTAGGAATTTATCGCATTGTCTTTGCTCCCAGAAAGATTCTGGAGCAGATCATTAAACAGAGTCTGTGAACATCTGGAAGGTAATCCCATAATCACAAAAAGTCAACATGGGTTTCAGAGAAACAGGTCATGCCAGACAAATCTGATCTTTTTTTTTTGATAAAATTACCAGCTTGGTAGATGAAGGGAATGCTGTGGATATAGTATATCTTGATTTCAGTAAGGCCTTTGACAAGGTTCCCCATGACATTCTTGCAAACAAGTTGGTAAAATGTGGGCTAGACAAAGTAACTGTTACATGGATTTGTAATTGGTTGACTGGCTGAACCCAAAGGGTTGAGCACCCTTTGGCTCCTTTTCAACCTGGAAAGAAGTGACCAGTGGGGTGCCACAGGGCTCTGTCCTGGGCCCAGTGCTATTCAATATCTTTATTAATGACTTGGATGACGGTTTTGAGGGTATAGTTATCGAATTTTCAGATGACACCAAATTAGGAGGAGTAGCGAATACCCCAGAGGACAGGATCAAAATTCAAAATGACTTGAACAGACTAGAAAGCTGGGCCAAAGCTAACAAAATGAAATTCAACATGAAGAAATGTAAGGTACTGCACTTAGGGCAGAAAAACGAAAAGCACAGATATACAATGGGGGACACCTGGCTGAATGAGACTACGTGTGAAAGGCATCTAGGAATCCAGGTAGACCACAAGTTGAACATGAGGCAAAAGTGAGATGCAGCAGCTAAAAAGGCCAATGCAATTTTAGGCTGCATCAGTAGAAGTATAGAAGTAATAGTGCCATTCTATTCTGCTTTGGTCAGGCCTCACCTGGAATACTGTGTCCAGTTCTGGGCACCACAATTAAAAAAGGATGTGGAGAAACTGGAGCATGTCCAAAGGAGGACAACTAAAATGGTGAAGGGTCTGGAATCCAAGCCCTATGAGGAATGGCTTAGGGAGCTGGGGATGTTTAGCCTGGAGAAGAGAAGGTTGAGAGGTGATATGATAGCCGTGTTTAAATATTTGAAGGGATGTCATATTGAGGAGGGAACAAGCTTGTTTTCTGCTGCTCTAGAGACTAGGACCCGAGACAATGGATTTAATCTCCAGGAAAAGAGATTCCACCTCAACATTAGGGGGAATTTCCTAACAGTAAGGGCGGTTCGACAGTGGAACACACCCCCATGGAGAGTAGTGGAGTCTTCTTCCTTGGAGGTCTTTAAGCAGAGGCTGGATGGCCATATGTCGGGGATGCTTTGATTAGGAGTTACTGCATGGCAGGGGGTTGGACTGGATGGCCCTTGTGGTCTCTTCCAACTCTATGATTCTATGATTCTTGTCCTAGAACGTCCGCAAACTCAACTCTTCTTCCGGAGTTGACACAAGGGGGGGGTTGCCACAGTTAATTTTAAAAAATATTTTCTTTTATTTTTATAGATGGAATTGCATTGTGTTTATGAGGAGAAAAAAAAAACAATTAATGCTCGCAACCTAAACCTCTCAGTAGCATTCTTTCCAATGCAGACATAGGGTTTTTGCCACACATTATAATTTTTTTTTTACATACAACCTCGCCCCAACAGTACGCATGTGCCAAAGAAGGACAGCTGGGGAACGACCTGAGCACCAGTACCAGTACAACAGTAAACGCAGTGTGGTAATATGTGTTCTCATCATGTTATCACTAGTCTAATGTGGTAACACTCATTCCCATATCATTATGTTCCCAGAACTCAGTGGGAATGTTACAGGTACTGGTGCAATAAACTTAAGAATTTCACTTTCTTACTTTATGTCATTACTTGTATTCCTTCTTTCTCATACTGGGATGTTGGCAGCACACAACATAATTAAAAAGAAGATACAATTAAACATACTTTATAATACTGAAAGATGATTAAATATATTATCATGATAAGATATATTAAAGACAGTTTAAAAGCACAACAAGAGCTAGTGGTGTCTTCCCATGCTGTTCTGCAACATCTGCATCTCAGAGCACCATGGTTGGACTCAGTGTTGCTCTTCCTTGCCACAAAATTACACCCAGATCAGATCTTCATGGGTAGGTCCTGCACCATGAATTTGATCATGTTCTCTAGGATTAGAGGTGGGAATCATGCAGACTTATTGACTACTTACTCTAAGTAGTCCTCATCACTGGCTATCCTGGGAATGGCTTTTGGGAACTACAGCCTACACTTGAATAACTGCTTTAGGATATAGAGCTTCTCATGAAAAAAAGCTGTGTGGAATTTAGTCAGCATTGTAGGTTTGCATAAAGTGGAATGACTGACAGCTGCTTTAGGTGCTTGCTGATGAAGCCAAAGAAGAGACTCTCATTGACTCCAGCTTGAACATACAAATAATAGTGCTATGTCATGGCATTTGCCTTTATTGTTCATAGTTTTTTCCCCCTGTGTGTGACAAATATTCATAAATATTGAATGCATGTACACTTGCCAGCCTCCAAGGGATAGCTCATTGTGTCATTGTTAATAATGACATAGATAATTAGATACTGAATCATTTATCATGCTGTCTTCAATACTAATTAACAGTTCAACCATCCATGTTGGCTGGCGCAAGCTTTCCTGTACTAATTTTGAATGTGGATACAGAAGAGAATACCACCAGATGTACTGGTCATTTTAATTTTGATAGGAGAATGCATTTTCCCAGGCTAAAACCCCTGAAGATTTTCCAAAAAGGTAATCAAAGTTTTTGTGAGACTAAAGAGGCAAACATGCAACCTGATATAAATTGTGCTAGATCCTATGGATTTCTTTTCTCTTTCTGGGTAAGAGTAAAGAACTGCAGAGGGGAATGAAATCAAATGGAAGTCTTAAGTTTAGCAATTCACCATGAATTGCTTACTGAGCTATATGAAGGGACAATAATTTAGTGAAAGAGTGCATGTTTTGCATGCATAAAGTCTTAGTTCAGGTCCTTGCAGCAGTAACTCTCCTCCTTCTGAAAGCTGTTATCAGTTACTGAAGAAAATATTGGGCTAAATGGATGAATGGTCTATTTCACTTAAGACAATTTCATATGTTCACATTCTTTCAGTAATATTGCTGCAGCTTCATGGGCTAAACAATTAAATAAATAAATAAATAAATAAATAAATAAATAAGAAAGCTGAGATATTTAGGATGTAGAATTCAGTGCAGCCTTTGTCTTCCTAAAGCATGATATGTCACTATGCAAATTGGTAATTCCAGGAACAATCTTGCATGTTAGAACAGGCTGATATCTCAATCATGCCTTACAGAATGAAAACCAGTAGACAAGAAACTGGCATGCTGAACCAGGAAATTTATAGTTTAAATGTTGCATACACAAGTCATGCACTTCCTGAGCCCTCTGGGGTTCTGTTGAATAAAGTGAATGAGTCAACCTTTCCTGAGCCATTGAGTTGTAAGTGTAGAAAATGCAAATGTTGCTCCCTCTTTTTTTTGGACTACAGGTTATGCTTTCTGGGGGATTTTGGGAACTGTAGTGTGAACAAAGTTTCCCAATTATAGATAAACCACACTTATTTAGTCCTAGTCCCATATTAACAATTTAGGCATAAAAAAGGTAAAATGTAAAGGTAGTCCATTGGCATGAATGTCTAGTCGTAACTGACTGTAGGGGCAGTGTTCATTTTTGTTACTAAACTGAAGAGCCAGTGTTGTCTGAGGACTACTCTGGTGGTCATGTGGCCATCACGACTGCACTGAAAATTGTTACCTATCTGCTGAAGTGGTACCTATTTATCTACTTGCATTTGCATGGTTTTGAATTGCTAGGTTGGTAGAAGCTGGGACTAGTGAAAGGAGCTCACCTCATCATGCAGCACTCAGGCCACAAACTGCCAACCTTCCGATCTTCCAATCATCAGAATTGGCATCTTAACCACTAAGCCACCACATCCCTCAATACAGGCATAAGGAACTACTTAAAGGGGTTGTTGTAAACATTGCTTAAATGACTGATGTAAAGCACATCAGACAATCTAGAAATGTTTCTGCACGGAAGAAGATATCAACTGTGTTGTATATCAGGAAGTAGCTCCGTGGAGTAAACACCATAGGGAACTATGGTGATGATGGCAAATTGTGCTGTTGAACAGTGATGCACACAGTGATGGCACATCTTAATAGCCATTTTTTAATTCTGTTTTTTTCCACCTCCTGTGGGAACACTTATAATCTGTGGCACCTTTTATTTAAAGACAGAAAGGCTACCAACAGACAAAGAGGATAAAAGTTTCTAGTGATAAAAGTTGCAGATAAAAGTTTCTAGTGAGATCATGTAAAATCAGCAAGTTTACAGTTTAAGCTGTACTATGAATTGAACATACTATGAATACTTGGGATCTTTGCGAAAGAGATAGTGTGAATGAACTGTCAGAGGCTAAAAACTGTCAGAGGCTAAAAACATCACTCATGGTCACTCACATCATCATCGTCATCATCATCATCATCATCATCATCATATGCCAGCTGCACCCTTTCCTGGAAGTAAGGGACTTCGAGACTGTTGTGCATGCGCTGGTAACCTCGCGTCTTGACTTCTGCAATACACTCTACATGGGGCTACCCTCGTGCTTGGCCCGGAAACTGCAATTAGTACAGAATATGGCAGCCAGACTGGTTTCCAGAACATCAAGGAGAGACCACATAACACTAGTATTGAAGTCCCTTCACTGGCTGCCTATTAGTTTCTGAGCCCAGTATAAGGTGTTGGTTATTACCTTTAAAGCCTTAAATGGCTTGGGTCCAACCTATCTTCGAGACCGCCTCCTCCCATACAATCCACCATGTGCACTTCGATCCTCTGGGAGGAATTTGCTGCAGCTGTCTGTCTGCAACCTCCAAGAGGGCCTTTTCGGTGACTGCTCCCAGACTATGGAATGGCTTGCCGGACGCGATTGGTCAGATTACAACCTTAAGCAGCTTTAAAAAGGCTGTTAAAACAGATTTCTTCTGGCAGGCCTTCCCCAACTAGGTTTCCCAGCCTCAGGAGTCTCCTCATCCCTTCCTCTCCCACCTTGGCTGCATTTGCTACTTGGTTTGTGACTGTTTTGTTTATTTATAAGGAGTGATGTTTAGATGTTTTAATTAATAGGTTTTAATGTTGATATTGGTTAATTTCTTTTTAAGAGAAGGGAGGGTTTTGGGATTTTTTGAGTTGTATTTGTATGGAATTTTAACTGCTGTGAGACGCCCCTACTGTTTGACAGAGGGGTGGGATACAAATAATTTATCATCATTATCATCATCATCATCATCATCAATCATCCATTTATTATTATTATTTGACTCTTGTTCACTTGATCATCTGAAGCCTGTTGATATATTATGTGCAAGCAAAACATATTAATGTGAGTAAAGGATATGGGGCAACATATGCTGGCCCCAGTACCAACACCTTCATCCCTACTTTCTCAGTGCCCAACCTCCCTATGCTAACTAGGAACGTCTGGGGCAGGCTTCTGATCCTATTTGCTCACCTGATCAGTTCTTCTGATCACAGAAGTGTCAGGGATTGAAGGGGGCTGGCACGTCCTGAGGTGCCCTGAGGTGTTGGGGATAATCCAAGGTGTGCAGCCCCATGGCCTATTTGGGCTTTATGGGTAAACAGGGTTTGTCTGTTACAGAGACAATAAAGCAATGAGAAATTAACCATTGAAGATGCTGAGGTGAAATAGTCTCACAAAATGTTTCATTTCTAGATCACATCCCTTCAAATTACATAGATATGAAGAGGAAAAGCAAAATGGAATCTTCATTTTAGGATAAAATTCAATCTTATTTTTTATGGGAAAGATGGGGCATAAATAAAGTGATAAATTGTTACAATTTGTAGGAGTGCATGTTGGATCCTTCACAGTGGCGGTTAGTATCCTAGAGTGGATTCATCTCCCTATTGGCAGTGGGGAGCCAGTGGGGATAACTGATTTTAGACTCCCCCCCCATTATACAAGTAGCAGGCTCTGGTTTCCAGCATCCAGCCCCCAGGCCTTAGCTTGCTTACCCCTGGCTAAATGTATTCACTTTATGTATAATCATGGTGTGAATGGTCTTTCACATCTTGATTGTTGCTTGTGTAGGAAGAGAATGCTGGGCTAGACAGACCTTTTGCTTTATCCAGTATGGTTCCACTTTATGCTATTCCCTATCTAGTCACTATCTTCTTCAAGTCTTATTTATGTCAGTGAGACAGAGCTAAGCATGAGTTTTAATTCGAATTTCTAATGAAACTGGGAACTGTTATACATGCTAGATAGAAAACACAATTCTTCCATTTATACCAGTTTTTCCCAGCAGAATGGAAGGCATATAGATGTGGAGATGTACATTTGAACTCCTATTACTTGAGCTAGGTAAGGGCTTAGAAATCTATCTAAGTTCAAGCTTTTAAAATTGTCCATTTTCAAAGTTCCCCCCTTCCTCAGCAACATGTCTGTAGAGAGACACATCTTCCCTCTTAGCATATGTCATCAGCCCCAGAAAGCTGCAATTGATTTTGGGACCTATTTTAATACACTGACACTAAGGGCAGGGCCTTAGAACAGAAATCTAGGACCCCCCTTGGCAGAATAAGAAGAAAGGTCCCCAAATGTTGTTTGTTGTTAGCTGCCCTTGAGTTGACACTGACTCATGCCAGCCCTATGGATGAGACATCTCCAAGACTGCCTGTCCTCCACTGCTCTGCTTAGTTCCTGAAGATTCAGGCCCATGACTTCCCTGTTTGAGTCTATCCATCTGGTGTGCAGTCTTCTTCTTTTTGTATTACCTTCTACCTTTTCCAGCATTATTGTCTTTTTAATAAGTTGTGCCTTTTCATGATATGGCCAAGTACGGCAGCCTCAATTTGATCACCTTGATTCCAGGGAGATTTCAGGCTTGATCTGTTCAAGGACCTATTTGTTTGTCTTTTTTTTGGGCTGTCCATGATATCCTTAGCACTCTTTTCCATCATTACATCTCAAATGAGTTGATTTTCTTCTTATCTGCTTTTTTCACTCTCCAGCTCTCATATCCATGCATGATGATGGGGAATTCAATGGCTTGAACTATTCTAACTTTAGTGCTCAGTTGTATATCTTTACAATTGTCTAGTTTATTCATATATGCCCTTCCCAGATTCATAGTCTTCTGATTTCTTGGCTGCAGTCTCCATTCTGATCAATGTTTGATCCAAGGTACAGAAATTTAACTTTTTCAATTAGGTCTAGGTTGAATTTATATAGATCCCTGTGGTCATTTTTTTTTTTGCATAATGGGTAGTTTACCTCATGCATTTTGGAACTCAGTAAGGTTTAAAGACTCTTTAAACTCAGAAGGCAAAATTACTTAATCATACCCTTCAACCCTAAGCTTACTCATGAATGCAAAAGTCTTCAACAGAGTCAGTTTGCACATTCTCTAGAAAGCAATCAGATGATGAGAAATCCAAAGTGACACTAGAAAAATAAAAATCAGGGATCAGCCTGAGTGCAAATCTCTTTCTAGGGAGTCAGAGTTCTATAGCAGAGTTCTATAGCAGAGATGAGAGGAAATGCTGCTCTCCAGATGTCATTATGGCAGCAAAGTCTATTACTCCTCATGGGCCAGAACTCATGCAAATTGCACTTCCACATTACAATGGAAGGCCACATGTCCCCCATCCCTGATTTACAGGAATAAATCCATGAATTTAGCCAGAGGGAGGGGTGTCAGAATTTTCCCCTGCCCCATATCTCCAGATGATCTTACCCAGCGGCTTCATGTAAATGTTACATGTCATAGGAGACAGCATGGTGCCCTGAGGGATGCCAGATTTTAGTTCTCTTTTAGAAGAGCAGCTGTCTCCCAGCTTCACCATCTGGAGTCTGCCTGAGAGACAAAAATGGAACCACTGCAGTGCATTGCCCCCAATTCCCAACTCTCCAAAGCATTCCAGAAGGATACCATGGTTGATGGTATCAAAGGCCACTGAGAGGTCCAAGAGCACCAATAGTGTCACACTTCCCCTGTCAATGCCCAGAGATCATAGACTAAGATGACCATGGCAGTCTCAACTCCATACTTATTTGAATGTCTTGATCTGGCTCCTTGTATCATGCCTGTTTCTTTGGGCCTTTGTGTGATAATTAAGATGGAGGAAATGAAAGAGCATAAAGAGTTAAATACAGCAACCCACACTACCATATCTCCAATCAAAACTGGGTGTATTACCCTCCCATGTCTGCTTTCATACTATGACTACTTGACTACTAGGGCAAACACTGATCTATTTTAGATAATAGCTTCAGTCACCTTTCTTCTCCTGTTTAAATGTCAAGACATTCAAATAAGTTCTCAGTTTGATTGGCAATACGGCTTTTATTCCAGTTCCGCACACATGATATGAGGTGAATATTCTTGTGGGAATCCAAAACAGTTCTCAGCACCTTACTTTGCTCAGTTTCCATATCCTGAAGAAATACCAGACTTGGACACCAGACTTGTAGGATTTGTAGGATGATATTTCTCATCAAGGATTTTAAAGAAAAATATATTTGTTTCTACCCTTTTCACCTTTAACACTCAGTCACATTTTCAGCCAACTGTTTCAACCTTTTAGGTTGAATCACACTGTTTAAGCTGCCATGAGCTAAAGATAAGACCAGGGGTAGGCAACCTTTTTGAGCTGGGGGCCGGGTTGCTGTCCCTCAGACAATTGGGGAGGGGCAAAGAACCAGAAATAAAAAAATAAAAATAAAAATAACAAATTTAATTTTTTTAAAAAAATTAAAAATATGCATGCACACTCTCTCAGCCCCAGAAAAGCCATGGCAAACCCCCTGTGGAGATTTTGCCAAAAAACCCCCCAAGAACAAGTAATAACAGCAATAATCAATATCATCATGGTGGGCAGCGGTGGCGGAGGCTGCAGGACCGGCCTGGGGCCATTCCAAAGGCCCCGGGGGGCCGCATCTGCCCCCCTGGCCTTAGGTTGCCTACCCCTGGATAAGACCTTCAAAAAGGGATTGCATCTGTTCTATTTTAAAATAAAATTCATAATCAAACAGAAGTGTTAGATTTCCAATACATACCTCAAATTTCCATAGTGATTCACTGTTTTCAAAAGTTTTTCACACCTGCTAACAAAATGTCACCAAGCCTTATTTGCATAAGGGTAACAAGAATCATATCATACTTACATAGAGGAGTAAAAATTATAGTTTGGTGATTAAGGCAGGATTTTTAAAAAATGCTTTCAGAACTGTAGTGACATTGTTTAAACTTTGTGTCCATGTGGGAATGAATAAAATAGCAGATAATGAAATTATTTTGAACCAATGTATTTTTTTTTAAATGATCTTAATGCAGAAATTTGTTTGTAAATTTGTCTACATAGTACAGGGACAAGCAAGAATGTTATGGAACGTTCAAGACTAACAAGTTTATTTCAGCATGCGAGTGTGTGTGTGACTGTGACCACAGCTCATTCCTTCAGAGCTATGAATTACTTCCTCAGCAGACAGACTTTTATACAAATGTATCTGAGCAGATAAGGTGGAGATATAGAATGTACTAGATACTCAGAACTGTGACAAGTACAGTCTTAATAGTGGTTGTAAAAGCAAAATCAAGATGACAAAGGAATACCTTTTCCATCCAAGCGTAGATGAACAGGTAAACCCGTATATGGAAGAGAAAAGTTCTTTGTAGTAGGTGCAGAAATGTAAAAAAAATAGTGCAAACATATTTATAAAACTTGGAGAAGGATGTTTGTAGGCACACAGTTTTAATGAAAATCAATATATGAGTGTGTATGAAGTGCTAAGAAGCCACTGTCTCTGCTGACAGATTGGAATTTGTAAAGGTATCCCAGTTCAGCTGTTTCTCATTCCAATCTTTTCTTGAAATTCTTTTGTTCCAAAACAGCCACCTATATAAGATTAATGACAGAGTATCCTGGGGTGCTAAATTGTTCTGACATTGCTTTTTGTATACTACCATTTCTGATCTGTTGAGAACCAGTGTAAGTGTTGAAAATTCCTGTTCAGCCATGGAAACCCACTGGGTAAACTTGGGAAATCACAATCTCTCAGCCTTAGAAGAAGGTGATTTCAAACTTCATTTGAATCAATCTTTCCACAAAAGCCCCATGATACGGTCACCATAATTCAAAATCTATTTGATGGCATACAAGAACAACATATTTCCAATTTGAAACTTGTGTCCATTTATTCTCTTGCAGAGAGACTGGGCTATTTTGTCCTATATAGAATGCAGAGGAGCACTCTTGGCAGTAGATGGTATATATGGCATTGGAAGATAGACAAGTAAACCATTGTGGGTGATATTATTAGGACCCATAATGGTGTGGTTAGAGTAGATGTGAGGATAAAAATGGTATGTGTGACAGAAGTTTAACCATGACTAGGAGGGTCATCCAGACCAGTAACTCTAGAAGATGCCCTCCAGCCAACATTTACAGCTTCAAGTTCTCCATCTTTCTTTTCTAAATTCCATTGTTAATCATAGCAACAGGAGAACCTTTGTATCAGCTGAATTTATCCACATGTTGATTCACCATTCAACAACTTATTTCAACATGTCTACTCTATATGAGACTAACAAGTCCCCTGTCCCTTCCATTCAGTTGAAGGGGGCTGCAGGAAGGATGAGTTACCTTCTTAAAAATAGCTCTTAATTTTCAGGGTATTGCCACCAATTTTCTAGCCCTTGGGAGCATTTCACTATAGTCTCCCCAACAATAGATGTGGCTGCCATGGTGGGCCAATGACAATTTAAGCATTTTCTGTCCTTTTTAATTGTCTCTTGTTGAAACTCCAGGAGCCTTCTTAGAAATAAGATAGTCATCCTCATGTTTATGGAATGTTTGTATTTTGATGTATGAATCAGCATTTTGGTTAAGTATAAAAATCACAAAAGTGAGCCTGTCAGATACAGAACACAGTTGCCTCTGCACATAGGGATGAATCAAATATCATTGTCTGGTTGATATATTCTCCAGTAATATCAGAATAACAGATCCATATTAATACTAATATTGATATTATTATTATACAGAGCCATGGTGGGATAGTGGTTTGAATATTGGGCTATGATTGGAGACTAGGTTTCAATTCCCCGCTCAGCCATGGAAACCCACTGGATAACTTTGGGCAAGTCGCACTCTCTCAGCCTAAGACAATGGCAACGGCAACTCCCCCCCACAAATCTTGCCAAGAAAACTCCATGATAGGTTCACCTTAGGATTGGTATAAGCTGGAAATGACTTGAAGACACAACAACAACATTATTGTAACACCTGAAGTTGGTGTTCAGAGTATTATATTTAATACTTGTCCATCTTGTATCTATTAACTTTCAACATCTTTCAATTAAACTTGTCCCCTAGTTTGCCTGAAACAAATAAAATGGGTGGGGGGCAGGTTTAGAGCCTTTGGGTGCTTAGAGTGACTTGGGGGTGGTTTCACACAGCTTGTGGTCTATTCTTTCCCCACCAATGATACAGAGGACACTCAGCTAATAATAAGCCAAGTCATAATTGGATTAATCACATACAGCACCTTTTCATGCTGAAGTCTGCTAAAATAGCAGCTCTTAGCCCCATAGTCAACATAAAACTTGAAAACTGCTATTCAGAAAAAATTGCAAGCAAAAAATGCAGAACCAAAACTGAGCTGTGCAACATTGCTTTTCTGTTTTGGAGTAAGTCTTCTGTAGAGAAAAATTGAGAAGGTGCTACTGTGCTCACTCAGGACCAAGGGCAACTTCTAGCAAATTGTGCCATTTTGTAAAAAATTGCTGTTAAGTGGGGTTTGACTTATGACAAATCTATGAATGGAGAGTCCCAGCCATTAGCAGCCCTGCTGAGGTCTTGCAAACTTTTGTTTTGCACAGTCAGTTCCTTTATTGAAGCAATCCCTCTGTAAATAAGTCTTTATCTTTACCAACAGTTCCATCAGCAGTTTCTATGTTATGTGGTTTTCCTGGAAACAGCCTCACTTTCTTAACTGATAGTTTCACCAGTCAAAGAAAGGACACATGTTTTGCAATAACAGTAGAATAAGCTCTCCTTAGCAAATAAAACCTTAACAATGTAACCTGGCTTGAAACAGGCAAAAAGACCACTTATGCTTAATAGAAGGATCCAGTGTCCTGTAAAATTTTCAGCACACAAGATTTAGGTTTTATTTCTGGCTCAAAGACAGAGGGGTAAGTGATATCAGGCATTTAATGTCAGTTATGGTAGGACAAATGTGTTGTTTGTTATTATGTGCCTTCAGGTTGGTTCTGACTGATAGTGACCCGATGACCTATCATGGGGTTTACTTGGTGAGTTTCTTCAGAGAGGGTTGCTATCTGCTGAGGTTGGGAAAGTGTGAATTGCTCAAGGTCACCCAGTGAGTTTACATGGCCAAACTGGGATTTAGACCCTGATCTCCAGAGTCAAGGTCAAATGCTCAAACCGACACCATGCTGGCTCTCTGACAAATTTACTTTCCCATTATCTGTATTGTTAAAAACTTATATGTATGAATTTTAGTTCCAAATTAAAATTAAAATAATAATTAAATAAAAGTTAAATAAAATTTAAATTTAAATTTAAAAAATGTGTAGTTTTCAGTGTTTTGAAGCACAGGTTTCAGAACCATTTACACACTTGTCTCCCATTGTTTGGGGTGAGGCATGGTTGTTCAAAGTCAGCATTTTGCCAGTAATATATCAGTTTTAGGTTCACTTTCCTCTGGTGTATATACTCTTAGTCATATTCTGTGACTAGATAGCTGCATTACAAAATTTGGAGAGATGCAAAGACCTAACTGTTCTAATTTGCATACTAGTTTACGGTGGTTTGTTTTAAAAATGTGAATCCAAAAATGTTTCTTTCTCAACTGTAATACCAGATAGAATATAGCAAAAGGACGCTATTCTAGATTTATTTTAGTCTTCTAATCAGTGCAGTAGTCAAGGATGTTGGGTAATTTGTCTGTGTAAGAGGGGTAGGCAATGATGTGCCCAACAACTACAATTATTTGAACTATAACTTCCATAATCCGCTGGCTATACTGACTGGGATTTACGGGTGTTGTGACTACATGACAACAAGTTGTCTGACTCTGCTGTGTAATGTTCTTGGATTGATTACCAAGTGAAAGTTTGTGCTCACCTAGCTTGTCTCCAATAGGGAAAATTACCCTCACCCCCTAGAGACTAAAACAATAATCACTGTTTGAACCTGGGAATTGGTTGCAGGCAAGTGTTTGCCCTTGATAGGCCCACAAGTACTTGGGCATGAAACACAAAATCTCTGATCATTTGCTCATGCCTCAGCAATAATACAACTTCCAGTTGACAGTATACATTTTATTTATTGCTACCTATCCTAGGCAAATCATTGTCTCCATGAAATATCTCTCATGAAATATCATGCTTTGTTAGCATAAACCCCTGGGTTAGCCAGTGTTCTGTTAGATTATTTCTCAAACTAGGTATGTGTCTCTGAGTAAATCTATATTCAGGTACCTTAAGATCAAGCAGCATACATCCTAGGGAGTTTAGTTGTGAAATGTTGATAGCTGGTGATAGAACAATTGTTAGCTTTGTGCATCAACTACAAGATTTACTTTGGATGTCAATTTGGTACTTTGGAAACTGGCCTATTTTGGTTCAGAATAACTTGCAGTCAATCTGTTTTGACTTGGGTCCTGAATTTGAATTGTTATTCAGAATCAAAATGTTCTTGTTTCTCATGGACTATCATTAGTAATCTAGAAATAATCTCTCCCTCCTCTTTGGTAGAATTGAATGCCATTTATAAGCATAGGATTGTTTTATGCCTGTCAACATAAAGGTGAAAAAGATTTTTGGGAACTTCAAAATTTTATTAGTATTATTTTTAAAATAGAATAGCTTAAAAATCTTTACAAGAGTTACAATTTCAGGAAAAGATTGGAATAGTATGTGGTCATCGTCCTCTTTTAAATCCTGATCTGTATTAACTAGAGAAAATGTTTTAAAAATTGTCCCCAAATGCTTTCTCACTCCTCCACCTAGACTGATGGGGATTCATCAAATTGCTGGGGAGTGTGGGGCTACTGGAACATACACCCATATGAGGCTAGAGTGGCCTATTATAAACTCATTCTGGCTTAATGTTTTAAAACAAGTTAAAGACATTTGTAGAAGAGTGGAATCACGTTTTGAAGTACAGACAAGAAATGAAGGATTGGCAACATTTGGGTTTTTTGAGTAATAAGTAATTTTTATCTATTAAAATGTAGAGGTATATGGTTTATTTTCATTCCAAATGTCAATTGAGAGGAAATGTAACAAAGAGGAAAATGAAATGGAAAGATAGAAAGTGGGAAGTCACTTTTAAGTGTGTTTAAAAGGTTGCTAAGTTGTGGTGGTGGAATGTAAAGTGTGGTGGGAAGAGGGAGTATGTTTTATGTATGAATGTAATTGTATGTTATATTGTCTAAAATTGTGTGAATTTACATGTCAATAAAATTATTTTAATAAATTTATAAAAATGTTTTAAAACAAGTTACAATAATTAATAAATAAGCTATTAAATATTGCCCTGGAGTGTTACTGTTACTCATTTATTCTAAAGAAAATAGACAGGTGAATCATAAACCTTTGACTGTTTTCTATATTACTGCTGCTCAAATGAAAATGGCTATTGTTGGAAAACTGGTAATGTTTCCTTAGATGCCTGGTGGAAGGGATCTGTGGCTTTTAGAGAAATTGTCACATAGTATGAAAGTAAATAAGGAACCAATGAGCCATGATACTTTTAGTTGAAAAACAGCTTCTATTTATTGAATTTGTGAATACATCAAGAATTGTGAGACCACCTCAATCCCATCTTAGAGTCTGGTAAGACATGATGGTGAACTCTTGTGATAAGGAAGATAAATATTCTGAAACTGGCCCCGTTCCCTAAGATAAAGGTTGTTATGATATTGTTTCTATTATTGTAACATTTTAGATGATTTTATTTACTGAGTGCAATAAATTTTTTTTTTAAATGAATTCTAAAATCTTCAATTAATTGGAAGATTAAATGAATTGCAAATGATCTTGCAAAGTGAAATGATTATGGGAAAATGGAAAAAAAAAGATTCGAGAATTTTTTGAAGAGGCTTTAGATAACTGACATTAGAGTGGTGTGGGATGCAAGTAAGACATTAATGAGAGAGTATTTCAGCCAATATAATAGTGAATTTAAGCAAAAGAGACAAGAGAAGATGCAACTGATTTTAGATGAGTTGAAAAAAAGAGAGGATGAATTAAAGATATGCCTGACAAAGATTGCAATTAATCAACAGATTAAAGATTTACAGAGGCAATTACTGAAATGTAAATGTAGGAAAATTTGAATGTAAATGTAGGAAAAGTTGAAATTTGCAAAGCAAAAGAACTTTGAATTTATCAATATGCCAGGGGGGTTATTTGCTAATATGTTAATTAAATTAAGAGAAAAGAAGATGGTTTTCCTCTAAAAAATTACCTAAAAGGAACTTTGGACCCCAAGGTTTGCTGAGCTAGACCTCTGTTTCAGAAGCAGGTGTGGAATGGAGCCCTTAGAAGTGCCTCAAGAGATGGGTCAGTTGCAGCAAAGGGCTCCTCATGTGCAGGGATTCTTCTCATGTGGATTTAATCCAGAAACATTGGTGGATCTGAACTTTGGGTGGGGTTCTGGCAGCTTCAGTTTAAAAGCCTAAATTTTAGGCTGAACAAATTCCTGGAAGAACTGTATACCAGCAGTGTTCTCAGTATACTGTGTTTATGTCTACTTAGCTCTCATGTGAGTAGGGCTCTTATTAGTACACTTGAACTGCTGTTGACCATGCTGCTCTTGACTACTTTGAAAATTTGGCTAGCCTTGATGCTATTACACTTGTCCCTCCACATTTGTGGCTTTGACTTTTGCTGATTTAATTATTCATGGATTTTATTAATATGTTCTCTCTAGAAATCTCTAGGTTCGCCAGTGTAATTCTATGGTAAACTTTAACCAAAGGTTGTACTGAAGGACCTAGAGATTCCTAGAGAGAACACTCCACTAGGCATTTGCAGCTCCTGCAGTGCAATTCTGGGGTCAATGTCTGGCAGATGTTGACCACAGAATCGCACTGGAGGCCCTAGAGATTCCTAGAGAAGTGTGTTTTTGTTATTTGTGGTTTTTCCATATTTACCGGGGGGGGGGGGTGTGCCCCTAACTCCAGCAAATATGGAAGGACAAGTGTACATGTCTGTTATTTTAATTTGATTCTGAGAAACTTGTTGGCCTTGATCTTCTTCATCTGCTATTTATTACCTAGATGAAAGGTGGTAAAATGTGTCCAGTGGGTGGATAGGTGGTAATCATGTGGCCCACCAGATGGTGCTGGACTGGAAATCCCAAAAGTTCCAAGTGTCAATATTAATAGTGAGGCATGCTTGGAATATGCTTGCTGTTGCAATCTAACAAGATCATCAGGGCTGCATTATTCCCATCTCTTCCCTAGTTGTCATTGGACTGGCCAAGAGTGATGGGTACTGAGGTATAACAATAATGAAAAAAACCAGACACATTGGCTAAAGATAACAATACTCAAAGAGCAGTTTAAAGCTTCTAAAACAGCTATGAGAAGTGACTAGAAGAATTATTATCACAAGGATTGATCTATCTCATCTGAACTTGCCACCTTTCTACCAGAAAGGGATCCAAGGTGGCTCACAGATAAAAATAGTTTAAAAACTTTACAATAGTAATGTAAAAACAATTAAAATCATCTTGCTAAAACCATACAAAATGACATAAAACATGCAAAAGTTAAAAACATAAATAGAGCACACACCACATATAAAATCCTCCCTGACAATAATTATATATTAAAAGCATGCTGGCAAAAGGAAAGCAGGGAGTGCTGGTTTTACAAAGCCCTATCTGGCTTGGGTCCAGGTTATTTGAATGAATGCATCTCCCTGTATGAGCCCATTATGGTTTTAAGATCACCTGGAGAGGCCCTCCATTCTATCTCACCTCCTTCTCAAGTTTGTTTGGTGAGAACAAGGGAGAGGACCTTACCTTTACTATTATTCAGGCATCAAGTAAAAACATTTTTGTGCCACCAGGCCTTTACAACAGTTGACGTTGGGCTCTTAATGCTGTGTGGTATTGATTTTGAAATTTTAAAAGGGTCTGTATATAGTTTTATTTTTATTGTCTTAATGCATTTTAGTATTTTTAATTGTTTTAATATCTACTATGCTTTTAATTGTATTGCTCTTTTAATTTGTAAGCTGCTTTGTGTCCTAAGTTTGGGGGAAAAGTGGGATATAAATAAATATAATAATAGTGGTAGTAGTATTATAGTAGTAATAATAAACGGGAGAGGACCAGTCTAGCCTCTCATGGAAGGGAGCTCCAGAGGGTGGGAGCAGCCACTAAGAAGGCTGTCTGTTGTGTCCTTACCAAGTGAGTCTGTGATGGTGGCAGGACTGAGAGAAAGCCTTCCCCTGTAGATCTTAGGACCCTTGCAGGTTGATATGGGGAGATATGGTCTTTCAGATTGTCTGGACCCAAGACATATAGGATTTGGACTTTGGATTGTGCCTGGAAACTGTTCTCTCTATAAATTCTACATAGACTTATGAGGACAGGGTTAATAAAAGCTATTACTACTTGCCTGGTTTCCTTGTATTTGACAAAGAAGAGGTAAACTGGAATCATAAGCTTTATCAAAGTCACAGTCCCACCACCAAAGCATAGTAATTGGAGAAGCCCTTGCTAAAATATGCCCTACAATTAGAATGTTGACCTCTCAGTTACTCAATCCCACTTCCCCCTTCTCCCCTTCAGGGCATTTTTGTAGAAAGGAATGACCAAAACTTTTCTAAAGCAACCCAGTTTTATTCAGGGTGTGGATTTCATCTTTGGAGCTTATCACATTGCCAAAAAACAAACAACTAAACAAAAAACCTTTTCTGGCTTACCTTCGATCTTCTTCCGGGATACACCCAGATGTTATCACATGTAAACCACTGCTGCGATGCCACCAAATACAGCCCGGATCCAACATGGGCCAAAGCCTTGTTCAGCTGACACTTTTTTGAAAACAGAGGCTTCTGACTTAGAAAATTTGCCAACTGAATGCGGCTTCGATCCGCATCTGACCCGGGCTGTATTTGGCCAGCGGCATCGCAGCAGAATCAGCAGCAACTTACATGTGATAACATCCGGGTGTATCCCAGAAGAAGATTGAAGCCGGAAAAGGTAAGCCAGCTTTTTTGGCAATGAGATAAGCTCCTTGAACTGATGCACTCCCTTAACAATTTTTTTCTATAACAGTTTTAATCTAAATAACATCTTCATTCATTTAAAAACACTACATTACCCCATGGAGAAGAGACTCATTATGCAAGTCTGTACAGATCCTTGTGAAGTGTGTCCTAGATGCAGGAGAATCACCAGGGGGGTGCAGGAGGTTTGGCCTGTGTGATGTCCAGCTTGGACTGTTTAAATTCTCCCCTGCATTTTAGTTCAGTCCTTAGATTGTTTGAGCATAGGAATGTTCCATTGTATTAGTTTGTGGGAGGAGCTGTAGGAATCCCCTGCATTTTTCTAGTTTTTGGTTTGCCCCTTCCCAGCAAGCTCTGCTTCAGCTTGGGATTTTTAGTTTTTTTCTTAGGTAGGCTTGGCTTTATCTGTTTGGTGGCAAACAGACACAGACAGAGGGAAAGGGCATTTTTTACACCAGTTAGCCAATTTAGGGCCTCGGCAGATGGCTAATTGAGCCATCTCCGAGGCAGGG
>CM034708.1:115187714-115198853 GCA_020142125.1 Phrynosoma platyrhinos
ACAAAAAACTATGGATGCCGGCCATGAAAGCCTATGACTTCACAATTCCTGATGTCACTAGTTACAGGAAAGTCACCCCTCCTCCATGAAACTAGCTCAGTACTTGAGCTTTTTTGGGAGTTGACTTGAAGGCATAACAGTAGTATTAATGTGTTGCAACAAAGCCCTCAAAGTGTAGGGGTGCTTCCAGCTGACTATTTTTATTAAGCAATTAATCTGCATCATTCATGGAATTGTACATAGGGCACAGACGAGAAGTGTATCCACAGTATATAATTATAGCACTTTGATATTTTTACTCTATAGCAGGGGGTAGGCAACCTTTCTCCTTTAAGGGCCGAGGGACTTCAGCTCCCAGAAGCCTCAGCCATGTTGACCAATAGTCCCATGTTGGCCAATAGCTCCTGGGATTCTGGGAGCTGAAGTCCCTCGGCCCTTAAAGGGGAAAGGTTGCCTACCCCTGCTATAGAATCCTGGGATTTGTAGTTTTGGGGAGTTCCTAGGTGTTTCTTTCAGAAAAAGTTCTAGTGCTATAGTTCAGCAGAGGGATCTAGAGAATTCTAAGTTTCTCACCAAACAATAAGCCCCAGGATTCCATAGAAGTGAGCCATGGCAGTTAAATGATATCAGACTACTATAAATGTAAAGACTAATTCCCACTGAGTTCAGTGAAGTTGACTCAAAAGTCATAATGAACAGCATTGCAGCCTGAGTGATCAAATGCATAAGAAATATTTAACATTAAAACTCCTTAGATATTAAAGGATGCTGTCATGATGCTAGCTGTTGCACACTGTCACTTATTTGAATGGCCTAGGAAATGACAGAAAGTGAATGTATTTATTTATTTACTGTTATGGTGGTTGTCACTGTTATTCCTCCTCTCATCTTTATGAAACCCCATCTTCCCCCCCAAACTGGAATTCAAGGTGGCTTTAAGACTAGCTGAAACACATGTCTTTACCCAATATTCAAGTTATGACAGATGAATAAGGCTAGAGAAGACATGGGAAAGTGCTGTTCTTGAAAATTTTCAGGAGTGCCACAAACTCCACCATACTTTCACAGTTGTTCTGTCATTTGAAAAGGATTCACACTGAGTGACAGTATCAGAACCTAAGTAGAATCATGTTCCATGGCCATGGGATGCACATAATCCAACCAACTGTTCCCAAAGTATTGTCTGATGCTTAAGGAAGACCTACAAGGAAGACATGGGTGCAATGGCACCTTCTTGCTTATTTCTCCTAGTACCTGGTGCTCAGAATTCTGCTTTCTGCATTCAGAATTTTGCTTCTGATACTGAGGTAACAAATACTCATGAGTAGTAGCCATTGATAGCCACCTTGGCCAGACATGTATCTAAATAAAAACTATTGGAGTTTTTAAAGTTGGAGATCTGCTTTGTTGGGTTGTCCCAAGTCACTAGTATAGGAAACTTTCTTCCTATTCAGAATTGGCTTTATTGGGACTCAGCAATGTTGTCATCCTGGCGAAACCTGACAAGTCATGCAACATTGTGACAGAATCCCGTTCCATCAATGGAACCAGCAGGAGTTGTGGACTGCACCAGGTGACACCACAGAAGAGGCGTGATGCCCAGTTGGGATCTTCTCCTGCTGCTCCCCTCCTGGATCCACCATGTCAGCAAAGGAAACAGCTGAGTGCACCCTTTTGGCCACCCCACCCTGCACTGGGTGACAGAATCCTGTTCAGAAGTTGCGCCATGATGGTTTGAAATTGGCCATGTGACTAAACAGGGAAGAAAAGAACATATTTGAGGTTATGTGGGGAGGCTGTACTGAAACAGCAGGAGCAAGAAATGGAAAACAGAGGGCCCTTGCACAATACAGAGTTATACTGCTGTGATTCCACTTTAACTGTTGTCCTTTCCATCCTAGGGAATTCTGGGATATGCAGATTAAGGAGCAGAATTTAGAATTCTATAGTAACTCAGAAAACTATAAACCCCAGAATTCTCCAGGATGCAACCATAGCAGTTAGTGAAATCAGGCAACAGTAACAGGAGGAAGGTTAAAAAACAAGAACAGGGTTGCATGATTAAGGGAATCTAGAGAAGTATTTCAGCCCCTGAAATTATGCTTTTGGTCCCAACATTTAAAAAGGTAGAAAAATTGATTTAACCTTTATGTGCTAAATCACTTTGACCCTAAACATTTTTCCCCTTATTAATTTTTGAGAATAACAGTCTGGTTGGTTGCATGTTCCTTTCTAAGCTGTCTGCAGCCATTGCAAACACATGGGAAATGGAAAAGATCACTAGGAGCTTATCACACTGCTAAATAAACCTTTTTACCTCTTCCAAATTCAATCTTAATTTGGGCAGCATCCAGATACTGTCACAGGGATTTTGCTGCCAAATCTGCTGCCTGCATCCAGCTCAGGTCCCAGGAGTGCTCTGGTGGCCATTTTGTTAAGAAAGAAAACTCCTGGTTTCGAAAAGAGGCACGCTGAGCGCCCCGGGACCCATGCTCAACCTGGGCTGGACACGGGCAGTGGATTTGGTGGCAAAATCCTGTGATAGTATTGGGATGCCGCCTGAATTAAGATTGAAGTCAGGAGAGGTAAGAAGGTTTATTTTAGTGGTGTGATCTAGGTTTATATTTATCCACATTTGTGGTCATTCTGTATACTCCAGAAACACAGCAAAGTCACCCACAAAACAGTTTCTTTCAGGCAAGCCTCTCTGAAGTTAAAAAGGTGATTTGTTACTTTTTTGTTTTGTTTTGTGATCATAATCTAGCCAATGCTAATGAATACTCATTTAAAATCTAAAAGGCCTGGGAGGAGGATCCATCTTATCTTTTCAAAAATTTGCCCCATCTCACCAAGAGTTCCATCCTTCATCCATGAAATAGGAAGGGAAGAGGGAAGAGATAATCTCAGAAAGATGTGTTTACATGTAAAACAAGACAGTGTTTTTATTAAAATAAATTGTATTATTTTTTTAAAAAAAGTAATATATTCCACCAATTTCTAGATTAATGCCAATGGTTGCCTTGTCCACATTAAATCTGTTTGATAAATAAGAGCTTGGACTAATGAAAACTCTGCATATTACCTATTTTCAAATGTTTATGAGGAGGAAAATACATATTGATTGTACTTTTCTGATTGCATTAAAATGTTTCTTTTCTGCCTGATGTCGAGATAAAAAGTGGAAGCAAATGAGGCAGGTCTACACAGTGTGAGCCCTAGCCCTCTCTTCACCCTGACCCCAGTAAAAAGCATCCATGATTGGTGGTCCACGAGGGATCGATAAACCTGTTTTTCATACTTGCAACATCTTGTGGATGAAAACTGACACACTTGTGGCCAAACAACATCAGGAAGCGATCAAGATGGGCAAAGTTATTAGTGAGGAAGAAAACACAAGTTAGTAAAACTGCAGCTCTTTGCTTTTGCCTGAGCCTACTGGGAAAGGAAAGGTGCCATCTGATCTCCTCTCCACCTTTGAATTGATAAAGTGCAGACTACTTTTGTATGGAACTTATCACACGGGGCCCAAAGCAGTCAGAACCCAAACGAAATCCTGACCTGATACGTATTTTTTTTCCGTGTGTTCACACGACGTCACACAGAACCGCACAGAACCCCGACAGAACCCCGACAGAATGCGGCAAGAATCGTGACCTTTTGTATTTCGGTTTCTTGAGGAAGTACAAGTGTGCAACGGGAATGATTTCGCTTTTACAGTAAGGACCTTATCAGTATGAACAGACAATACGTATTGGGGAGCATTTCCCCAATACGTATTGTGGAGCATTTCCCCGCCCCGCCTGCACTCCAAGGAGGACCTGAGGAGTTCCTCCTTGGAGCGCTGGACCTGCGTGGGGCTTGAGCTCCAGGGAAGACATCCTCCACCTCCAACAGAGAACAGAGCCCCTGCAGGCTTGGGAAGGAGGGGTGTGTTTGACAGCTGGCTGTCACCCAAACCCCTCCTTCCCAAGCCGGCGCGGGGCCTGGGCTTGGTTATGTCCGGGATTTTCTGAATTGTGTGTGAACGGCAAATACGTATCCAGGATGCGCTTTATTGGAAGCGCGATAATTGCGCGATGATGCTAGTTGTGTCTGATAGCCATTTACATATTGTGAGGTTCCTTTCGGTTTAGTCCTGGATTGATTCTTATTTCGCTTTCTTATCGCTTTGTGGCCCACGTGTGATAAGGTCCTATGTTGAGTGCAGTGTACAGCAACTGTAGTAAGTGAGGACAAAGGGGCAAAACGGAGGGAGGAGAGAGAAACTGAGTCATTTTAAATGCAGCTGGAAGAGTGGGAAGACAGTTTCCCTGTTAAATTGGGGGAATTGAAGGGTATAGTTTTTGCTCCTAGCATGTCACAAAATGCATCTTATGGGCTATGTTTGGCTTGGCCATTCACATGTTCGGCAGGCCTTTGCTCATGCTAGCATCACAAGATTACAGACAAAGCAGAACAACTAAACAATGTTCACCAAACATTTGAAAGATTTCTATGACTCTTTCCCAGGGCAGCTGTGTCAATATTGAATTTAGTGGAAAAAAATGAACAAAGAACATGCATTAAACCAGAAGTGTATAGCTCCTGTGTATATCTTCCAACTGTTCCGATTTAGCAGGGCTCTCCTGACTGATCTTTTGTCTTCCGACTTGATTCAGCTGTTTTAAAGATATTCCAGTTTCTCTCTCATCTTTCCACTTTCCTGCTTTGTCGTTACAAATTATTTCCTTTGTGCACACTGAGTTCAGTTCAAAAGTAATTTGCCCTCAATGAAATCAGCAGTGGGGAGAGGAGAGGAAGAGATCAAATCCTGTCCTTCCCTGTAGGTTCAGACAAAAACAAACTGCTGCAGCATCTCCTAATTAAGCCCCCTTTCCCACTAATAACTTCTCCCATTTTAACCATAGGTTCATGTTACTTGGCCACATGTGCCCCTTTTCTCATCCGCAGAAATGGAAAATATGATCATGTATTTCTTTCTCTGACAAGATATTAACTGCAACTTTGAAGGTCTTAACTGTGCTTTCACACATGGATGCCCTGATGTTACCAATAAATACCCTCCCCTGATGATTCTCCTCCAGGTTCATACACATTGCACTTTTACTAGCAGCAAAAATCAAAGAATGATCTATATCAGGGAGAGAAGGTTGTTCATGCCCTCGCATTATGGAAAAAATGGTCTGTGTATGTGTGCTGCATGTACATATATGCATCTATGTGGGCTGTGTGCATACATATGGATAGACCGCATTCAAACACAGTGACTTGCGCAAGACCATACCCTGAAAGCATCATGCCTGAGTGAGGACCCACACTGAGATTTTCCAGGTCCAATGCCAGCTCTCTGTTCTACTTCAATTTATTTGGACCAGGCATTTAGCTACAGCAAAACACGGAATAATAATACTAAATCTGAGCAATCGCACAGCATGGGGACAGGGGAAGGTGGCTAAACTGTTCCACTCCCTTATCCTTTGAACTCTTCAGTAGTTTAGAAGCCACTATCTAGCTGTTATTTGTAATTGAAACAAATGGTGAACTGCAGCTGGAATACTGAGGTGGAGGAGTCAGAAGGATGTTTTTATGTATTTATGTGTGTGCATGTGCATGAGAGGGAGAGTGTCTATAATCATGCAGCATATGGTCTATATGTGGCCATCTGCTACTATTTTGGGCCTTTCAGCTTTTTCCAGTCCAAAAGCTGCTGGACCAAACAACCCCCCAACCCCTGCTAAACCTGGAAGTCACAACTGAAAGTGACTTTTGGTTACAATTTCAGGCCAGTTCTGAAGCCAGAGTGCAGAGTGCCTTGTGTGTGTGTGTGTGTGTGTGAGAGAGAGAGAGGAATGGGTCCAGCCATCCATCCACCTTTTATTATACCTTTTAATAAAACTTCCAGGTGGTCCTTATCAAGATGAATGGCAGGTAAGTGTATGTCTCATGGGAAAGAGGAGTTCACAATACACATGGTGTACTGGTTTTGAGTGTTGAACTAGGACTCTGGGACACCAGGATTCAAATCCCTGTTTGGCCATGGAAACCCACGAATGACCTAGGGCAAATCACATTTTCTCAGCCTCAGAAGAAGGCAGTAGCAAACTCCTTTGAACAAACTGTGACAAGAAACCCCCAAGATAGGTTCACCTTAGATCATACAACTTGAAGGTACACACCAAGAAGTTACTGTTTATGTTTTATCTACCACATTACTGAAGACCACATTACTGAGAGCAGTTGAGTCTACATGTTTATTTATTTCTTGTTCAGCATCTTCCAGTAAAGGTGTTGTTTCACACAACACTATTATAGCACTATCATCCACTTAACTACAATGACAACATCCTATGGAACCCTGGTATTTGCAGTTTAGGGAGAGGCATTTAAAATTATCAGCCACAGAAGTCTACTGCCTCACCAAGCTACAAACCGTAGAATTCTAGGGGTTGCAGCCATCGCAGTTAAAATGGTATAGTGGGAAATGGCTTAAGGATTTTGTCTTGAGGAGGAGGAGGAGAAATTAAATCTGAAAGGTTGGATAGACTTTTGCTTATGTTAAGTTGATTTTTCCTCACTCTTCTATATCTCTGTTTGGGCATTCTAATCTCCTTGTGATTACAATTCCATGAGGACAGGAGGGATGAAAACATTTGTTGCCCTCCTTCGGTTCCCATTGGCAAGTCTAGCGTAGACAGCTTGCTGTACTTAGGTAGGCTTTCTACATTATTTGGAACCCTAATTGTCCTATGGTTTTTTTGTGAGCTAATGGAGTAGACCAAGCCTCCTACTCCAGACATATTCTCCAGTTCATGAACAGTGATAATGATGCTGAAAGGGAGTGTGGCACTAGCATGCTCCTCCCCAATGGCAACTGATGGGAGGTGATGAATTCCCCCAGGGTTTTACTCTGAATTTTAATGCTGTGATTCAAGATGTTCCATGTGGGGAGTATTTGGAGTTCAGCATCTTGGATAGCTTTGTCAGTAGATCTACTATTGCAGAGTGTGCTGTGGAAGATTCACAGGCAGAATTTCTCTCAACTCCCAGACTCAGCATTTTGCAATTACACCTCCCTCCATGGCCATTCAGTGGCTGGTAGAGGGTGGTTTGGAGGGATTAGAGAAAAATCTGGCTATGTCCCTGTAGCCAGACACAGACTGATGACATTATTTCCTGACATCCATTAGAGATCTCAGCAGATGATGTAATATAATTATTCTTTGGCTATGGGCACAATCCCTTCTGCTCTTCCCCAGCCACTGAATGTCTATGGGGGAGATATCTCAGCAAAACAGTGAGTCTGGTGGTGGGGGTGTTGGTTGTTCTAATGGGAGGAAGAGATGATTAACCTCCATGATGACCAGAAAAAGATTTATGCAGAAGTACATTCAATTTACCATTGTAGTCTTTGACAACGCTGGCTCTTCGGCTTCATAATAGAGATGAGCACCACCCCCTACGGTTGGACACAATGACAACCTTGTCAACGAGGAATAACTTTACCTTTACCTTATGTCATTAACATGATGTCAGCCTTAAAGTATTAATGCTCACGTAGCAAGATGAGACATTTTAGTCTCCATTTCACTTTTTTTTTGCAGAATCCAAAAACTAGAATGTAAGGATTTTGTATCATTAGCTTGGCATGTATAGTTATTTTCCCTCATTTTTAGCACACACAAAAAAGAGCCGAGATAAAATAAAAGTGGATCTGTTGCTTTTCCCAACTGGGATATCTTTTTGTAAAGGCAATGGAACAACAACAACAGAAAAGTTCCACCAGTTTTACCATAGTGGTGAAAATAAAATAAAATAAATTCATGGTGTTTTGGGTGAACCAGGATGCTAAGAAGCAAAAGTGACCTGTTTTGGTTGTCAGCCATTTAGCAGAATAGAAATGGGGACTAGGATTCTCATTGTACAGGAAATGACTGCCAGAAATAGTGCACATTAAATTGAGGCACTGCCCTGGCTTAGTGCTAGGGAGTCATGGGAATTGTATTTTTTTCTGAGACACTGAGCCTTCTCTGTCAGAGAGCTCTGGTGCCACAATAAATTACACTTCCCATGATTCCATAGCACTGAGCCAGGGCAGTGCCTCAATTTAATGTGCACTATTTCTGGCAGTCTGCTTAGGCCCTAACTCTAACCCTCTAACTCTGTCCCTCAATACATGGAATTTTCATTGGAGTCAGAAAATACCCATCAACTCACTAAATGCAAAATATTTTATGCTGGGACCTTCTCATACTGTATAGTTATAGTGCCATGATTCCACTTTAACTGCCATGGAAAAATCCTATGAAATCCTAGGGTTTCCAGTTTGGTGAGATTCTAGAGCTTTCTCTCTGAAAATTCTAAATATTCCTCCCTAAATGTCAGATCCCGGGATTAATAGCTCACTATTAAACATACAATAACCATTCTTTTCATAAAGCTATGTGGTGTACTGGCTCAAAAGCTGTTTATGGTTTTATATGTTAAAACCAACACTTTTTAAAAAAAATTGCCACGTTCCATCTGGACCTGGTAACTTGTTAATTTGTTATTTATCAATTGCTCCCCTTTAAGAGTGGCGTGGGCCTGTGTATTTCTCCAACATCTTCCACTGAGGTACACAATTAACTGAACTTTTCTGCAATCTCCCTAGACTCTTCTAGCAATCTATTTCACTTATTTGTCACCTTATGAGCCCTCCACTTCTTTGACTGGTTTCCTGTTGCAGAGTGTTCTGCTTAAACAAATATTTATTGTCATTTTTTGAAAAAGGAAAAGGTTCCTTAATTACATTTGTGTGGAGAGAGCTTATTTATAATACTGTATTAGGTCATGCCTTCTGGGAAGACAAACAGTACAGGATAAAACTTTTTTTTTATTTGATTACTTTCTTGTGTTTCTCTCTTTTTACTTCCCTGAGGAAAAAAAAGAACCTGTAGGATAACATTACAGAAGCTATTTCTTTTGGGCAGAGGATCACAGATGTTTTTGTAAGGTCTGTAAAAGGATAGGAGTGGGCTGTAGCCATATGTTGAATAAGAGCGCAACACAGTGGGGGTGGGTTTTGTGTTGAACAGCAATATCCCCATACCTATTTCTTGAGGTCTACTATTCTATGACAAATTCAAAACAACCAGTCTAGCACTTTGAAATGAACAAATAAAAGTTAACTTTTAAAAACAATGTATTTAATAATTTGAAAAAATAAATAAATTTACATCTCATATGTGTAACATTGTCTTCATAGCTTTTTAATGGGATGGGTGTGCTTGGTGCAGGGATATTAGTTTTTTTCAACATCAAAATGGAAGGTACTAAGATCTCTTAAATCACCCCATTCAGCAACTTTCAGTCTGTTTCTTTGCTTGGAAAGAAGCTGGGTGACTGCACTGAAGCCTTGCTGTACTAAATATGATATTGGGAAGGCAACAAAGTACATCTTGACTGCTCCACTGTTTTGGGTAGCAGGCAGACCAAAAATCTTGATATGATATTTTTGAAATTTGCCTTCAACTTAATTTCATTTTGGAGTAAAATCTGTTCTCCCCCCACTATTCCTGTTTCCTCATTGCTGATATCTAGGAATAGATTGATCACCCAATTTGGTAAATAATAATAATAATAATAATAACAACAACAACAACAATAAATCCTGAGACATATCAGACATGTCTTTGTGCAGCTCATCCAGGTATTCACAATAAACTAAAATGTCATTGTCTGAAACACACTTCTCTTTCTTCAGTTCAGAGAGGGTTGGAAGCAGGAAGAATTCACAATGGGCTATGTTACATTTGAATAAATGTAATTTGCATTGAAATTTGGAAAGGGCTGGTTTCACTTGGTTAACATTTCCTTGCAGTTGCAAGTTAACTTCATTGAAGTTAGTAAATATATTTGATAGGTATTTTTTTTAGTTCATCACAAAGATCAGACTTGATATCTTGGAAAGATTCAACGGTCTGAAAAAGTAAATAAAAACTTAGACAATTTCCCTTTGACAGCCATCTGAGTTCTCTGTCTAAGGATGGAAACATTCATAATTATCAATTCATAGCTAACAAACAATCTGGAATGGAGAGCATTTGTCTTGATTTTATTTACTGCTGTGGTAATTGTTCTTAATGATTTATGAAGTCCATTACTTAGGTTTTTTGCCACCAGTTTTTGTCTGTGGATTACAAAGTGCATTGCAAACACACCAGGTACAGCCTTTAAAA
Source organism: Phrynosoma platyrhinos (assembly GCA_020142125.1). Classification (NCBI taxonomy): domain Eukaryota; kingdom Metazoa; phylum Chordata; class Lepidosauria; order Squamata; family Phrynosomatidae; genus Phrynosoma; species Phrynosoma platyrhinos. The sequence continues at coordinate 115,197,932 of CM034708.1, forward strand.
AAACAACTAATGAAGGCACAATGACAACCTCTTATTGGTGGTGCAAGCAAGAAAGACAGGACGTCTTTCTCTTTAAAATAATTCTCAGCAATACAAAATAAAGACTTCCTTTTTGTATCTGTTTCTAGTTGTCTTGCAAATAACAGCTGTTGAATCAAACTTTCATTTTTGATGAAACCAACATAAGCAAGAAGCAAGGATTTATTGCCTGGCAGAGTAGACTCATCTGATTGCAAGCCAGAGTGGAAAAAGGGAAAGATCAGAAAAGCAGCAAAATTAAATGCCTTTTCGTCTCCCCCCGCCCCTTAGTCTTATACCAAGACTAGCATAGAGAGAGAGAGAGAGAGAGAGGTAGTTGGGGAAGAGTGGAAGGAGGAAAAGATTGCAGATGCAGCAGTTATTTTTCATTTATTACGGCAAATAGCCAGCATAACTGAGGCAGCAACATAAAGCTTTAAGTTTCAAGTTGTGTCCCCTGCACCCTCCAGCGACACATTTTCTTCCAGTACTTCTTCCTGCCTGTTCAAAGAAGGAGATTAGGAGTACCAGTACAGGTTTATCTTCCAGCCAAGCCCTGGAAAAGCTCTCAAATCTTAAGCAGGATTCTGAATTTCAAAGCTCCCTTTTCCTGCTGCCACTTCTCCCATGTTGCCATGTGCTCTTCAATCCAATCAGTCTGTCTCAAAATGGCTCCCAAATGATGTTTCATGCAACCCTCATCTTCAAAATTCCCTGCAATCTCCTTTTTCCTCACTATCCCCCTGGAGCTCTCCATTCCCCCCGGGAGGTGGGGTGGTACCATCCACTTTGGGAATCATTGTTGCAGAACAAGATTATTGAGGTCCTTTTACCCCTTTAGCCAGTTTGTGAACCTTAAAACATGACACACAGGGCAGCAGCATACAGCTCTATATGTACCTGG
>CM034708.1:115205285-115222024 GCA_020142125.1 Phrynosoma platyrhinos
GGTAGGATTGCGTCCGCCTAAAGCCCCATGTGAAAACGCCCCCCGCTTGGTACTTTGCCCCTGGCTGGCCTACAAGACAGGACAATCTATTCACAAGTAATGTGTGTGTGTGTGTGTGTCTGTGTGTGTGTGTGTGGGACCATGTGTCAAAGTTCAACAAGACATTCTGGATTGGGTGAAGTGGGAAAAACTGGTGCCAGGCCTATTCACATAGTAGGCCAGGAGGTTAGGTCTTTTCTTCAAGCCTGCATAATAATGCAGGCTTGAATATGCAAGAAGGCAAACTTCTCTCTATCTCTGGGGGGTTGCAGACTGCCAGAAATAGTGCAAATTGAGTCCACTTTTATGGTTAGGGTTAGGGAATCATGGGAACTGTATTTTATTGTGGTACCAGAGGTCTCTGACAGAGAAGGCTCAATGTCTCAGGAAAAAAAAAACAATTCCCATGACTCCCTAGCACTAACCCTAACCCTAAAAGTGGACTCAATTTGCACTATTTCTGGCAGTCTGCAACCCCCCCCTCTATTCATTTTTTTAACCATTTGGAAGCCCACTTATCAGTCAACAAGGCTCTCACAGCAGCTTACATTTGGCCAATAAAAACTAGATAATGCATTAAAACATTAACAGTGCAATTTTTATATTAAGTTGTTGTTGTTAACAGCTTTCAAGTTGACCTTGACTCATGGTGATCCTGTGTATGGGACATCTCCATTTCCTATTGGAAATCAAGGTAACCTTAAAGTGATCAGCTAATTAATTTTAATATCTAATACACTTTAGAATATAATCAATATATTACTCTAGGGATACCTATTACAAAAAAAAAATGTAACTTTACAACCCCATTAAACCATCAGTTTAAGTTACACAGGGAAGTTACTAACAATTAAAATCACAAACAGTGATGAACATTCTTTCACTTATTAACAGAAGCATTACATGTTTTGTATGATCTTTGCTAAAACCTGTGGTAGCAAATAATTTTCAACGCCTTTAGAAACATAATGGTCTCCTGAAGGACACTATCAAGACAAATGGCATCTGGGAATATAAATGTGTCCATGTAACATTTATTTAATTTCTATGATTGCAGAAGAATTGTACAGGCATCTCTTTATATCCACAGATTCAAGCATCCACGGCTTGAAAATATTCAAAATATATAAATTCCAAAAATCCAACCTTGATTTTGCCATGTAAGGGACACCATTTTGCTATCAATTGTGTTTAATGGGATTTGAGAATCCACAGATTTTAGTATCCATGGGCGTTCCTGGAACTAATCCCTGGCAAATACCAAGGGTCCACTGTATAGAAAAAACTCCAGAGATTTAACACACATTGCTTGAATTCAGCCCTCAGTGAAAGAAGTTGTGCTTTGGGGATGCAAAGTTACTGTTTTGAGTTCCCCTGATAAAGTTACAATTTTAAAAGTTTACAATTGTCCTTTTTCATTTTTTAAAGAAAATTTTTGAATGTGACAACATTCCCACTCCCCACCCCAGCTGTGGATGATTGTTAATGTGTTTCTGTCTCACTTCATTGGGTACGTGTGATAAAGCACATATTTTAGATTAAGACACAGTGGTAGTACTGTCTGCTGCACCTTGCTTGTGCCATCTCTCTCTCTTCTGCTCCTGCTCCTTCCTTCCTTCCTTTCCTCCCTCCTCTGCTTTGCATATCCTATTGAAACACAGCTCTTTGAGACCAGGTTGTAGGTGGGGCAAAGGGGCAATCCTGTTAAAGACAAGTTTCAAACGTTTAGCTTTCTGTTTGCTGGTAGTCAGTTTGCCAGAGGTGAGGGTGACAAAAAAGAAACTACACCATTTGGTCAACATGGCTCAAAGGTAACAGAAAATTGTATGTTTTGGCTTTATTTGACTTCAGACAAGTTTAACTTGAGGGAATGGATGTTTAATCCCAGGATAACATGCGTGAAGTGTAGTTTTATTCCATGGTATTTGCTTCTTTGTTCCAGCAACTTGAATGAGGCTGTAAAAACGAGAAACTGCCACTGTTTCATAGGTAGCTCTGCCTGTAATAAGTGGCAGTAAATTGTTTGAGATTTAGCAGATACAAAAGGACAATGATGAAACAATAGCCAGTGAAAGCATTCTCCGCCTTTGCATTGCATGGCCTAAATGGAAGTTTTATTTAATTGCTACATATTGAATGCAATTAAACTGAAATGTGGATTCTCTGGTTCCAAGGCAAGTGCAGTTCTATTTGTACACTGATACTATTGAATCATGGCAGTTATTAAGGAAGTTAACGGAACTGGCCTGAGAGATTAAAACTGTTATTTACTTTAAGCACTGAATCCACTGATCATTAAGGTAGTTATGTAGGATAATATTTATGGATCAGGTGTATTTAGAATTTGTATTTAGAATTTGTAGGAGGGCAACTAAAACGGTGAAGGGTCTGGAAACCAAGCCCTATGAGGAACGACTTAGGGAACTGGGGATGTTTAGCCTGGAGGAGAGAAGGCTGAGAGATGATATGATAGCCGTGTTTAAATATTTGAAGGGATGTCATATCGAGGAGGGAACAAGCTTGTTTTCTGCTGCTCCAGAGACTAGGACCCGAAACAATGGATGCAAGCTGCAGGAAAAGAGATTCCACCTCAACATTAGGAGGAACTTCCTGACAGAAAGGGCGGTTCGACAGTGGAACACACTCCCTCGGAGTGTGGTGGAGTTTCCTTCCTTGGAGGTCTTTAAGCAGAGGCTGGATGGCCATCTGTCGGGGATGCTTTGATTGGGAGTTCCTGCATGGCAGGGGTTGGACTGGATGGCCCTTGTGGTCTCTTCCAACTCTATGATTCTATGATTCTAGCATGTCTGCAGTGCTGATGCCAGAGTGATGTGACTGAAGCTAGAAAAAGTTGTGTCTGTAAGAGTGTGATTGGCATGTCACAGGCAGGATTCAATAATCCATCATCACCCCACCCAGAAGAATTACAGTGGGGATTTGTAATACAAATTTTGTGGCTGGCAAAAAGCTCTTATGCTGAAGTCAGTCTCACCAGCTAGCTTCTAGTGTTCCTAGTTTAGCAGGAAGTTTCCAAAGAGAAACTGTCCCAATGAATTTGCAAGAAAGGGTAAGGAAGGTTTTCCTGAACTTGCACAACCAAGCAATACTGAAACTTTAGAGTGTGATTTTGTTTTACAAGTGCACCTGCTCTGTTGTGTACATGTTACAGCACACAATGAATTTAGTAACATAACAAAGAGAATGTCATTATGTAGAGAGCAGTAGAGCGGTAGACAACCTCCCCCCCCAGTAATTTGCTGCATGATTTGTAGGGATCAGAACTTCATGTTCCAGTAACCCTTGTGGAAAATTCCACTTTCCCTTTTGTACAAATATTTAGCCTATTATATCATTCAGAAAATGTTCTTTGCCATCTAGGGCCTAAAGAAACTGCCATTCTAGGTATTTAATTAGAGACTTGGAGAGTAGTTTAAAGTGTTGGGCCAGAATCCAACACAATGAATACTTGAGGTTTCAGAACTGGGAAGTAACATGTAACAAGTTACTTTGGGTCAAGGAAGAGTCAACATAATGAGCAAGACATTGGACTCCATGGCCTATGTGGTCCCTTCCAACGCTTACCATTTTTTGATTTTATGTAATGATTGCTAATGGTGTTATGTGTTTTTGTGTTATACATCATTTGAAGATCAGTTGGGGGGAAGTGAGGGGTGTTTGCATTTTTTTCAATGGTTAAAAAAATAATGCATTAGTTACATGTTATGGATGAATAATGATTTTTAATTAAAGGATGAAGCTATCCTGTTAGTTTTACAATAATGACTCCAAGCTCTGTTTCTTGAAGTACAATTTAAAGCTGAAATTGAGAAAGAGTCACTCATATGGAAAAACTGGAGGTAAAATGCCCCATTATATTTTTCCCTGCAGGAACTGATTGTTTTTTTTTTTTTTTTTATACTGCAGCTATATTACCTTGTTGGATTCATCTGTTTACTGTATCACTGGGAAGTGTCCTATCATGATGACCAAACTGAACTTGCTGGTTTCAAAGGATTGTCAGGCTTGTGAAGAATCAATCAGTAGTTTGAATAGGTCATCTAATGGGCATTCACCAGGATAACCTGGTGTCCATAGGCACTCTATCTCTGATGAATAAATGTTAAGGAGAAAAATATGGAGCCAACAGCCAGATCTTTCAGGCCCATATTCTGAGCATCTTGGTTACAATTGAATTGCTGACTCAAGTTTTGAAGTTAAAGAGAATTCATAAGGCATATAAAGGTGTTAGGGAACTATTAGATAGTACCCCACATTTGGGCTTAGAGTGAGAGCCAGAGGAACGATGAGGAGTCCAGACTTTGGTTCCAAAACAAAACTCAGTTTTATTCGGCCGAGATGACAGCACACCTTCATCGGTGTAACAAAACTGCCGCGTCAGCTGCTGTTCTCTGAAACCTTTATACCAGTGTTAACCACACAGCAGACATGCGCAGAAGTCTCCTTTTCTGTGGTCCACCTGATTATGGAGAAATGAAACTTACAGGAATAGAAACTTATAAAAGCAAAAGCTTATAGAAACAAAAGCACCTAACCCCCCCCTTTCTAGCTCTTGTGGCTACATACTTTGCAAGCTACACATTTGCACACTTTTGAAGAACTCTCTACAGTTAGGAAATCATGGAACTCTATAAGCTGTTCTGCAACCTTGCGGTTTAGCTAATGCCAGTAACAAGACCTATATGTCTAAGGACCTTATCCCACGCTGCTCTCAAAAGTGGCAAGAAAGCGATATGAGCATCATTCCAGTACTATAGCACTAGTATAAATATGGCACTAGCGCTATAATAGCGCTATGGATCAGCTCGCGCTATTGCAATGAACGCTGAAACCAACATTCAAAAGAATGTGAATGATGCTGCATTCTGAGCGGTTTCTTGCTGGATTCTGAGCGATGTCGTGTAATCACATGGAAAAATATAGCACAATAGCGCCTGATTCTTAGCGGATTCTGAGCGACGTCGTGTAATCACGCGGGAATGTATAGCGCTATAGCGCCTGATTCTTAGTGGCCCCGTGTGATAAGGTCCTAAGTAAATTTCTTAATCATATGGTTAATGGCTTCCCAATTTTTCACCCAGTTCTATAATTTACATCAGATTAGCTAGCCCCACCCGCTGGTTGTTATGCATTGCTCCAACCTAGCTAGGAGCTTTCTGGTAATTCATCCTTCAGTATGGCAAAGGAGCCCTATGTGATCATCCATCCGGGCCCCAAAACTAACTATTTCCAAGGGGGTCTAATACTACTTCCCTCTCAAAGGCAGGAAGGAGGAAGAAGGATACAGCCTCAAGGTCCAATTGCTCTTGGGTTCTTACTAGAGCCCACAATGGCACAGCTCTCTGCAGAGTGCTGGAGGCATATTGGTCTCAGTACCAAACCTTTGGCAAAGAGGGATGTAAGGGGGGAAGAAGAGGCTCACAAAGACTGCCTTTGTAAGCATTTGCAAGCAAAATGACTTCAATGGGCAGAAATATTATTTATGTCTATCTTGCTTTGTATATGTCTGTAGAAGAGATTAAAATCAATGGATACTTTAGAATGGCATCCTGTTAATGAATTATGATGCCATAAGTCCAACTTACATCATGATAACCATCTTTTTGAGGTTATTGTAGATGTCAGAATTCTGTTCCAACTGCTCAGCAAACCCAAATCCCTTCTGAAAACCTACCTTTTAGGTTGAGAACAGGAATAGTAGCAAAGATGCATCTGGCTATTTTACTTCATCTGGACACATAGCACTAACCTCATCCTTAAGGACCTCCCAGTGGCCCCTGAGAGGTTCCTGTGGATATCTGTCACAGTGCATTCAGCTAAAGGAAATTAGCTGGAATCTTTGTTGCCTCCCCTGCTTCCACCAACATGGTGGAAATGTTCATGGGTTGTAGTGGCAGCTGCCATACTGAAAAGTTGGGTTTGGGGGACACACACCAGGAGATATGTTGTAGATGTGTGGTGGAGATAGCTACAACATATCTCCTGATGTGTGTCCCCCAAATCCACCTTTTCAGTGTTTAGCTATGTGGTGGAGAACTAGGATACAGTGACTCAGTGGTTAAGATGCTGACTCTGACAGTTGCAAAATCAGCAGGTTGGCAGTTCATGGCCCTGGTGCTGCATGATGGAGTGAGTTCTTGTCACTAGTCCCAGTTTTGACCAACCTAGCAGTTCAAAAGCATGTAAAAGTGAAAATAGACAGGTACTACTTTGGTGGGAAGGTAACATTGTTCCATTCAATCATGCTGGCCACATGAGCATGGAGTCATCTTTGACAACATTGGCTTCCTTGGCTTAGTAACAGAGATGAGCACTGGCCCCTACAGTTGGACATGACTAGACAATCTTGTCAAGGGAAAAACTTTACCTTTATGTGGTAGAGATACATCTTCTGATGCTGGCTCTTGGCCTTGATATCTTTTAATATTATTCACTTGAAACCCTTGGCAAAGTTGAATGGTGTAACTGAAGCCACTATGTCCCTAAACCCTGACATCATGATTTAGGAAACATTTATGAAAAATATGATAAAATAGATTGGTAATCATGGTCCTATATCTCTATTGGACTTTGCTGCTGACCCAGTTTTGATCAGAAAAGAATATTATTTTATCCAGGACAAGAGTGGGCCAAGTGGGCTCCCTGGACCCCCGTGTACCCCAAGGCTGTCTTGTCTTTGTGGCCTTCAATCCCTCCAGATCCCCCTGATCTTATCCAAAAAAAGAGGGTGTATTGCCTGTCCTGGGAGGCTTCAGAAGTTGGAGTTCATCTTTTAAAGTATCAACAAACCCTGCTTGCAATGTTTAATATAATATCCTCTTTTTCAGAACCAAAACTGTGTTTTGGCAATTTTTTTTTAAAAAATGGCACTTGGAGTAATATTTTGAGGAGGATACCAAGAGCAGAAAACTGGCTTTTGGATCTGTAGCAGTTGCCCACATTTGCTCTGTGGGAATAGTGGAATTCCCCCTTCTCTAACTGTTTGAAAAGAAGAAATGAAAGTAAGCTAAGCACACAATCATGCCTCCATTTCTGCCATTCTGGGAAGTTCCAAGCTTTAGCTGACAAGTAATGATCTCTCCCATGATGACAGAAGATAATACAGAGTTGCTGATCATCTGTTTTTTGTGAGGGCTTGATACAAGTGTTTGGGTCATCATGCTTAGACCAGACCTGCTGAAATCAGTGTGTCAAACTAATTTTGGCAACTCAAAGCTCCACTGATTTCAATGAGTCTCAGCTAAATTCAGAATACTTTGTGTAGAGTTTGTATTCTGGAGCAGAAGTATTCACTTAAAACATGCTACCTTCATGAATAAAGCCTCAGGGTTACAGAACAAATGTTCCACTCCTCAGTGTATTTTTACAAGCTTACCATATTATGATTAAAATAATCTTTCTTGAGCATATCTTAGAGGTTTTGAGCATTTTCACAGGAAACATTTGAAAATGCATTTGAACATCACATGCAATATCGGTGTCATGTGTGATTATTGTTAAGGCATCATTATTTTCCCAGACATAGCAAGCTCATCTCACTACTTCATCAGTTTGTATCCTCAAGCTTTTGAACATGCTTGTAAAAACAATAAATAAATCTGTGTTTCTGTCACTGCAAAGTTACAAGAGGCCTCATTATTTCTGTGTGGGAATTTATTATATAGCATATTGTTCTTGCTTCTTTGTTGCTGGACTGCATGTCCCAGCAGTCCTACTCAGTGTAGTCATTGGAAAGGAATTCTGGGTGTAGCAATGTATGGAGAGCCTTATGGTTCCCACCCTTGTATTAAGCAAAGATGGGTGTTGAATGCTGTAAATGTATGAAAATGATGGCCAGGCCCATTCTTGTGCTTTTGGATTATCTTGACCACGTAAGTGTTGTTCACTAGGAAAAATGACAATAAACTACAAAAGTGATCATCACTAATACCTTGTGCCAAGGTGGAAAAATATTTTTTTTCTGGGTCAAAAATGCTATTTCCTGTCTATAAATGCTATTTTCTGCACAAATATGTGCAAATTTTATACAGAGTAAGGGGGGATGCAGACCGGCACTTTAGGCTGGCCTGGGGGTTTAGTTGGGGTGGGACAACCACATGCCAACCAGCCAGTATGCCCTCCTGGCGCAGCTGCACCAAAAGACATGGAAGAGCTATGGCACCAGCTCTTAGGGTGGCAAAAGGGAGGATCAGGGCCATGGCGTGTGGTTGCCACAGCCCCAATCTGCCACTAGCAGGGGTGGCCCAGAGCCGCCCATCAGCATAGCCCCTAAGCCTATATATTATGTATGTTTGAGAATTTAGCTCATTGTGGTCCCCCCTCCCCAAATTGGCATTTCTTTGTGTTTGTTTCTAGGGAGCTCATAAACCATGAACTTTCCAAGTTGTTCAATGTGCTTTGGGATGCAGATGTTAACCGCTTTGTGCCTGGAAAAGACTACACAGTTTCCTTACAGGTATCAATTGCATTATTAATTGTGAGATGGAGCTACAAGTCACTATGAAAATCCATTCTGACATAGGTTGTTTTTTTTAGCTGTATCCTTTTCTAGATTGATGTCTGCCAGATGTTTAAACTTTAATATAAATAATCTCTTTCTGTGGCCAATGGTCAAGAGTGCTGGGAGTTAAAACCATCTGGAAGATACCAAGCTGGAGAAAGTTGGTTTACAGGAAGCTATATGTGAAAAAGGTACATTAGCAGCTAAACTGACATGATAATCTGCTATTCACTTTCTATGTTTGGTTGTTGTTGCTGTGTGCTTTCAAATTGTTTCCAACTTAGGGTGACCCTAAGGGACCCTATCACAGAGTTTCATGGGGCTGAGAGTGTGTGACTCACCCAATGTCAATCAGTGGGTTTGCATGGCCAAATGAGTAATCAAACCCTGTTCTCCAAAGTCATAGTCCAATGCTGAGACCATGACACCATGCTGGACATCACACTAAACCACTGCTTAGCATGACAAGAATGAGCTTGAAGACCACATATTTCCCCCCTTTCACTAATGCAATGGCAAGGAAGAATTCAGAAACTTTTGCTTCCAGTTTAGATTAATGAGGTTTTCACATGATCTGAACCTGACAAATTGTGGTTGGTTTTAACTGAAGAAAGAAAAGAACTGACAATGCAGTTGACAACCCTAACAAGGAAATCACCCACCTAGTTTGACATAAGATGTGGCCCTCCATATTTTGTTGGCCTGCAGCTTTCATCAGTTAACAATAGAGAGGGACATGTGATCCCCACCATGCTGTAGCAGAAGGCTGTATTCACATTATTCTACTAGTCTTGATTGGAAGGAGGAGGCATTGAGTCCAGGTGATGCCCATTCTTGCCCCAACTAAGACATCATTTATATTTCTGCATAGGGCAGTGTCAGGAATCTATTTAGAAATGTGGGATGTGAAAGGTTATCACATATTGTGCAGATCAACTCATTCTAGTGACCCATCCCATCACTGCCCATGGTCAACTGGAACTTTCTGATGGCATAATGTCACCTTTGGGCTTAAGAGCAGGGTATACATATTCTAAATAAAATAAATTGCTTAGAAAACACATGTAATGTGGTTTTCCATAAACAAAACAGGGAAAACAAGTGTGGGCCCTTCAAGTGTCTTAGATTACAATGTCCATAGTCTCTAACTAATGGTCATGCTGGCTAGGGCTTATTGGAGTTATCAACCAAAACCTCTGGAAGACATCAACTTGCCTACCTTTGAATTAAACTAAATTATACTCAGTATAATTATGCTAAATTATGTTCCAGTTACAACCCCCTTCTCAGGTGTTGACTTTTTCAGAACCAACTTTCCTTGTCTCAGACTCCAACATGATATCAATTCAGCCAGTTCTTAATCTGTAATGACTTTTTTTTATTACCAGGGGAAAGCTGGCTTTGTTCAGCAGGGCAGTAATGTTGCCAGAGACAGTGCATCTGAACCTCTGTTTCGCAATGTAAATGAACAACGTCTGAAAAATACAGAAACCTATTCAAGTATGGATGTCTTTTTGAAGTTAAACTATATATCTTTCTTGTCTAGGAGGAATATATTTATTGCTTTTTTTGTATTAACAGAAACCCCAGACCTGAAGGGGTAAGGATGAGCTATACATCTCTCAGAAGTATTAGCTATAGATATGGGGAAAAAAAAAACTAAAACATGTTTTTAAATGGCTAAAAAAAGTGTTTCTTGAGTGTTGGGAAACCTTGAGAAGGAAATTCCTGGACTAAAAAGAATATTCAGTTTGGGATTTATTCTGCAGAAAATAGCATTCTCTACACAGGAAACAACATTTTCTGTACATAAAATCAGTAGAAATATTTTTTGTGCAGAATATGTTGTTTCCTGTACCAGAAAAATGGTGTTTCCATACAAAACAAAACAACAAAAAACAAATAAACAAAACAAAAACCCTTATGTTCCAATTTTGCATAGAATAAGAACTGCACAAAAAGTAACATGCACATTTTCTGTAGAATAAGTCTAGGATTGCAAAAATTCTTAGTTTTCAATGACCTTTTTGTAGCAAGAAGAAAGATCCTACAAAATGGCTTCCTTCAAGAATGAAATTAGTGAAGAATTGCATCTTTGCTTAGCTCTTTGCAAACTACAGTTCTTAGGATTCTTTGGGGAAAGCCATGGCAGCTTTAAAGTGCTAGACATGTAAGTGCCAAACATCCAAGTTGAGGTTGTTATTTAGCCTTGCCTTGAGAGTGAAGAATGAAGTGAATTGTATCAACAGTTAACAGGTATGTAAAGGGATTTAATAGCACCTTTGAGATTAACTGAAAGAAACAAGCTGGTAGTATGAGCTTTTGCAGACTTGAGTCTGCTTCCTTAGATGCATCGGTTGGAGTGGAAAGTCCAGAGACAGATTATATGAGCCTGTTATGTATGAGAATGTCAACTGAAATAGCAGAATTGCAATGTATCCACAGACTTCAGTACATCGATAGCGGGTTGAACAGAGATAATGATTTCTTAGCACACTGCAAACATTTCAACACTATCTAACACCCATCCTTGTGAGGGTACCCTTCACCAGTTCATCACATCTGGTTCATATGGCTCATTCATATGATTATCTATTGTCCTTGGATTTAGGCAACATCATCCCTCCGGCCTTGTCCCTCAAGAACTATAGTTAAAACTAAACTTGCCAACTCATCTCCATGCCCACAAAGTCAACAACTGGCTTATATAGATCTGTCTCTGGACTCTCCATTCTACCTCATGCTCTGAGGAAGTAGGCTCAAGTCTATGAAAGCTGATGTAACCAGCTTCTTTCTTTCAGTTAGTCTCAAAGGTGCTACTAGATCCTATGCCTATGTCTTTGAATTCTAACAATTAATAGCTATTCATGTGAAATAAATCTTGGCTGTAGATGGAGTGTGTTCTTTTATGAAAAGACTCACATGATTTGCCTCTTATGAAATATGTTTCAAGTTAGTTTAATGTTGATTCCAATTAGCAAGATCTTATTTTCACACCATGACACACACTCCATACTTCCTTTATTATTTTTATTTTTTTGGAGAGGAAAGAAGAAGCCATTGGGTGTAGAAAGTTGAAAAAACACCAAAAAGATGTCTGCAATAGAAAAAATAATTTAAAAAATGTTTCTTTTCAGCAGAATAAACCCATTTTGTATAGCCATATATATGCCATAAATAGGAGAATTCAAGGAAATATGGAGTTTTTGTAACCCAGTGACTGTACTGAGATCCCAGACCAGCCAAACTGCATTGTATATAGCTGCCCAGCATCACAATTATTACTATTCTATTTATTTATATTCTGCCTTCATCCCAGCATAGGCACTCAAGGCAGCTAACAAAATTTTAAAACAGTCCAAGTTGAAACAATATGAAACACTGAAAATACAAAGTTTAAAAATAATTAAACCATTTCAAAGGTTAAAACATTACTTTATTAAAATTTAAAATATAAGAACTTAAAAACAAACAAACAAACATCTCTTATATAACTTCATACAGCACCCATGTCATTGTGAGAAATCCTGGCGGCATAAAAATATTTTTTATCTGCCACCAAAAAGAAAGCAAGGATGGAGCCATCATGGCTTCTTTAGGGAGGGAGTTCCAAAGCTTGGGAGGAGCCACTGAGAAGGCTTCTTGTTCCCACCAAATGCTCCTGAGAGGTTGGTGGGACAGAAAGAAGGGCCCCTCTGAATGATCTCAGTATTCTAGTGGGTTCGCAAAGGGAGATACAGTCATTCAAATAGCCTGAAACCAAGTCGTATAGGGCTTTATAGGTCAAAACCAGCACTTTGAATTGTGCCCAGAAATGGACCGGCAGCCAATGGAGTTGTTGCAACAAAGGAGTTGTATCGCAACAATAGGTCCTGGATCTTCCAGGAAGATCTGGAGGAAAAGGTGATTTTAACAACTGTTGTAAGGTTGTTATACCTTGGGTTTCTGTATTGTCTGGATAGTTTACACAAGAACTGGGGATTGGATCTAGATCATCTAGACTGATCACCATGGGATGGGGGGGGTGAGGACATTTTATTTGGCGATGTGGACAGAGTCTAAGGAAGTTTAATCTTATCTGTGAAATATATTATAAACAGCTTTACTTACAAAAACTTGTCATAATGAAATGACAAGAGAGGTTTAACAGCTTAAACTCTTAAGTTTAAAGAGAAGGAAACAAGATTTAAAATGGGTGTAGGTTAGAGAAGATAAAAGAGAAAGGGAATGGAAAAGTAATTAGGAATTCTGCAAACATGCAATTACAAGTTAGTGGGTATAAGTATGCAAAGGTTGCTAACTCTAACACCATCAACCTCATCTCCTTTGTGCATGCATACTCTGTGTTAGGCCTGTGGTCTAATTTGGTAAGCCCTCTGCAAATGAACAGTTCAGTCCTCTAAACTTACCTGGTAAGAACAATTTATCCATCCCTGCACACCTTACTTTGGTAGGGAGGGAGCTGGGAGTAGGAAAAAGGAGCACTGGAAAGAAACAGAGGCCCCTTTCAGGTGTTATTTATCTAGTCTGAGTCAGCACACAAGAAGCAGTCCTACCCTCTCCATCATCACTTTTCTCACCTCAAAAGGAACAACTCTGAAGATGGGCAGTTTCTATTTTAAGGTGGGTCCAACACTGTATCCACTCAATAAGGAAAGTAAATGAGATCTATCTTTCCTTCTACTTGCTGACTACAGTTGATGATTATCTTATTTTTATAGCTTTTATTTCGCTGTTGGACAATTATGAGACATCAACTGGCATGGCTGAGCTGGTGACTCCAGAGGAAAGAGCAGAAAATAATCGTTTTCTTGATGCAGTTTTAGAAACTGAAGTTATGAAAGTGAGTAGGAATGAAAAGACTGTTTGAAAACATTTGAAAAATGGTAAAATACTCAGGACAGCCCAGGTTTCCCAAGTGGCAAGAAACCCTGATAGAGAGAATCCTAAACAAATGAGAATTTTCACAATTTTGGGGTTATTTTTTTTAAATAAAAATACATATGGTTTTTTTGCACAGAAAATGGGATTTCTTGCATAGAAAACAAGTTTCGTTCAGTGAAAATGGTATTTTTTGCACAGAAAGCAAGTTTCCTACATGGAAAAGTATTTACCATGTAGAAAATAACGTTTCTGCAGAAAATAATATTTCTGCACAAAAAAAAATTGTTTTGGGGGCAGGAAACTTGTTTTCTGTTCAGAAATGTTGATAAGTCCTGATGACTTTCAAGCAGCAAGGAGAAAAAATGGTAAAATTCTTGGCTCTTGCCAGCAAGAATGAAATTTATGAAGATTTATGAAGAGCAGTCTTTTTAGCTCCCTTTTTAGATTTGTGACATGTTTGATAGATTTTAAATTGTGAACTAAATTATTTTTCTTTCTTTTTTTCTAGATTGCTCATCAGTATTTAGTTGAAAAAAAGTGGTCAAATCCAGATCTTAAGAATTTCAAGTCTCAGCTCTATGATATTTGGTTTCACCTCTACAGCAGGGAAGGAAGAAAAGGGTACATTTTTTTAAAAAAAGAAACATATCCTGTATCATAGTTTGAAATATGAAATGCATGCATGTTAATATTGTCATTTATTTATATAGCACCATCAGTGTACATGGAACTTTAGTAGTAAAAGAGGAAAAAATCTACATAGCCTGCACCTGCCAGGGGCATACAGTCTAAAATAGATTTGCACAAACACAAAAATAGGGGAAGGAAAGAGTAATATAAATACAAAACTGTTCAATACAATTATAAAACAAATAAATATACATAAATATAAACAATATAATATTTATAATATAAATATAAAACAAAATTTCCAGAGAGAAATACAAAAACAATACAATATAATAGAAAGCAAACTATGAAATACATATAACCAAAACATACAAAATTATAAAACAATGTTAATACGATTGAAACAACATTTCCACAGAATTCATTGACAATATAAGGAACAGATTTGCAATACAGAGGGGGGGTTGCAGACTGCCAGAAATAGTGCAAATTGAGTCCACTTTAAGGGTTAGGGTTAGGGTTAGGGAATCATGGGAACTGTATTTTATTGTGGCACCAGAGGTCTCTGACAGAGAAGGCTCAATGTCTGAGGAAAAAAAACAATTCCCATGATTCCCTAGCACTAACCCTAACCGTAAAAGTTGACTCAACCCCCCTAAGTATAATAGATCATGAACTGGAAGAGCTTTGGTCTGAAGCCAGGGACATAATAAAATAATTCATAAAGACACTTCTAACAGACAAAAGGAAAGTGAAGAAAGCATGGATGACAGATAAAATGCTACAAGCAATAATTGAAAGAAGAGAAACAAAACAAAAAGGAGATAGGAATAAACTAAGAAATATGAACACAACAGTACAACAGCTAGTGTGCAAAGATAAGGAAAATTAATACAATGAAAAATGTAGGGAAACAGAAGACAACAACAAAAAGAGAAGAACGATAAACCTATTCCACAAGATTTGAGAAATCAAGGGAAACTTCAAAGCAAGGACTGGGACGCCCTACAGCAATAAAAATAACATAATTCAAGATCAGGAAGGAATAAAAAGACGTTGGATGCAATACACAGAAGAATTATATAAAAGAGATGACAACATGAAGGACACATGGAATGAAGAGCCAAATGAAGATGAACCCCAAATTCTAAAAAGTTAGGTGGAAGCTGTAATAAAAGAAATGGCAAAAAAACAAGAGTCCAGGAACAGATGATATTCCAATAGAACTGTTGCAATCTACACTGACCTGGCTGCCATATACACTAGCCTGGCTGCCATATTCTGTACTAATTGAAGTTTCTGATTCACAATGGTAGCCCCATGTAGAGTGCATTG
This sequence comes from Phrynosoma platyrhinos, assembly GCA_020142125.1. NCBI lineage: Eukaryota > Metazoa > Chordata > Lepidosauria > Squamata > Phrynosomatidae > Phrynosoma > Phrynosoma platyrhinos. Next base: position 115,220,692 of record CM034708.1, read on the forward strand.
CAGAAATCGAGGTGAGAAGTTACCAGCGCATGTACCACAGTTTCGAGGTCCCTAACCTCCAGGAAAAGGCACAGTTGGCATATCAGCTGAAGCTGATAGTAGGCGCTCCTGACCACCGCATTCACCTGATTTGTCATCCGAAGCAATGGATCCAGGAGCACCCCCAGACTGAGTACATATGAATATGAGTTTGCAGGAGCTGGGCAGAGCAGCAGAGGACAGGGGGGCCTGGAGATGTCTTATCCACAGGGTCGCCATAGGTCGAGATCAATGAGAAGACAGTTAACAACAACACCAAAAAACCCCCCCCTAAAATTCCAAAAGCTTTGGAACAGGAGAAAGGCTTTAATTGAGATTTAAAAACAATGAAGGAACTGCAGATGTTCACGGAGGCAATTCAAAGAGTAATATGTACACATGTGATACTGTGTGTGTATCCTAATATTGTACAGACATAGGACAAGACACAGTGGTGTTTTTCTGCTGGATTCCACTATCCTACAATCATTGATAATCTCTGCATCTTGCAGCCCCTGGGCATCCTGAAAACCTGGTCTGAAATACTGTGAACTGTCCAGGAGTATGTTTTGGGTGCCACAAAGGGGAGTAGAAGGATAAAAAATTCTGATTCTGTTGCCACTTGGCTACCACAGTACCCTGCTGAATCTTGCTCCATGAATAATGGAGCTAAATAGTAAGGAAGACATGGGATAGAAAGGATCCAGACCTTCCAGTTTTGCTGTCTAAAAGTTCGTGCCACTGGGATTTGACAGATCTCAGTGTCGGGCCCTGAGTCTCAGCAATGCAAATATCAGCTTCAGATGAAAGATTTTCCTTAGGGCCAGCATTGGGCTGGTAAGGCTTGCAAGTTATCCCTCCTTCTTGCTGTGAGTTTAATGATTAACACCCGCTCCTCATGGCTGTTCTTTTCATTTTTTAAAAAGGTGAATGTTAAAGGTGTATTTCATATCACCTCCAGTTTGGCCCTGAGCTTTGGCCCATTCAGATATATCAGTTTACAATTTCTATTGGCCCTAGGGAGTATGACCAATGGAACTGGACTTGGACATCTGGAGGGCCAGGGTTTCCCATCCCTGTTTTTTTCCCCCTGGATTGCTGTGGAGCTGGACTGGGTTTTGTCGTTGTTGTAATTATTGTCAGAACAACTTTGACTTATGGCCACCCTAAGGAACCTCCTAGATACTCTGGATATTTCCATGTATGTTCTCTAGTTACTGAGGCAGGGTGTGAAATGCATTTGATAATAACTAAAAGTTTATCCTTGTGTTACCCATGGTCCCCTTCATATCCAAAAATATGAAAAACCTATATG
>CM034708.1:115222124-115238093 GCA_020142125.1 Phrynosoma platyrhinos
GTCTCAGCTCCATTTCTTGGAACCCTCTGGTCTCTTGGTATAAACACCAGGAGAGCGATCTCTTGGGCTATTGTAGCAAGCCCCTTCTAATAATATTTGAGCTAATAATAAAATTCACCTAAGGATTCGGTGCTACGCTTGTAGACATTACATATTTCTTAATGGGCCATGAAATAATACTAGGCACATAAGAAATATTGGTCTAATTTTCACCACAGAAATTGATACCACTTTAGCTGCCATGGCTCAATGCTATGGAATTCTGGGAGTTGCAATGCTATGGAATTCTGGGAGTTGCAATTTTGTGAGATAGTTAGCCTTCTCTGTCAGAAAGCTCTGGTGCCTCAACAAGCTACAAATCGCAGGATTCCATAGGCTGGAGCCATGGCAGGTAAAGCATGGATTATTTCTGCAGTGCAGTTTAGACTGTTGATTAAGGCAATATTTTGAATACACAAGATCAACACAGCAATTAGTACAGTGTTGGAGGCACCACTAGGAGATTGTGAAGCTCCACTTGGTGCACCCTTAGCTTCAGGAAACTTAGCAACTTCCTTGAAGAAGCACAAACTTGAAGCAATGATTTCTTGATTCAGGCTCCATCTCTTACATTGCTGTTGTATCTAGAATATTTATTTATTTATCTATTTAATGCCACTTTTCTCCTAAAAAGGGACCCAATGCAGCTCATGGGCAAAATTGTTTAAAAACTTTACAGTATTTTTTTTAAAAACAATTAAAATCATCTAACTAAAACCAATATAAAATTACATAAAATATAAAAAGTTAAGAAATGTAACTGGAAAGTACACCACATATGAAAACTTCCTTGACATGATTATATATTAAAAACCTGCTTAAATAAAAACATCTTTGCCTGCCGGTAAAAGAAGAGCAGAGAGGGGGCCAGCCTAGCCTCTTATGGAAAGGAGTTCCAGAGGATGGGAGCAGCTGCTGAGACAGATCTCTCTTGGGTCCTCACCAAGCGAGTCTGTGATGGATGGTTTCAGGAGAAAGTCATTCCATGAAGATCTTAAAATTCTTGCAGCTTTAATAAAATCTCAGAGTTGGAAGAGACCACAAGGGGAACCCTGTCTAACCCCCTGCCAGGCAGGAAGACACGGGGGCCTATCGCATTGCAAAATTCTTTTTTGAAAATTGGCTGGTTGAACACGGCTGGGAGCCAGGATTTAGCCAGGATGCAGTCACCCAGCAGCATCAGTGGTATTTTTAATGTAATAACTCCTGAGTGCATCCCAAAATCGACTGTAATTTGGCTGGGGTAAGTAGCCTTTAGTTTGCAATGCAAAATAGTCAAAGTACTTAGTCAAAGTACTCCAGACAGATGGCCATGCAGCCTCTGTTTAAACACCTTCAAAGGAGGAGACTCCACAACTCTCCAAGGCAGCATGTTCCACTATCGAACAGCTCTGTCAGGAAGTTCTTCCTAATGTTGAGGTAAAATCTCTTTTCTTTGAATCCATTGCTCTGTGTTATACTCTCTGGAGCAGCAGGAAGCAAGCTTGCTCCACTTTCAATATGACATCCCTTCAGATATTTAAACATGGCTTTCATATCACCTCTTAACCTTCTCTCTTCCAGGCTAAACATACCCAGCTCCCTAGGCCACTCCTCACAGGGCTCGCTTTCCATACCTTTCACCATTTAGTCAGTCTCATCTGGACACCCTCCAGCTTGTCAACATCTTTCTTGAAATGTGCCCAGAACTAGATACAATGTTCCAGGTGAGATCTGACCAAAGCAAATAGAGTGGTACTATTACTTATCTTGATCTATACATTATACTCCTATTGATACTCCTGGAATCGCATTGGTTTTCTTAGCTGCCACATCACATTGCTAACTCATGTTCAGGTTGTGGTCCACTACTCCTAGATCCTTTTCACTTGTACTGCCATCAAACCAGATGTCACCCATCTTGTATCTCTGTGTTTCATTTTTACTCCCCAAGTGTAGTATCTTATATTTCTCCTTGCTGAAATTCATTAGTTCTGGCCTAGCTTTCTAATCTGTTAAGGTCATGTTGAATTCTGAAGCTATCCTCTGGGATATTAGTAACTCCTCCTAATTTAGTGTCATCTGAAAATTTGATAAGCATGCCCTCTACTCCATCCAAGTCATTGATAAATATGTTGAATAACAGTAGGCCCAGGACAGAGCCCTGTGACACTCCACTGGTCACTTCTCTCCAGGGTGAGGAGTAATCCTTTGGGTTCGGTCAGTCAACCAATTACAAATCCACCTAACAGTTGCATTATCTAGCCCGCATTTTAGCTTTTAGCTTTTTTGCAAGTATATCATGAAGAACCTTGTCCACAGCATTCCCTTCAGCTACCAAGCTGGTAATTTTACCAAAAAAAGGAAGATAAGATTAGTCTGACATAACTTGTTTTTGAGAAGCCCATGCTGATTTCTAGTGATTGCAGCATTCCTTTATAAGTGCTTAGTGACTGTCTAATGATCTGCTCTAGAATTTTTCCTGGTATTTATGTCAGGCTGACTGGGCAATAATTATTTGGGTCCTCTCCCCCCACCCTTTTTTGAAGATGTGTACAACATTTGCCCTCTTCCAGGAATTCCTGTTGTCCAGGAATTCTCAATTTACAGTGATTCTGAGATTACTTTTGCCAGTTCTTTTAAAACCTTTGGATGTAGTTCATCTGGCCCTGGAGACTTGAATTTATTCAGAGTAGCCAGGTATTCCTGTACTACATCTTTACCTATTCTGTGCTGCATCTCCCCTACTGCATCTGCTCCATTTCCCCCAGGTTTCCGCTCTGTCACACTCTCTCAGCCTTGAAGGAAGGCGAAGGCAAATTCTCTCTGAACAAATCCTGCTAAGAAAACCCCGTGACAAGTTTGCCTTAGGGTTGCCATAAGTTGGAAATGACCTGAAGCCATACAACAACAACAATCCTGCTGTATGTGGCAGAAAGGAAATTACTTGAAATCTATTCTTACCTATCATTTTTAATCTTCTCAAAAGTTGCTTGAGGTTTTATCACTGGATGCATCTAGTCTGATTGTAAAATCTAATAATTTGTTTCTGATTTTATATTGGGTTAAAATAAACCAACCTGGGGATAAAAAAATTCTGATTATACTGGCGGATGACAGAAAATATTCAGTCATAAGCAAAATATGTATGGATTTCCAAAATAAAATTAGAAAGAACAGGAATAAAATTTGGAACTTTCTAGTCTTTTTAATCAGCCTGGATGCACCCATTATGTCTTAATGTGTACCATGAGGAATTGGGATGATCTTAATTAATGTTTTTTAATTTTCTTTGACTCCACAGTACACATATTATTAGTGATTCCATAATATTATGTTTTCAAAAACTGTTTTTCCAACAGACTTGACTCCTGTGGCTTTGAGCATGTGTTTGTTGGAGAAACTAAAAAAGGACATGAGATTCTGGGGTTGCATAACTGGGTGCAGTTTTACCTCCAAGAAAAGCTTAAGCACATTGACTACAAGGGCTATGTCGCTAGGAAAAACAAAAGTCGGGTAAGAAAACAGCCAATATGTACACCCCACACATTTATATTGTTGAGTCCTTTCATTCATGCTTCTGAACCTGATGGCCAGACCTGCCATTAGACAAAAGGAAGCAGCAGCTTCAGGTGGTAGATTCTGGGTGGCATGGAAAATGCCAGTGAGATGTTGGAGGGAGGGATATGTGTGCACATACTGCCCAGTTTCCCTTTAAGTAGTCTGTTGCTTTCAGGTGTGGTAGAGGAGGATGTCTGGTCATCAAGCCAGATGTAGCTTCTAACCTCACTGATGTCTGAGAATGGAGTGGAAGTGAGGTCACCATTATATCCTTCATCTAAGGTAGCAGAAGATCTTTTTTCCCCAGCCTTCTTTGTTTATTAGGAAACAAACTACACTCAGGAGACTTGGGGCCTTTGCAGACTGCCAGAAATTGTGCAAACTGAGTCCACTTTAAATTGAGGCACTGCCCTGGCTCAGTGCTAGGGAATCATGGGAACTGCATTTTTTTCTAAGACATTGAGCCTTCTCTGTCAGCGAGCTCTGGTGCCACAATAAATTACAGTTTCCATAATTCCTAGAACTGAGCCAGGGCAGTGCCTCAATTTAAAATGGACTCAATTTGCACTATTTCTGGCAGTCTGCAAAGGCCCTTGGTGAATTATGATGGTGTGAGTTAGATGGCCATTGCAATTCACTTTTGGGTAATTGTCGAATTCTCTGATGATCATACAATGCCCCCCTCCCTACAATCCATCGTTGTCAGTTGCAGCCCCACAAACCTTGGCATTTCTTGTTGGGTGGTGAGCAAGGTGAGGGAAACAGCAGTTATTTTCCTATAGCCAGGTGCACAGTATCTGCAGGGACCTTTGGAGGACTCTCAGAGATCCCTGCAAATGCCCGTCACAGTGTGTTCCACTATATAGACAAGCCACTACACATGTCTGTGGCTTCCTATAATTTCTACCAAGCAGGACTTTCCCCCTAAGCAGACGGCTTATTGGGCCATCTTGGGGGCAGGGAAGGGGAGGGGCAGCCGCACGATCGGCACCCCAACCCCTTCCCGAGGTCGTCCTCGGAGCAGCCGGCCCTCTGCACGGCTGGCGCTCCAAGGAGGACCTCCCGCCGCAGCATTTGCATGCGCTGCGGTGGAAGAGTCGACAAAGGTGCGCTGCAGCCTTTTGCGGTGCACTTTCGTCGACTTGTGAAAGGAGCACTGATTTAGTGCTCTTTTCAGGGACGGCGAAGCTGTGCCGTGGGACCGAGGCGTGGGGATGCCTTGGTCCCGCGGCGCAGCTTCCTGGGGCGGCCTATGGCCGCTCGTCTGCTTAGCCCCATAGTCAGGTTCAGGGGGCTGCAGCTGAAATAAATGTGGATTGTGGAAGTTGAAAGAGAGACGATCATAGCTATGTCTCATGCTATGTCTCGTGCTATTATCTCTCAATTCAGGATTGTAGAATTGAAGTTCAAAAAGTGCTCTTAAGCCTCTGATTAGCTCCAGTTCACTTGGCTAAGTTGCCATTGTCTTTTGCATCAAGTGAAATTAGCTGATGGATGTTCCATCACGGTCACCTCTCAGCCACTATCCTATTGCTTTTTGCATTTGAATACTCAGGCAGGAGGTTGCAGGGATAGCTGGAAAAGGTGCCTCTTCTGACTACTTTCCATGCCATTCAAGGGCTTCTGGGTTAGATTATTAGGGAAAATCTCTCTCTCTCATTTTCTAATGCTTTGTGTATTTGTTTTCAGCCCGATGAAGATGACCAGGTTTTAAGTCTTCAGTTCAGCTGGAAGGGACTTGTAAAACCTGTGGGGAGCACCTTTATTGGTGTTAGCCCTGAGTTTGAATTTGCACTTTACACAATCATTTTTCTACAGTCAAATGAAAGAGTTACACGCCAGAGAGTGAGAATAGAGGAATATGAACTGGAGATAGTTGTCTACCGCCATGGACGGTACATAGGGACAGCATATCCAGTTCTCCTGAGCAGCAATAATGAAGATTTATATTAAAAACTTGAAATTGAAATTCTGAAGAGAAAATTACTTTAAAAGTACTATGTTACTCTTAATTTTCTCATTTTCGCTGAATATTATTTAACATGTCCTGTGCCTTTTTGTTATTTGATAACTTTTCCTGTTTGAGGATACTGTAATGAAATAAAACAACCTATCTATATTCAGTGAGGTGGGTGTCTAATGCATATGAATATATGCTTTTCAACTACTTCCACCATTGTGTCTTTGGCTTTTCAGTAATCTTGAAAGCCCACCAAGTCCTTAACTTCCTCAGCCCACTTTTCTATATAGGCCCCTTATTTCCTTGACAGTTACCTAAAACACTTTTTAAAAAGTTTGTTTTTAAAACTCACTTTTTCAACTGAGTGTTACTGAATTACCTCATAAATTAAACTGAAGGCTCCTCTACACTGGCCAAAAGCCTTGGACCCACCTTGTATCCACTCTGATCTGTTTATACAATGCAAGGCCAGTTCCCTGGTGAATCTGGTTCTATTTTCTGGTAAGTTCTCTAGAAAATGCAGTGTCTTGCTTGCCATTGCTATGTATTGACAACTGGATTGGACCAGATTCGGTGGTGGTGGCAAGCGTCACTATCCTCAAAGGGCCAGTGCTGTCTGTCACCCACTCCCTACCTGAGCCCAGCCACTGGTGGGGAAGGGAAAAAGTCTTCTCTTCCAGTGCTCTGGGTCCTCCACTGCTGCTGTCTTCCTGGGCAAGCAGCCCCCCAGCCCACCTCTGGTGTTGACATGTCACTTGCCTGGCATCTGAATCAATGAGGAAGGAGTCACTAGATGCCCTGTTCTAATCTCACTGGAAGTGACATTGCCAGCAAATCTCTTCTACCAAGGAGTTGTTATGGACAGTGAGGCAGTGGAAGCAGTGGCAGTGGCCCCAGAGGTCAAGGCACAGGCGCTGATATGTGCTCAGCCCAGCTGACCCTTGGACAGCAAGGCAACTTCAGTCAGGTCACAGATATACTGGTGTGTATGTGTCAGAATATTCTGGGCTTCATCCTTTAGCCAAGGCTATCAAGGCAGCTTACAATTTAAAAATACAATCCTGTACAATACAAAGGATATATCAACCCCCCCTAAAAATATATTAAATCCATAACAACATTCAAATTTAACTTCAAACAAAATTATATTTTGTACAAAAAAAGTAATAATAAATGTACAAGGTTTGAAAACCATGGCCTTAACACACTAATTCATTGTCTACTCATTGTACAACACTGTAGCCTTAATAACACATGTGCCCACTATGAGACATCTGGCCTACCTATATTCAGTTCCCCCTTTTAAGAATGCTTTGTATAGTCCAGTATGCATGAATGTACAAAAAAAGTAATATTGCTGCCTTTTTAATCTTCTCAGTGTCATTTGATTAATGCATAGGCCTATATTAAACTGGATGTGCCCAGTGCCAATTAACCAAGGTGCTATTAGGACAAGGATGCAAGACAAATCTGCAAACATATTATCCTGAAGTTGGTGTAGTTTATACAGCTCTGCTAGTAGTGACTTTGAGTACACCTACAGGGTAGAAATAATGCAGTTGATACCACTTTAAGTGTGGTAGCAGCATTCTATGAAACCCTGAGATTTGTAGTTTTACAAGGTCTTCAGCCTTCTCTGAAGGCTGTGTTGGTGCCTGACAAAAAGAGTGCTGGTGCCTGACAAAACTACAAATCACAGGATTCTGGAGCCATGGCAGTTAAGTGGTCTGAAACATTATTTCTGATGTGCAGATGCACCCTAGATTATGCATTCATAGCTGTCATACAGGATTCTGGCCAACATTTTTGATATTTATTAGGGTGTAGTTAAGTGTGTCATGGAGATCTGTGATCAAGGATTCTATAGGATGCAGCCATGGCAGTTAAAGTGGTGTGAAACTGCATTATTTCTACAGTGGAGATGCCCCTTAAGTGACACTAATGCCTGGAGTGGGTGTGTCATTGGTATGTCTGGCAAAAATAATAACAAATAAATAAAAATGTTGGCCTCCAGGGTTTTTGGTCCGTCCCAAAAGTAGCCCTCAAACTATGCCATTCTGGTGCTGGTGTAGTTATGCAACACCCTCATCACACCCCCATAAGTGGAAGGAGAAAGTAAAAGTGTGGCATTTAAAACAAGCAAGGATGGCCCCTCTCATCCTAGACACAATAATAAGGCATAGGAAGTGCTATGGATTCTTCCCTTGCCCAACAAACACAAAATTGTCACCAGACATAAGACACAAAATTGTCAAGATTGTATTATTCAGTTACAGCTACCAAGCCTGAAAAAAGAGTAGACTGTTACTGGAATCACTCATGACAGAGAAGGAATTTAGGTTAGCAACTGAGGTCTAAATTGCACTGCAGAATTAATGCAGTTTGGCATTACTTTAACTGCCATGGAAGTCTGGGATTTGTAGTTTGGCGAGATATTTAGCCTTCTCTGTCAGAGAGCTCTGATGCCACAACAAACCACAAATCTCAGGATTCCATGGCTGTTAAAGTGGTGCCAAACTGCTTTAGTTCTGCTGTGTAGATTAGACGTGAGTCAGTGGGAAAAGGCAAAGCCCCAGGTCTTGATGGCTTTGCTTCTGAATGGTATTCAATATTTTCTGGGAAATAGGCTTGTTATGAAAATGCACTCAAGGAAGAGACTTTGCCAACCTGAATGCATGAAGCAAACACTGATAACTTAAAACCAAGCAAAGGTGAAGAAACATCAAGGCATCACTTTATATTAAACTGTGATAGAAAACATTATCTTCAAGGTCCTAGGAGACATATTGTAGCTACTGTTACTTCATTTCCACAGAGATTAAGGGAGTTTTGTCTTTTGGGGGAAAAACATGCCTCAGATAAAGGGAGGACATTGCTGGACTAAACTGCAACAGCTGAAAAACTTGTTCAGAGTGTTGTCACTAGATATTGAAACAGAGCAAGTTAATGTGTTTTCTCTGCTGTGGGCAGGGGAGCTGATAATGACTGTGTTGTCATGCACAAATCATCCTTGAATCAGATTTGTTTTGTCTGCTGCTTCTAACCTCTGTGGAGGAAGGCCAGTTTTAATGTCCATACCCAGAGACTTATGAGTCTGCCTAGCTTTCTTCTGTTCCACTTTGTCACTATTGAAATGATGCAACGCTTTTGGCTATAGAAGGTTTGATCCCATGTCCCCAGCTAAATTCTGGAGCCACATGGTCTCCTCAGTAGTCTGAGGAAGGGAGACCAATGAAACTGTTAATGCAAGTGGCAGGGGAACTGAAATGATCAAGCATGGGCTACAGCCCATTTTAGAGCCTCATCTGTGATGATGGTGGTGGTGAAGAAAGTTCAATTTATTACTATCATCACCATCCATTGCATGGTAATGACTCTCTTATGAATGATTGACTACCATCTTCATGTAGATCCACTAGATAAACTTTTGGAAGTTATGAAGACCAATTGTGAACAATTTTTAGATGAAATAACTCACCTGCTAGTCCACTGGTTACTGCACAAGGAAAAGAATGGATACCAGCTTGGGCTAAACCTGGAAATTCAGCCTCATTGGCCTTAACAGTGCTCCCTAGTAATTGTTGCTTCCAAAATATTGCCAAGAGTTGCAAGTGGCAACTCTCCTATGTAACTATCACAATGCAATCCTATATTACAGTGCAATCCATTTCTACATAGTGGATAATCTGTGCCAGAAACTGGATGGGGGGGGGGGAGGGTATCCCTATTGGTTCTGCTGGATCACTTTGGTTTTTCATACTAACATGGTTTACCTCTGCACTTCTTCTCAGGATGAGACATAAAGCATTGTTTATAGTGATTTCAGTCCTTCCTTGGGAATTCAGTTAGACATTTTGGCCACTGACTTGTGAGGTCTCTTGCCTCAGTGCTATTAAGCATTTTAATGAAACTGCTGTGAGAGGCTGCCTGGAGATATGGCATTACAATTCCACTCTAACTCCATCCTGTGGAATCCTAGGGTTTGCAGTTTTGTCAGGCACTACATCTCTCTGGCTGAGAATTCTAAATCCCATTCCCTAAACTGCAAATTTCCACAGGCTGGAACCATGGCGGCTAAAGTGGCATCACAGTGCTATAATTGTATAGTGTAAAAGGGCTCTAGATAGAATAATTGGATTCATGCAACACTTTATTACAGCTGAGGTAGTAGCTGTAGTAATACTGGATACCTGCATTGTAATACAGCCAAAAGTAGACCAGCAGTTCCTTCTTCAGGCAAGCAACCACAATGCAGCAGAAAGTGAAGTGTTTAATTTTCAAGACTCTTTGGTAACTGACACTTCAATAGAAACAGCCATTGTATTGGGTGTGTACCAAAGCCCATGTGAGGCCAGTGCAACCTATAATTTTGGAGATTCAAAACTGTTTTTGTTTAATGTGAAGTCAGAGGCTTTCACGGCCGGTATCCATAGATTTTTGTGGGGTTTTCAGGCTGTGAGGCCATGTTCTAGTAGAATGTATTCCTGATGTTTCGCCTGGATCTGTGGAGAAATAAGGACTCAGCAAATGCAAACGAACTTCACCCAGGGTCAGGGGGTTTCCCAGCAAACAATGGAACATTAATTAAATAGACACTAATCCCTCCATATGTCCTCCCACCCTGAGGTCTTGCCTCAACAGAACAATACACATTTAAATGCTAATTTACATGCTAATTCCCAGCTGACAATGGGCCATTAATTAAATAGATACTAACTCTCCTCACATATCCTTCCACCCAGAGGCCTTGCTCCAACAGAACAATACACAGATTTACATGCTAATCCTCTTAACCAAGGGTCACATAGTATATATACCCCTCACACCTCCATGCCACTGTTCTCTGAAGATGCCAGCCACAGATGCAGGCAAAACATCAGGAATACATTCTTCTAGAACACAGCCTCATAGCCCGAAAAACCCACAAAAACCTATGTTTTTGCTTAGTTGTCTGTGAGATCCATTGTTATAAGCCATGTACTTTGAGGTTGCTCTGTTCCATTTTATTCCTTTGCTCCATTTTTGTTTTTACCTTTCCAACAACCAGCCAGCATTCAATTGTCAGTACACATAAGGCTTTTTTTTTATATTTCTGAAAAATATGAGGGTTGTTTTTAAATGTTCCATGGAGCCAGTGCTACAAATGGAAATACCTCAATTAAAAAACAATTTGATACTCTACTTTGTAGACTTGCCTCTCTTTATTTTTGTTGCTCAGCTACTGGCTTTATCCAGAGTAAGTTTTCAATAATGGGAAAGAACCCCAAACTAGGTATTTTAAATATTTATTAGACTGGGTTTAACAGCCTTTGTACAACACAATTTGCATAAATTCTCAAGATACGTCCTGTATACAATCACAAAACCATGACATGGATTTTATACATACAGTGAAAATCAAGACTGATTTACAAGCATTTTTCTTCTTTATACAGTTTGTCATACTATTTTTCTTTTGTTTCATTTTGTACAACTTTTAGAACAAGTTTTGTAGTTTTATTCTTGGAGGACTAGAAGGCAAAAATCAAAGCGTAATTAATTTCTTCATTCAAGTGGGAAAAAAAGGAGAAGGGTTAACAAACCACCATTGATGCATGCAACATTCAGTGTGGAAATATTACATCTCTCCAAAGACTACTAATGGTGGTTGTTGCATTTTAAACTTTATTCCCAGGGTAGGTGTTCTTTTTCCACCTTCAGATCTCAGGAATGCTGCACATGTTTCTGATAAGATGATGGCACACATGCTAGTCAGTGACTGCTGAGCACCTGGGCACGCCACTTAACATCTTTACAAGATACAGTCAACTTGTATTGACACTAACATGCTTAGAACTCCAGATGGGACTCAAATTCCAAACTCATATTTGTTTCTCAATATAAAAATGCATATTTACAAGAAAGGAACAAATTAAGAAAACAATGTTCTTCAGATTACTTACTCTGAGTTCATGATATATATATATATATATGAGAGAGAGAGAATACATATGTGTATGTATGTATATATATATGTGTGTGTGTGTGTGAGTATAAAAATCATATTATATATCATATAATCTAAAACTCAGTGTGTTCTTTTGTCAAAACAATCATAGCATATACAGAAAACATTAAAATGCAACATATGGTTTAAAGAGAGAGTATCCAGATTTTATATCTAGTAACAACTTTGTCAAACTGGCCAGAAATGCATGAACAGTCCTTGAATGTGATACGGTAGTGGATTTGTACAATGAATTTCCTCTCAGTTTAACCACTTAAAAACAATGTGATTATTCAGATCATTTTACCCCCTCACATATACCGGTACATATAAGTATGTACATATGCTGACAGTTTTTTAGCTGTGGAACATTAGCTACTGTACAAATGAAAATAAAGCACTTAACATAGCATCAGGTATGATTCAAATAAAAGATAAAAATATACTATTAACATCTGTATGAAATCTTCAGGAAACTAAATGTGAATTAAATAATTCTATATTGAGCATATAATATAAGAGATGTTTACATTTTACATCTTTGTCCTATTAAAAAGAAGTAAGGTTAGCTGGTTACCAGCTACACTACTCACCCTCCCCACCCCATTGCCCTAAACAATCAAATTATTCCAACAAGCAGGCATAGAGAAAAGGAACTTGGCTGAAAGGTCCTGATGTAAAATGAACAGAAATGTCTCCCATGAGCTTGCAGTGAGGTACCTACTTCTTCTGAAATGCATAAAATAACAGTGACATAATTTTAGGGGTGAGAAGTAGGATATAATAAAGAATATAAAGTATTTATATTGCTTCTGGATACTATCCCTTTAAAGGATATGATAACAACAAAATAGCTCCACATTCATCAGAGGAACTCATATACCTTGTTTGGAAATAAGGTGAGAGCTGGATGTTATTCAGTAGAAGGGAGAAAGAGAAACAACCCATTTAAAGAAATGACCAGTCATTTGTCAATACACATACATTCTGTGCTTTTGGCTCATATTTCAAGCTTTCCCCACTGTACAAGGCTTTTTGTACAACATAGCTTTTATCTTCAGCTCAGCAGACTTGCCATATATATATATATATATATATATATATATATATATATATATAATATTCATTCATCCTATATAAAGCGCATTGTGCCATCAACAATCCACAGTTTCAAATAAATCCACAGCTGGATAACTTTAATTCATTCCAAGTTAAGAGGTTCTTGCCACTTCTGTTTAACAGAAGAAACAAAAAGTGTTTCAAGGAGGAACACAAATAGGCAGAAATATCTATACATTTTCTTAAATACCCTAAGTCCCCATGTGATTTTTTTTCTTTAAAAAAATAATTGCCACAAGAAGGGTTTTGTTGCCTTCATTAATAAAAAGAAAACTGCATTTAAATGTGATTCATCATTGCATAGAATGATTCCAGTACAGCCCAGACATTTGGTCAAAGGAAACTTGGCACGCTTTGGAGGCATCTTCTGATCTTAGCACTGATGATGTAAACATGATTTAGCAGATGGACTAGACTTTCACCAGGTCTTTGTGATACATGATAAATGTAAAAGGAAAAGAGATTCTAATCCTCTTGGGGGGAACATGCCATGTCTCATAGAAGCTGCCTTTCCTAACAAGCTCACATTCTTACAAACAACATACATTCAACTGAGCATGTGCATTACAGTGATCTGATTCCAATGACTCTGAATGCTGTTGGTCAGCTTTGGAATCAATGCCTGGTGGCTGAAAGAAGTAATGAATGAGGGGAAGTTGAAACCACCACAGAAATAATAAGTAAAGGAAAATGCGCAAAGAATTGCAAATTCTTATCTGCTGATAATGGGAACCAGTCTTTTCCTCCTGAATGCCTTTTCCAATCTGTATAACAGGACATTTCAACAGCAGCCTAACTTTATCATTTAAGAGCAACTGGCTCACTAGTAGTAAGTTTTCCACTTTGTGCTTGCTGCTGCTTGAAATCTCCATGACAACTACTGTAAGAATCATAGTCTTCCTTATAATTCTTAGCCAAAATAAAATTGCCAGCCATTTGCAGAAAATTGCACATCTCACCATTAAAAAATAATAATCATTTAGTAATGGAACTTGAAACTAGATTTTTCAGAAAATATAGATTCAGCCCCTGTGAAAGATGTCTCTATTTTTGTTTGCTTTTGGGTATGGTGAATGTGATAGGTAGTAACAGACAATTTTCAAATGGCACAGTATTTATTTTTTAGGGGAGGGGGAATGCAATTGCTTCCAAGAACTGGAGTGAAATAGATATCTGTACTAGGAGACAGGTGGATGAAATCTAAGCTAGAATGCCAGTTAATCCTGTGTTCATATGTTTGCCTCCTCATTACACATATCATTACACATCTTACAACTGGGGCAAAAAGAAATATACACCGTAGAAGGTGAAAATGAATCAGTGAGCCCCTACCTCAGGCTTATCTTGGCTGGAGATGTGTTGCTTTGTGGAAACAAAGTTTTATTTAAATCATTTCTTTCTGGAACATATATTTTAGATTTGGGGCTTTTCCCGTTTCCCCCTCTTGACAAGGGGTTCACTGTTTAAAACAATTATAAGAGGTTGCTCAGGCTGGATCCAGCTTCATGCATAGCTTGAGTGGTTTATTTACTACATTTCAGAAGCTTCTTTAACTGACCTATGAAAATAATTATGCAGGTCAACACTGCCTTAATTGAAATCAAACTTCAGGCTCTTCTTGTGTTAATCTACTGTAGATACTTGCTGATAGTGGTTTTGTTTCATGGAAAGGTTTGGCATAAATTTTGCCCATTTTTCATTGTAGAAATACAAAGCCAATTATCATAGCAAACGGGAATCATGATGTAACCATTTTTGTCTTAGTCCACAAGGAAGCCATCAATTTAGCTTAATTTTTTAATGTCTCTAGCCCATGGGAATAAATTCTGCAGGTCAGAAATCCTTTCTCTCCATTTTATAAGCAACATTTTGCCTTACAGTTCAATGTTGCAGAAGTTCTTCCTCCAATATTTTTTAATTTCCTTAGTGGAATACCACTTGTGAACATATATGCTACTTGATGCATATGAGACATCTGTAATACACAATCACACAAACTGTGAGATACAGTGTGTCATTTCTTCAAGATGATAAAATGCTTTTATTGATCTAGAACCCCACACGAGTAGGGAGAGATCAGCACAGTGGATCTAACACATGGAGCACTTCATGCTAGACATTTTGAAACATCAACACCTTGAAGTTCATAAAGGCAAGACAGATAGTGAGGCAACAATATCCATCTCAGTACTTAAAAGCCCTTTGAATCAACTCCATTTTTTTGTAAACGACTGACTCAAAAAGAGTAGGCTGAACTGCAATTTCATACACACAATAATTGCCATTCTTCTGTTCATGATACACTGTCAAATGCTCCCCCCATGCTTTTACTCTTTCCAAAATGACCATTATTCTTGTGCTTTCTGCACGTCATGTCTCAACTAATATGGAGAACTACAGAGATTTTCAATCTGAACATATTCTCCAAAGCATATAATTATGAAAGAAAAAGCAAACATGAAAAAAACCACATTGCCACCATTTAGAATAAAAAATAAATTATCCTGCCATTTGCCTGCTGGGACACCCTCTCACAACAGCAAATAGTCAGAGATGCAGAAAAACACACTTGAGTGAGAACTGGAAAGGCAGTCACCTTAGGTGCTTTTGCATAAAATGATCTCCTTTCTGATTGCACCAAGAATCAGATTGCTCTCCCATAGACTCTGCCTCTAGATGCAGCCCAGTTGTCTCCATCAACCTGCCTTCAAGTGCATGGCTGCTCTTCTTTTGCTTCATCGCCCCAAGTATTCTAACATCACAGAGTCCTCAGGTCAGTCCTCTCTGAGCCTAGGGTGGTGGTTGTCTTTTCTTTGCTGTATTTTTTAAACACAGCAAAACATGTTGACTAGCCCTCATGAAAGTGTGCTAAGTAGCCCAGAACTTGTTTTACCCCATACTTCATATTCTGAAAGCCTAGCTAAACACAACATCAAAGTAGAGTCTTAGAATCAGGCAAGCAGACTCTTCAAAGGCTTAGTGCCCAAAGATGACACCTTTGCTCAATGTGTTTGTGTTGAGCTAACCAAAAGTTTGTGCCAGTTTACTATTCTTTTCCTGAGGTCCACTTTGTCAAGCCAGATATATGCCTCACCAATCAAAGTCTTCTTCATAAACTTTCCCCCATTAGAAACGAGGAGAATCTGGAAAAAGAAGAGATTTTATGATAAATACTTGCTTTATGTTAGAAAGATCTGGATGAGTAGAGCAAGGGGTAAGAATCACACCACTTGAGCTGTTTTTATAGAATGCAGAGACTCCCCCTGATGTCCCTCTGCTAAAATTTCCCAAGAGCCATCAGAAATCCATCTAGATTTCAGCCTGC
>CM034708.1:115248325-115261746 GCA_020142125.1 Phrynosoma platyrhinos
TTCAAGTTCATCTTGCTTATTTCCCACGCTCTGTGCATTAGTGTAGAGTTGATATTTCAGTAGTGTTGGTTTGTCTTCAAAAATCTTTCCTTTAAAACATATTGCAACTCATCGCAAAGCTCAGCACACTCCTAGCATTGAGAGCTTTTCTCCTTTTTACTGTTACATATTATGAATCACAGAAATCTCTTAAGGTTTTCCAGCTAGGGAGACGTGGAAAAGTAAGCAAAATCTTTGAAATATACAGGTGTTTCAGTCTATCCAAATGCATACTCTCACACTTAATCATTAGAACTGCCTGAGAGCTAAATAGCAGCTCTAAATTTAGAACAGTCAGTTACACTGTGAACCATATGTGAACTTGTTTTTAATATATTTCTGCACACACAAGAAAGAAAGAAAGAAAGAGAGAGAGAGAGAGAGAGAGAGAGAGAGAAAAGATTTTAAACAAAATTGTGCACCTATAGGGAAAATTTTTATTTTAATGTTTCCTATGATTTTCAGTCATTTTATTTTAACTGCCTTAATATATTAAAGATGTTAAGTCCAAGAGTTACTTTTGTATGTGGTCCATTTCACCCATTAAGGGAAGACATGTTGAATATATATATATATTTTAGTGGCTAAACCTTGTGATCTGTTCTTCCAGCTTGTTGGTGAGGACTGATCCTTTGTTTCCTTTCTCTCTGGTATCAGTGTATTTTATCTGTTTAAATGAACTGCATCAACCCATACCTCTGACTGGAAATAACTCTCCTAGTTCTTTGTGTGTGTGTTTTCTTAGCTAATTAACTTCAGGCACCAAGGATAGAAATCAAGAACAGACTTAGGCCAGGAGCAGATGAAGGGAAAAAGTCAGCTTACCTCTGGGGTTTCCCAATTTGTGGGAAGAACCGCTGACTGCAACACTGGCTCCAACATAGGCTTGGCAACTGACAATCAGACCACATTACCTTCCCAGACTGTGGAAAAGGACCTGCCATAATGGATTCATGATTGCAAGCCATGCTACACCATTATATATTTCTATTCCATTGCAAACTCATGTTCATGCGTGCATGGACACTCCACCAGCAGCTGTCAATCCTGTTCCTGCCCCACCAAGCTGCTGGTCTATTTGATGCCTGTGCCACTGGCTGCTCGACTGCATGAACAATTGATTGCCCGTACTGCTCATCAGTGTGCCAAGTGACACACTGATACAGCACGATTATGATGCCTGCCCTGTACATACCCCCTTTCTGCCCCATTCCCCATGGTCCCCTGTTGGACCAGCCAGTTTGTTAATGTTTTATTAAATATAGTGTATTTTTCTCCAGTGGAACTTGATGTGTTTGTTGTCATTTCACTTCAAGGGCATGCAGTGGATTGATGGTGCAACTGACCACTTGTGTATGTGGGTGTGATAGTTCACTCTTTTCATTTTAACCCAGAGCAAACTGGAATGTATTTTGCTCTAGTGTTAGGCCCCAGAGTACAGCTTGGGTCTGGGCCTTTGCAGACTGCCAGAAATAGTGCAAACTGAGTCCACTTTAACTGTCCTGGCTCAGTGCTAAGGAATCATGGGAACTGTAGTTTATTGTGGCACCAGAGCTCTCTGACAGAGAAGGCTCAATGTCTCAGAAAAAAAATAAAATACAGTTCCCATGATCCCCTAGCACTGAGACAGGGCAGTTAAAGTGGACTCAATTTGCACTATTTCTAGCAGTCTGCAAAGGCCCTCTGTTTTCCTCCTGTTGTAGTCCAAAATGGCAAGGCTATTTCTTTCAGCATGATCCTTTGGCTGAGTAGGAATATGGCTCCATTTAGCCCAAAACTAAACGTTGATTGCCAAAAGCTTCTTAAGGTCAACAGCAGAGGATCTTTCCCCATAATCTCTTTACATTGGGGTGGGCAACTATATGTCAATTCAGGGACCTGTTCTCTGCACATAGCCTCTGGGGCTAAATCAATGACAAAGAAATTTTCCATTTTTGCACATAGGGAACTGACTGGAGTATGCTTAATCCTTTTAATTGGACTCTTATTGTAAGAACATCAGACACAATGTCGCTCACTGAGGCTAAGGCAAATGGGCTGGCATCCTGTTAGGGACATGTGTATGCATAGGTCACACTATGTAAGCATACTGTGCAAGGGATACACAGTTGGCCCTACATAGCCACAGATTCCTTATCCATGGATTCAAACATCCACTGGCTGAAAATATTATATTGCCATCCACAGATCTGAGCTTCCTCAGATGGCAAGCCCTGGCTTTTTAAATGGGCGCATGTGTGCATGCCCATTGAAAACAATATTTGAGCATCCATGTTTTTTGCTATCCATGGGGGTGGGGGGCACAACAGATCCCCCCCAATAGCAAGGGAGTACTGTATATTCAACATGCCTCCCCTTAGTGTGTGAAGTAGGCTGTGTATAAGAGTATCTCTTGGACTTAACATCTTTAATTTATTCAAGCTGTTAAAATAAGCAGCTTGAATAATAGCAGCAGAATCAGAGTTGCACAGACAACATGTTCTTCTGTTGCCTTTTCTTTGTAAATTGTGCATCATGCATTATGTGTTGTGGCTGGGGATTATGTACTGCTGCTGTGCAATGTATACTTTGCATTGTGGCTGTTCATCAAATATTGTGCATTACACAATGGCACTCAGTCACTCACATGTGCTGTGCAATGTTGCTATTTTGCATGGGGATTGTGTAGTATTTGTGTAATGCATGTCTATATGCAGATATTTATGTAATGTTGAGGGGATGTTGGATTGCAGACATGAATAGATAGCATTGAAGATTAAAATTAATTGTGTAAGGTCCTTGAAAAAAATAATAAAAAAAATGACAGAATGCATCGGTTTGGTAATCAAGGAGTGTGGAGCATTTGAAATATTCTCATCTCTGTTCTAGTGCTTCTTGGCTGTACATTTTTAGCTCCTATATGCTGGTGTACTCAAAAAGAGATTAAAACTGTTTTGCAGTCTCTCCCACTGTTTGGAGATGAAAAGAGTAGTAACAAAAAAGCTCCTTTCAGAGATCACCCATTTTACTGTCAACAAGAAAGAAAGGCTGCTTCGGTGGGGAAAGCTTAAAATATAACAGTACAAGTATCAATAGCTTGCTTCATGAAAGCAAGCTCTGGTGGGGAGTTTTGCCACAAGGGCAGGGGGAAGCAGAAAGTCTTTCTCTCTGCACAGACTGGTTGGTGATCTGCCCTTCACCTTTTAAGATTAGCTTTAGATTTGGCCTGGATTTCTAACGTTGCTCATGTATGCAGCAGTGTGGGAGGACAACTGCTTTGGAGAGGAGTGTTGATCTGTTCAATTTGTCTAAAAGGAGCAGATAGAAGTAAGAAAGCAATTTTGGTGTTTTGAAATCTTCATTTCTTCAGCTTGGTTAATAATGGTTTAATAACCCCTTTCTCCAAGATCTTGGATTAAGGGCCCTTGACTCATGACTGTTTTTATATGTTTGGGGCTGTCTGACAGTGGTGTCTTTCAATATCATTCACTGGAACTCGGACAGCACTCTGTTATGTGTGAATGCCCATGATTAGAACTGGATTAGGTAAATCCATTAAATAAAATTCTAGGCACAGTCTATAATTTACCTTCCACTTCAAAAGAGGGGGGAAAATGTGAGAAGCAGGAAGCCAATAGTGAAGATAAAGATTGAGTGGTGGGAGACTTCTAGAAAAGAAAGGGATTAGCCAACACAAGAAATTCACTCCTCTGCAATTACAAACTTTGCTGTCTATTTCTACATAGACAATGGGATGACATCTTTAATGGCATCTGATGGCAACAGATTAGGAGCTGTTGCCATCGGGGGGGGGGGGGGGGGGGGAGGACCATATGGGATGCACATCTCTTTCTTCTCCAACATCTCATTGCCAATTTTCGCCTCCAGCCCCTGCTTTCTGAGGGGCACACAGATTAGGAATGGGTGAGAATTTCATTTTTTTAAAAATAGAATCTACCAACATACACAAGGGATGGAAAGAATTTGAGGTGGCAAAATAAATAAAACAGACAACTCCATCCATCCAAGCCAACAGCTTTTAGGGTATAGTTCTTAAAGATCTGAAAACCCTTTTACACTATACAATTATAATGCTATGATTCCACTTTAACTGCCACGGCAACATTTTAAGGAATACTGGGATCTTCCCTTTGGGGGATACTTAGAATTCTCAGCCAGAGAATTCTTAGTGCCTCACCAAACTACAAGACCAAGAATTCAATACAATGCAGTCATGGTGGATGTGTGGAATCATCATGCTCTATTTCTGTAATGTGAAAGGGCCCTGGGATGGAAGACATGAAGGAGTCAACCAAGTTAATGCCAAATTGGGCTGCCATCTCTTTTTTTTCTTTTGCTCCCTGAGAGACTCCTCATATTTAACATCTTATGCTATAGGCAGCCATAACATGGTCCTCTCCATATCTGTACCTACTTAATTTGGTCATTTGTACCAAATGAAATTGAGAAAAGGTGAATTTAACTTCAGTTCAGTGTTGAACAGTTTTTCTGTATTTACAAAATTCTTCCTATGTGGGATGGAAAGAACTTAGGGTTTCAACAATGCAAATATGGGAGAATGCAAAACTGATGATTTTCCTACACCTGGAAGGCGTAGAACTGTGACATGTGGGGAGTTATGTTAACCTCCATAGCAAAACAGTTATGGATAAGTAAATCTAGGTAAATTTTTGTATCCACAATCACTACTTAGACATGATTGTGACACTATTGCCATGATCATAATTCCCACTGCAAAACTACTTAACTAAGTACTTAACAAAGTTGCTCATACAGAAATCTGACTATGGGTTATATTAAAGCCTTTGGAGCCCAGTGACTTTATCCCATTTTTACATGTACATGATTTTGAATGCTCTTGTTTTAAATTGTCATATGATTTACTATATTTTAGACTATTTAAATATTCTTTTACTGTTTTAAATGATATATGCCTTTCTTACATGGTTCCCTGAGATCTTTTGATTTAGGGCAGATTATAAGTATGTTATGATAGCTAGCTAGCTAGATAAGCTATTAACAACACAAACTATATATACTGAGGGGGGAACATGTCTATGAGATTAATAGGGATTATTCCAGAGTTAGCACCCATAGAACTCCAATCTCAGTTATAATTTACTAGATATAAATAACACTGCAAAGAATGAAAATGTGCGTCATCATCACTATCATCCCCTTAAAGTTTTAAGCACTTCTTTGTTTATTTTATTATAATCTTTTGTTGTTATGTGTTGCCAAGTTGGCTTTGAATTATAGTGACCCTATGAAAGCAAGACCACCAAGAGACCCTATTATTAACAATCTTGCTTCAGTTTTGGATTCTGGCTTACTTGCATGAGTCAATGCACCTGTAATGGTGTTTCCATCTTTTCATACTGCCTATGACCCATGTAGGGTATTATTGTAAGTGGGAACCTGAAGCTGAGACTTGCCTAAAGTTACTTAGTAGTGTGTGGGAGAAGTGAGATTCAAAACAAGAACTTCTTGATTTGTAACTTTGGTCTTTTAGCCACTATCCTATATCAGCTTTCTTGACTAGTATGATACAAGGCCATAAAGCTACCAAAAACTGTCTGCTTCCTTGTCTTTTGAGAAATGTTTATTTGAAGAACCAGACTACATTAAACACTGTACCATCTCCACACAAGTTTCTGCAACTTGCCATAAGTCATGGTAATAGCAATGCTCTCGACCTAATGTTCAGGGCCAATGTAGATATGATAGAGGCTATCTTCAGTCTTTTTGCCTGGCCATATAGCAAATCATTTGTTTGCTGCACTCGCCATACAGAGCAGGACATTTTCTCCAGTCAATTTGATCCTGCTTTTGCTCAAATAAACAAAATATCAATCAAGCATGTTAAACTGGAGTGGAGAATGGCAGACTATTTTCTCTTCATGGACTATGGAGTGATTGAAGAGGAAACAATAACCTAACCATAACTTTTGTATTCATGATCACTACTTATTAGTCACAATTGCCATGATCATAACTCTTCTCCCAACCTACTTTACCAGGCATCAGCTGCATGGGGAGAAGGAGGGCCATTCTACCAGTGATCTGAGCACAGCTGAATTATGTTTCTGTCAGTTTTTTTTTTTGGGGGGGGGAAGGGGAACGATACACCAGGAGAAGTTATTTAGTAAAATGCTTCATTAAATATAAGCCAGTGCAAGATTCTTGCCAAAATATATAATTTCTAAAATGGAAGTTTCAGATTTGATTACATGTCACTTTAATGAAGAGACATGTACACACAGAGAAGCTGGTTGATGCATTGAGTGGCATTCTCTGGATTCCATTGCAGGCCACATCCCTCCATCACTGCCAAAATTCAGCAGTGGGTGGCAATTGGAAGTAACTGTGGCCAAAACAGCCAGACTGTAATGCTTAATCAAGATCCACATGCTTTGTATACCTTTTTAAACCATTAAATGGGTTTTAAGGTGCTGCAACACATTTTTTTGTGGTACATTGCCTGAATTGGCCCTAGTGGTGAGGACTTCAGGGTTTTCAAAACTGGTCAGAGGGCAAATTGTGCCAATGAGCAGTATGGTGACAACCCTTGCAGTACTGGCTATTATGGGGACCCTTGGGTAGAGTGTCCCCTTCCAGCTCCTTGCTCTTTCTTAGTATTTAGGTTAGGAGAGAACTGCTGCTTCTTCCCTCTAACTATCAAAATTATTTTGCCTTTTCTGGCTAAAGAGAACAAAAAAAGGCATTTCCTTACATCCACTCATCCATGTTCTCTCTGATGTTAGCTATCCCCCCCTGCTTTTCTTTCTCCCAGCTAAGCAGCCAGTAGCAGAGAGAACAAGGAAGGAAAACAACCAGGACAGTGACATCTTTTTCATGGGGGAAAAACAAACCACCCCCACCCTTTTTCAGAGAGTGCAAGAAACAGGTAGCATGATCCCTCCTTACAGATAGCAGAAGAAAAAGAAAAAAAAGCTTTAATTTCTGAGGCCCACAAAGGTTGTGAGATTTTAATGCAAGTGTTTTGAGTCTTCCTGACACACAGGGCCCAATGCTGCTCATGAATAAACAATGATATTTTCAAAGAAATGGATTTAAAATGCAAACAGTCCATCCAATAGGTTCTCTGGCTTTTCTTTGCAAACGAAGATTCAATCCAATAGGTTAAGCCTGCTTTTAAAAATGATCTGATCATCAGCTACTATATTCCAATCACAAAGAAGAAAGACTGAAAACAACCATGCTGGTGTTTGGATACATAGCTCTTGATTCATAGCATTGACTACAAAAGCTTGGGGAGAGCCTGCTAAAGACTAGTTTGTCTAGTTTGTTTCTCATCATTTAAAACAAACATTTTCTTTCTATACATTAAACAATTTGAATGGGAAGTACAGCAGCTATAAATGTCTTGGTGCTAATCAAATCATGAGACCTTAAACCACTGAAATATGCTGTGGCTCAGCCCAGACTTTGCCTTGCTACGTAAGTTAATCAAGGATTAGTACTTAAGCTCAGATCCAAATTTATGAGGTTAAAGACACTGAAATTACATTTAAATTGTTGGGTTTGCATCAGGCACTAATACCGAAGACAGCACTATTGCAAATGGCAAGTTCAAATAGTTAATGTAGTCCAGCACGTAATTCCTTTTAGTGAAATGCTGAGAGAAACAAAAATGGATCTGAAATGAAGATAAGTGTGCAGTGTGAGAAAGGAAAGACAAATTCAACAGCTCCTAGTGTTGCTTAGAGAATACAAAATGTGGATCAGAATAGCAATCACTAAGTAATGTGAAAGCTTTCATTTATTTGTATAAGCAGATGTCAGGAATGGCTGAAATTCTATTTTGTGATCTGATCTTAAAACCATATACCCTTGATAGTCCTCTTAGAAGGGGGTCACTAAGGGGCAAGGGGAACATTTTGCTACAAGAGGAAAATATACAAGTTACAGGCTATTCACAAGGTGCGTGTGTCCAATTGTCCATGTGTATTTACTCCCTTGTTTTCTGATGGAATTGGAATGAGGTTTCAGGGCAGAATTTTAAAGGGTCAGCTTTCTCACTCAGGGGAGAATACTAGTGGCGTATCAGCAACTTGTATGTAAGAAGGCAAGCTGAACATGAGGAAGCAGGCTGGTACCAAGGTTTTGACATCTACTCTTGAAATACTCTTGGTTTTAAAGAAACAACTGTGCACCTTTGCAATCTACCAATTCTGATTCTTCCTAGCCAGCTGGTACTTCTAAAGTTATAGGATCCAGGACAGATTTACACAAAACAAAGCACATAGCTGCTGCCATACACATGCCATTTGCTACTCCTCCATGTGTTCTGTGGGGCTGCTTAGAAGATATGTTTACATAAACTGGCCTTAAGTGTTGTGTGTAGCCTGGAAGTTTACATACTGCCTAGCAGAAATCAGTCTGCCCTTACTGTAGCTTTGTTATTCCAGTGCTTTGCTAGTGATGGTAAAATGCTCCCTAATTGTGAAGGATGTACTATATTTAGCAAAATATTACCAAACATCCTGCTTCAGGAAGCTCATGGAGACTGAGCAGAGATGCATCAACTAGGAATAGCTAACCCAGTAGAATTTGTGAGTGTGTGAGTGTTCATATGTTCCTACATCATAGGGCTTAATGTTATTCAGATGCCACTGTGATGGAGAATGGCTGTGTAGTTACTATTTAATGCATAGATCAGGGGAAGAAATAGATAGATAGATAGATGTACTGATAGATTTCTGGATGACTTGCAGGTACTGTTCCCATATCATCCAGGGAGCTGGATTTTACCAGGATTCTAGGAATGTCATTCACTACCATTTGAACCATCACGTGTCCTGGATTCCAAGGTTTCATATTTTTTTTTAAAAAAGTAAGTCTCTAGCTATTGTGGAGATGAGATGTGGGGTTCTATCAAATTCTATCAAGAAACAAGACCACTTAGGAATTTCAGGTGTCAGGGAAGTGAGGTAAAAGTGGTGGTGCACAAGAAGGCAGTAAAGTAGCCAGGGAGGGGTGCAACATAAAGTGAGGGTGAAGAAGCACTAGTGGCTGGGTGCAAGAAAGAAGGGAAGGCACCATGAAGGTGCAAGGTGAGGTAGGAGAGGGAATGGGAAGATGCAAAAGCAAGCAGTGCTAGCAATGGATCACAAGAAGAAAGGGAAAGGTGCACTGTGAGGCCATGAGGTGCGGTGAGAGGGAGATGGGAAAGTGAGTGGTGTGAGTGGTGGAATGCAAGAAGCAGGAGAGAGGCACATTACAAAAGTGCAAGGTGAGAAGAATAGGAGGGAATGGAAAGTGAAGGGAGGGAGAAAAACAGGAGGGAGGGGAGGGTAAGAGGTGCAGTGGCAGGCTGCCAAGAATAGGAGAGGTAGGCATGATGGGGGCAAGGTGAAAAACAGGGAGAATTGGTGTTAATTGGTGAAAGAAGGGGCTAGGAGATGCAGCAAAGGGCAAATATCACGAGAGGAGGATATTGCAAAGGCATGAGGTAAGTCCAGGAGGAAAAAAGAATGGGGTGGGGTGAGTTAGCAAGGCAGCAGAGATTCTCAGGAGGAAGGAAACAATACATTTCATTGATTCCAGTTTCTGCTCCCTGAAATGGCTGTCTTATGATGCTACTCTGAAGAATGAAGGCAGGAAAAGGCAAGAGAGGAAAGGGTCAACAGAAGCCTATTAAGGTAGATGTCTCATGTGGGTCTTTAGATTTTGGAGAAACATTTATCACTTATTTTACCAACATGATAGCTGATCCTGATCTGATGACAACACAAGCCCTGCAATGGCTATCTATGCTCTCAGTCATGGGCAGTCATAAAAAAGATAGACCTCTTTTAAGAATGGAAGGAGTAGATAATCATGCTCCACATTGTACTACATGTCAAGTGTAGGAATAATAATGTAGAGGATGTGTCCTTGCTTCTAAGTTTACTTGGATATGGAGGTGTACTTATTTGGGTGGTGGCATGCAGCCTAATTTTATCTGTGTTTGCTCAGACACAAGCCCCTTTGGACACTGTAGACTATGGAACTTATCGCTCCACAACCCTCCCCCACCTTCTTACGTCTCCTGAATTCAACCTTAATTCGGGAGGCATCTGGATATCATCACAGGGATTTTGCTGCCAAATCCACTGCCTGCATCCAGCCCAGGCCAAACCCAGGTCCCAGGGGTGTGCTTTTTGAAACTGGAAGTTTTCTGACTTAAGGAAATGGCCACTGGAGCGTCCTTGGGACCCAGGCTGGACGTGGGCAGTAGATTTGGTGGCAAAATCCCTGCGATAATATCTTGATGCTGTCTGAATAAAGTTTGAATTCGAGAGAGGTAAGAAGTTTTATTTAGCGGTGAGATAAGCTCTTATATTAATTTACTTTTACTCAAGCCACCTGAGGTTGAGACAATAGGGCTATACAGGTGTCATCTCCTGCTATTGCAAAGGACAGGATATAATGATTTATAAAGCATCTAAAGGACTTTCAAGGGTTTTTACAGTTCCCGGCTTTCTGCACTTTTTGGCATGACTTTGAAAACTAAAAATAGAAATTCAATCCCCATTGTAGTTTTGTAATGCTGTTGCAAGACTTCAAGATGGCCAGTTTGCTCTGCAATGTCTTGAATCAATATCCATTTCCCTCAAATCAACACTCATATGGTTAGTGACTCTAATGCTGTATTGATTAAAATGATACTTATAGGATAAGCCATGATTTTAAAAAGAAATTGGATCTTTTGTTACACATAAGATTAATTTTAGAGTCAGCAGATTGTTTAGATGACAATGTAGCTTACCAGCCAGCCACTTAAGGATGGAAGAGACAAGAATTTGAAATAGTATGCAGGATTATTTGTTGATGTGGCCTGGACCTGGACCTTAATATAGAAAACAGAATCTGATTTTATGGTAGCGAATAGTATACAAATTTGATGCTCATCATTTTCCCACATACAGTGGTAGGTATTTCTGTTTCTTCTTCATTGACCAAAGCAATTGTGTTATGAAGAATTTATTCTGAAGAGTTAAAATAAATCAAGTACATCTCCAGGAACAATCATCCAGCAATTGACAATGTTAACTGGGTTGCCAGTTCAGGATTATCCTAGTCCCTGAGTGCTCCCCCTTTGGTGTGGGAGTGGCTGCTCTGTCCCCAGGCTTCCTCACAGGGGAGAAAGCCTGGGAACAGAAGATCAAAGGGGCAAACATATACCCTTCCCATAATGGATAACACCATAGTTAATGGCGTCACTGGGCCCTGAGATTTCTGGACCAAACCCTAAGACCTAGGGATGTAATTAAGTGTTATGTGCAGTATCAGTCCTAGCTGTTCACAGCTTGTAATTCACATACACTCATGCTCACACATACACACAGAATATATTTTCCTGTTTGGAAATTAAGAAAGAAATCATAGCTAAAGGTGATGTTCCCAGATCAAGTTGAAATGAATTTCTTTAGGGAAATGGTATAACAAATATCTAGCATACTTGCTTTCAGCAAGAAAGTCATGGCAGAGCAGAGCAGAGCAGAGCAGAGGGTGAGCCCTAATACCACAGCAACTGGGAGGGGAGAAGGAAGTTAAGTGACTAAATATATAGACCCCCTTGGAGAGTTTTTGCAAACTGCAGGAATAAATCAATGAATTCTTACAAACTGAAGCATTTTCTTTTTGTACTAGCTGAGTTGAAGATTTGCATCCAGCCCTTTTCTCTTGCCCAGAGCTCAGTGTATCAAAACTAGAGAATTAGTATTCTTCCCTCCTACATGGAGGTGACCCACAAAAATTGAGACTTGGAGCCGGGCTCTGAGATATGGCAAGCTTATAACATCTACTTTTTACCTTCATGCTTGCTTGTGAAATAATGAACTGTTACATATGTTTCAAATGATTACCATTTCATAATTGTACTCCCATTGGGCTCCCATTGAAATTATTGAACAATGCACCTACATGTACTAAAATATTAACAATAGTAAAATTTGAGAATTAGCATTATTATTAATTCTACTACTTGGATTATATACAATGCAATTGTTACCATTACACACCAGTATCATATGATTAAGAAACATTATTGGGGAGGGGAAGGTTATGCAAATAGATTAGTGAGCCTGCTTCATATAGATACGAGTTGGTTCAGTTTTCAGTATTTCTACAGGAACAAATGTATAGACACAGCTGAAAATGGCAAATATGTGAACATACAAACCTGCATCATACACCTGGACAAGGGCTATCTATTTGAATTGGCAGTGGCTCCCCAAAGTTACAGGCAAATATTTTCACACACGCAGGACAAGAGCACTAACAGAGAGATAGAAACTAAAGGGAAACACACTTGCAAGAGCAGCTAAGGGGAGCCAAAAATGACAAAGCAAGCAGGAAACATTCTCAGAAAGACAAACCCCATCAGAAGCAGCACCATACATAAAATAGGGACATGGAATGTGAGAAGCATGAGCCAAGGGAAGCTAGACTAAAGGCCTAAGCAGACTGCCAGAAATAGTGCACATTAAATTGAGGCACTGCCCTGGCTCAGTGCTAGGGAATCATGGGAACTATATTTTTTTCTGGGACATTGAGCCTCCTCTGTGAGAGAGCTCTGGTGCCACAATAAATTACAGTTCCCATGATTCCCTAGCACTGAGCCAGGGCAGTGCCTCAATTTAATGTGCACTATTTCTGGCAGTCTGCAAAGGCCCATAGTGAAAATGGAAATGCAGTGCATGAACATAGCAATACTGGGGGTGAGTGAGGTAAAATAGAGTGAGTGAAGTAAAATGGACAGGAAGGGGCCACTTTGAATCAGACAGAATTAGAAGGGTGCACAGCATCAGGGCATCGGGGTGAAGTTGGGGTGGCCGGCATGTGGCTGCCCTGCCCAATTCCACCCCCAGACTGGCCCTTTGTGTTGGTCTGCATCGGCCCATAGTCTCCAACCACACATGGAGATAGAAATCCCAGAGGTCCAAACAGGGTTCAGGAAAAAAAGAAACACCAGAGATCACATTGCAAATATATGATGGCTAATGAAGCATAGGAGGGAGTTCCAAAAGAAAATCAGCACGTGCTTTAAAGAATACAGCAAAGCCTTTACTGGATAGATGGTGAAAGGCTATGGAACACCCTTAAAGACATGAGAGTACACACATCTCCCATGACAGTCCAAGTGAAGAAACATACTGAGGACAAGAGGCTATTGTCAGGACAGAACATGGTGAAACAGAATGGTTCCCAATTGGCAAAGGAGTCAGACAAGGCTTCATCCTATCACCTTACTTATTCAACTTATATGCAGAACATATTGTAAAGAAAGCAGGCTTGGACATGGAAGAGGGAGTAGTGACAATAAAAGGAAGAAATATCAACAATCTGACATATGCTGACGACACCATAATACT
>CM034708.1:115261846-115278777 GCA_020142125.1 Phrynosoma platyrhinos
GAGATAAAACATTGATTGGAATGGGTACTGCAGCCAGGAAATCAGGAGAAAATTAAAAATGGGGAGGGCAGCTATGAAAGAACTAGAAAAGATCCTAAAATGCAAAGACATACAACTCAGCATAAAAGTCAGAATCATACAAACCATTGTATTCCCTATTACCATGTATGGATGTGAGAGCGGGATAGTCAAGAAAGAAGATAGGAGGAAAATCAACACATTTGAGATAATGTGGTGCTGGAGAAGAGTGCTGAGAATTCCATGGACAGCCAAAAGGACAAACAAATAGGTCGAGCAGATCAAGCCAGAAATATCCCTAGAAGCTAAAAAGACAAGACTTAGGACCATGCAGACCAGCCAAAAAGGCTGGCCTGGAGGTGGAGTTGGGGTGAGGTGACACCAGCTGTCCTGATTCCACCCCAACTCTGCCCCGAGATCGCCACCATGCCGTGCACCCAACTGCACAGTGCATGGCATCAGGGCAAGCCATTTGTGTAGCGTGCACACACAAAGTGCCAAGGGGGTGCAAAAGAGCTACAATGGCATCTCCAAGGGTGGCTTTTTGCCACCTCAAAAAAGAATGGCATTTGCCAGCTCTTTTTGGAGTGGCAAAAAGCCGTATTGGGGCCACAGAGTGTGGTTGCCATGGCCCCAATCTGGTGCTCCCAGGGGTGGCACAGAGCTAACCCTTAGGGGCTGTCTGTATCAGCCCTTAGACTGTCATACTTTGGGCAGATCATGAGAAGGCAGGAATCATTGGAAAAGACAATAATGTTAGGAAAGGTAGAGGGAAGTAGGAAGAGAGGAAGGTCACATGCTAGATGCATGGACTTTATTAAAGAGACCACGAATATGAGTTTGCAGGAGCTGGTTAGAGCAGTAGAGAACAGGGGGCCTGGAGATGTCTCAACCATAGGGTCACCCTGGGTCAAGATTGATGCGAAGGCAGTGAACAACAACAACAAAGCCTTGCCACTTGAGATAATTTGTGCTGAACATGTTATGGTTTGAAACTATTGCATATAAATTGTGTGCTCTCATTTTCTTATTATTTCAGAATCTTGAATCTCCTGGGGCAGGAAATGGATTTATTCCCTCCTCCTCAGCCAGAGTGACCCCTGACTGATTGAAGCAATGCTTTCTCTTATACAGACAGTTTGTTGCCATTTATTCCCATGGGGAAAAGAGATGCTGCATTTAGAATCATCTTGAAGTCAGTACAAAAACTGCCCAGGACCCTTAACACTGTGTAATTCATCTTTCATGAGAAGAGACCTCAAAAGAGATATTGATGCAGACTACTGTCTTGAGCTATCATCCATTCCAGTAGCCATAATTCTCTCACTACTGCTACTTCCAGGAGAAACATCTGTAAACTGCCTTAGAGCTTAGTTTCTAAAGTAGTTGTGCTTGTAGTGGAAAAACCAACTGTTGCAAATTAACTCCCAGCATCCACAGTTCTTTGCAGAGCTTGATGCAGAACAGGGGACCAAAATAGTTTAAAAAGATAGGTTTATTGCCAGCAGGTCCCAACGGAATTAGCATTCAGATCATTGAGCAAAGGACAAGCCAAGATGGCCATAGTTTTATGCACTCACAGACAAAGAAATTCAAAGCTGACATTCTATTGGATGCTCTAAACTTTAAACACACAGAATCCTGAGTGTTGAGAATACAGATTTCAAATACATTATAATATGCTTAAGTTACCATGTTGCCATGCCAACCACATACCAAAATCTTTTATCAGTAAATAAATCGGTGTGTACCAGGCAGAAAGCCCCTTTGCACAAACAAGAGTAGCTGCCAATGATTTATTATGGCTCTCTGGCCCACGCTGGCACCTAATGAAGGTCTTTAATGCATCAGGTTACCAGGCCTGGGGTCAAGCTGTATCTAAATAACCCTCTAGCATTCTTTGAATTTAAAACTTCCAGCATGTTCCTTAGAGGCCCACTTCCCAGAATCCTTTTCACATGGCTGCTTGACCATTATTTTCTACACATAATAGAACACATCTCTAATTTAGGCATATAAAACATTAATTAAATAAATTCTCCTGCCCCATGCTGGCATGTATGCATCTTACAAAAAAGTCAATATATAATTCCTACAAACTTCTAACACAATGCTAGTAAAATGGTAGTCCATGGACCTGTATCAGTCTATGATTCATCAACTGCTGGTCCATGAACCAGCAGGAAAGAAAGAAAAAAATATAGTCATCAGGCACAAATATGACCCTGGTCCCTGACACATTGGGGAATGACAGTCTCCCAAGTGAGAAACCTGAAGAAGCTCTGTCCTAGGGCACATTCCAACATCAAGATATTCATTTTACCTTCACCCTCTGTTAATCCTACTCCTGACTGCTTCACTGCTTCTTGCCCATTCTGGTTCATCTTTCCACTGTGGAAAAATACAATTGAGCAGCTGTTAGAAAGCCTCCCACTAGTAATGCTGCAAAATATAAATACACTGAAGAACAAAGACATTTACACTTTGATTCAATTTGAAATGTTCACTCTCTAGCACCCACAGCCCACATTTAAGGTTTTACCATTTGAAAAAGGCAGTGGTATCCAGCAGGAGGGAAACATGTCCATCTGCTTATGCATTTTCCCATGCAGCTGTACACATTTTACACAAGCTGTATTTATAGTCAGGTACATGAGACTGACTTTCAGAAGAGATCCATTAGTGGCAGGTAACTTGATTCTTTTCACACAAGGAATATTGTTACCAGGGATAGGGAGACAAGGAGATCTCACAGTACACACTGCACTCTGTTGAAGATGTGGGGTTCCCTAGTACAAACATTTGGCAGCTTAATATTCTAGTAGCAACATTCTGGCAGCAATGTTGATGCTGGGGGGAGTGGGGCCAGACGTAGGAGTTTATCACACTGGGAGTCCTGTGCAGAAACTCTGCTTTAAGTAGAAAAAACACACAAAAGCTGAAGCAATTTATTAACGGGAAGCAATTTATTAACAGGATACAGTGTGAAAAGTGAAAGTGATGCTAAAATGGGGTTTATCCGAACAGAAACTGCTTTTTTTTACTTTTGGAAAAACCCGAAAGTAAAAAGAAGCAGTCAATGGGGGGTTTCCATTCAGATTAACCCCATTTTAACCCCAGTTTAACAGTGACGTAGTCTGAAAAAACATCTGCTTTTGCGTTTTTTTCTACTTTAAACCCCCGTTTTCGCACGGTATTTCCTCCGTGTGATAAACTCCCTAGAAAGGGAAGGCACCTAACACCATAAAATGACTTCAAGAATTAGCTTGTATCTCTCACACATAGAAAATTCACCAGCAGTAGTAGGTTTTTGGGAGGGGAAGGCAGTAAGCAGTTGCTTACTCACAGTTTATGCATTTGTTACTAATGATAACAACTTTAAGAAAAAAAGAAACTTATTGATGTGCTTTGTAATGCTGGCTTTGTAATGCAGTCAGTACACTCAGGAAACACTGAAGTGGAAGTGGACATTAATGCTTAGGGCCAGTGTCCAACTCACTCAGCCCTACAGCTGATCTTGAATGTGTGAATGCTTTGCCTGCTCAAGCACCATGGGCTTGAAATGTTTGAGGTTTAATTTATACCTCTCCATTTCCCAAGCATGGGATCCAAAGCAGCTTACAATAATTTGTAAGAATTTGTAAGAACATTTGACATTGTTGCCTATTGAGAGATGGGCAAGGGGCCTCAGTCAGTAGCCAGTCTGAAGAGTCCCCCACTCCATAAAGACTTTCTACCCCCTCTTTTACGTCCTGCTGATATAACAGAGAATATTTGAAGAAGAAGAACAACAAAGCCCTCTTCTCTCTGGGTCTGCCCTTCCATTTTCTTTCCACTGCAGGAAAATGCTTGCAGAAAATATTAGTGCTTTTAACAATATCAGAACCATGTCATTTGCTAGCTGGCAGTTAACTAATTCATCATTTCCTCTACTAACAGGCCAGATACATTTGATTAGAATGTATTTTTAAAAGGATTTTCTCCTCTTTATATCCTGTATTAAAAGCTTGTGCTAAGTATATTTTAGGGGAATGCCTGTTTTTCCTCTCTGAAAACCCTGTTCAATTTTCTTCATTTGATGGAAATTGCTTGGTAGAGATGGAGATAAGAGACCCCATTTCTTTTCTAAACAATCCAGACAGGTTTGGCTGTTGGCATTTGTTTGTTGTTGTTATTTTCTATCAAATTGACTTTAACTTATGAATGAGAGACCTCCAACATCCCTGGTCACTGGTTGCTCTTCTCAGGTCTTGCAAACTTAGGGCTTTAGATTTCTTGATTTAATCATTCCATCTTTGTGTGGCCTCCCTCTTTTTGTACTGCCATTTGCTGTAACAAGCAGTTATTGCTATTTTTATAGAAATGCAACCAGCAAGCAAACAAAACTAGCTCTTCTATTTGTATTTGTAGAATCTTTGCACCCATGAGACTTATTTATTATGCTGTTGGCTGACAGTGAATATTTTGTAGTAATTTTCTTGTATGTGTGTATTTAAAAGAGCTCTATATTGCCCTTTAGCAGGGCTTACAGGTGGTCTCCAAAATGAAGGGGAAAAAATCAAACAAAACATAAAGAAACTCATACTGGACCTGACCAAAAGCTTATCTAGCCCAGCATTCTGTTCATACACAGTCTCTGATCCATTGCCAAGGGGAAGATCACTCAGCAGGATCTGAATGCAACAGCTGTTTCCTCCTTCTGCTTCCAGCAACTGGTGCTGGGAGACATACTACCTCATCACTGTAACTAATGCACAGCCATTATGACTTGCAGCCATTGATAGCTTTGTCTTCCATCATTTCCCCCCAATCTCCAATCCTCATTTAAAGCTGTCTAGTTTGTTAGCTATTATTACATGGTATGAGAGATGGTTGAGAGAAACGACATGTGCTTAGTTAAAATCTCCCATAGGAGTGCTGTTATGAAAGGTATTTATTATTGCTGTTAGGATAATTGTTGTTGAGTTTTTATTGGTTTTAGGACTGATTGGGAAATGGGTACACAAATTCAAAACAAATAGGTACACAGATGTTGGCTGTAGACCAATGCGTAACTACCTGAAAGTAATATTCCATGTTAATATGGAAGGCTGACAGCATGAATTTGTATGGGTAAGTGAAAATGGGATTGCAGTTTTCGTTCAAGTGATGTACTGAACTTCTGAGCAAACAAGCACAGGACTGGATTGCTCCTAAGTATGTACTAGAGGGTGGGGGAAGAAAATAGAGTACCAAATTCTTTATTTTTTTTCTTTATAGTTAGTAAGATAATACTAAATAAAGTCAAAAGTCTTACATTCTTGGAATGGGAAACAAATTGTTGTCCCCTGTGGTGGTGCTGCTGCTACTTCCTTCACTATCCATGCTGTACCCACTGCCAAAGGTACTGGCTGATGAACCAGTAGAGGAGACTGAACTGTCCCCGGGTCGGTGGTTGGCAGGCCTTGCTGTACAGGGGAGGAATAATTAGTTACCAAACAGGCTGTAATAGCATCCATGCAAGCAATATTTAAAAAGCAACCAGCTCTTCATGAGATAGCACCTAAACAATTCCCACAAAAAATTTTTGCCTATTGCTTCTTGCCCTGATTTTTTTCTATTTTGTCATGTGTCGGTTAACCTGTCTAACATATACTATGCATTTTTACTCATACTTCCCCATGTTTACCATTCTAATTTTATCCAACTTAGTGGAAAACATAGGCAATGTTCATCTGCCAGTCAATGGCAAGCCAGAATCAAGCCTTATTCATTTCTGGAAAACTGCTTAGGCATTATATTTTTCAATAGCTTTTGAGAAACTATATATACCTATATATATGTGTGTGTGTGTATTGTACGATTAAACAAACCATTTAATAGTGTATTACATGCCACAGTTACAGCAGTGCCATGATACTCCATTGTAATGGCTCCATAATATGGATTCCTGGAATTTGTTGTTTGAGGTACTCAGAATTCTCTGCCAGAGAGCTCTGTTCTTCTCCCTTGACATTACTACTACTACTACTACTACTACTACTACTACTACTACTAGTGGGCCCTTAATATTTGCTGAGGTTTGGTTCCAGGAGTCCCTATGAATACCAAAATCCATGGATGCTCAAGTCCCATTAAATACAATGGCATAGTAAAATGGTGTCCCTTATATAAAATGACAGAATCAAGGCTTGCTTTTTGGAATTACTATGTTTTAAAAATATTTTCAAGCTATGGATGCTTAAATCCATGGCTAAAGTATCCATGGATATGGAAGGCAGACTGTATTATTTCTATACCACTTTCCTCTCAAAATTGTGCCAATAGAAGGCCAACAAGGAGAGAGCCATTCTGGCTTCCCTGGAAAGGGAGTTCCAGAATCTAGGGGCAGCCACCGAGAAGCCCCCCTCTCATTTCCCCAGCAGCTATGCTTGGTGGGACTAAGAGAAGGGTCTTTCCTGATGATCTCAGGGCATGGGCCGGCTCATACAGCAACAGAACTTCCTATCAGAGAATTCTCAGTGCCTTACCAAACTATAAATCCCAGGATTCCATATTATGGAACCATGATAATGTAGTATCAAACTTATTATCTGCATAGTGCAAAAACACTGAAAGGTCAGAAAAATGTCTTGTCAGTCAGTCAGTAGCACTTACAGCTATACAAGCAACATCTTCTCCAGATCATATTCTCAACTGTCTCCCAACTACATTTATGACTATATTTCTCATCTCCTAGTTTAGAATTAAGATAATAAATTGGTTGCTGTTCCCCCCCCAAAGATCTGTCTAAGGAAACAATCCCAACCCATATTCTCACTTCATGTGAAAATGCCATTTTGTAATCTCCAAAGATAATATCTGAAACCTCCACTCACCACCTGTGTGCACCAAATGAATTTATAGTCTTTCATTGTTTTGATTATTTTCATTCTAAACCCATTACCTTCTCCCATTTGGGGCAAATGGAGAGAAATACTGAAAATGCAACATTGTAATATCATAGAAAACAGGTCATGACAATGATGCACTTGCTTGTTGCATTAAGATAACATATTTCAATAGCACAATTGTTTAAGATAATACAGCACCATCAAAGACTAAAATGTCTTTATTTAGAAAAGATATTTAACCATGGTATAGTCCATGCAGGGATATAAGAGAGGAAAGTAAGATAAAAGGAATAAAAGTGAAGAAATAAAAATTAAAGTGTTTGCAGATGATCTTGTGATTATGCTAAAAGAGCCATTGGAAAGTATAGAAACTGATGCAAAAAAATGAAAGAATATGGGAAATTTGCTGGCTTTAAGGTAAATACAGATAAAACTAAAATATTAATAAAAATATGATAGGAAGAGAAAAAGAAGAAATGAAAAGGAGAATGGGATTTGAAATTGTGAAGAAAATAAAGTATCTAAGTTTAAGTATAACATCAAATAATCATCATCTATTTGAGAATAATTATGATAAAGTTTAGGGAGAGATAAAAAGGGATTTCAATAGATGGGAAAGACTCAATCTATCTTTAATGGGCAGAGTATCTACAATTAAGATGAGTCTGTTGCCAAAACTAATATACTTACATCAAATGATACCAATTATTAGCTCAAATGCACAGAAAAAGATTTGGCCAAATTTATATGGTTCACCCAAAAAAAAAAAAAATACAAGGATAAAATGGGATCTGTTGATAGATTACAGAGGTAGAGGAGGACTAGGACTGCCAGATTTGAAGATGTATTTTGAAGCTTCGTGTTTATTATGGTGAAGGGATTGGATTAAACTGGATAATACAAGAATAATGGAATTAGAAGGACATGAGTTAAATTTTTGCTGGCACTCATACCTCTTGCATGGGAAGGTTAGGGTGAATTTGGGCTTCAGAAATCATGTAATAAGGAAAGTGTTATTGAAGGTGTGGAAAAAGTATAAAAAGAGATTAAATCCTAAAGTTCTAAATTATCACCCCAAGAAGCCTTTTATAGATGGGAGATAGGTAAGATAAGAAACTGGATAACCTAGGGAAATTTTTTAGAAAACCCCCCAGGATGGATGGACAATAAAGCAGTTAAAGGAATTAGAGGGGAAAGGATTTAAAATACAATGGCTGAATTATTATTAGTTAAGGGAGAAATTTAAGGTAGATGAGGCAGAATATGGAAGAATTGGAAGAAATAATTAACTCAAGACATAATCATACTACATCCAAGTTATACAAAATTGCTATTAAAATTTAATACAGAAAAAAAGCAGGTGAAAGACTGAATTGTGAGATGGGCAAAGAATCTAGAACATAATACCGATATGGACCAATAGGGTTTGTATGGACAAAAGAATTAAAATTTACTTGTGGTCCTGACCTAATTGAATATTTTTGTATAATGTTTTTAGATGGTACTTAACTACTGTTAAGCTGGCAAAAATGCACAAAGGGAGTAATGCCATCAGGAGATGCCATCAGGAGGTGGGAATATTTTTCCACCTCTGTTGGACCTGAGGCAAGGAAAAGAAATATTGGGGGAAGACAGAACCTTTAGACCAGAACTATATCTGCTTAATATCATTGAAAGTAGAAATGTAGTGGAGAGAAGGCACAGAACACTAATATATTATATCGTTACAGCTGCAAGAATAGTCTATGCAAGAAAATGGAAAACGAAAGAAATTCCAAATATCTTTGACTATTGACTGCTGGATAAGATGATGGAACTGAAGGAATTAGCAAAATTGACCAATATTGTTAAAGGAAAGAATATAAATGAATTTTTTGAAATCTGGAAACCTTTTATTGAGTACATGAAGAATTTGAAAACGGACAGTGTAATATTAGGATTCAAATTGTAACTATCATATATTTGTACCTATTTGTTGTTTTTTATTGTTTCTGTGTTATAATGTATAGGAGTTGACATATAGAGGGGTGAAAATAAGATAGGTGTACTTAACTGCAAATTATATGAACAGAAGTTTAATAGTTGTATATAAAGTACATGTTTGACACAGGTGGTGGGTGAGTGGGGTTGTGCGTGTTTTTTGCTTCAGTGCTTTTCTTTTCTCTTTTTTTCCTTTTTCTTCTGCTTATTTCCATAGCACTGATCTCCCATGAAAGCGAAATTATGTTCAAAATTCTGCAACATAGACTCCAAGCATACATAGAGAGAAAAATCCCAGAGGTCCAAGCGGAGTTCAGGAAAGGAAGAGGAATGAGGGACCACATTGCAACATACGATGGCTAATGGAGCACACCAGGGAATTCCAAAAGAAAATCAGCATGTGCTTTATAGACTACAGCAAAGCCTTTGACTGCATAGACCAGAGTCCGGCAATCTACAGCCCATGGTTACCGGCCCAGGCAGACCCCTGTCGCTGCTTGCCACCACCGCCACACGTTTTAGTCGCTGTGCAGCCGCGCGCACTGCAACCACCATTTTGATTTCCAAAATGGTGGCTGCGATGCATTTGTGCATGCACAGTACTCCTGTGCATGTGCAAACACATTGTGGCTGCCATTTTGGAGAACAAAATGGCGGCCGTGACATGTGTGGAGGTGGCTGCGGCAGCGCGCGGAGCAGCAGCATGCGGGGTGGCAGCGTGCATGGTGGGGCACGAGCGGTGGCGAGGGTGGCGCACACGTGTGTGTGTGACTGCCATCCCCCCCCTCAGCCTGCCAGAAGGGACAACTTTGGGAGACCGGCCCCTGGCTCAAAAAGGTTGCCTACCCCTGGCATAGACCATGAAAGGCTATGGAATGCCCTTAAAGACATGGGAGTGTCAGCACATCTGATAGTTCTGATGAGGAAACATACTGAGGACAAGAGGCTACTGTCAGGACAGAACACGGAGAAACAGAATGGTTCCCAATTGGCAAAGGGGTCAGACAAAGTTGCATCCTTTCACTCTATCTGTTCAACTTGTATGCAGAACATATTATAAGAAAAACAGGCTTGGACACAGAAGAAGGAGGAGTGAAAATAGGAAGAAGGAATATCATCAATCTAAGATATGCAGATGACACCATAATACTAACAGAAAACCTCACAGACCTAGAACACCTATTAAGGAACATCAAAGAAGAAAGTGCAAAGGCAGGCTTAAGACCAGAACTATATCTGCTTAATATGATTGAATGTTGAAATGTAGTGGAGAGAAAACAAAAATAATGACCACTGCGGACCTTCACAAGATCAGCCTAGACAGTGAAGAAATAGAAATACTAAAGGAATTCCCATACCTGGGATGAAACATTGATAGAAATGCAGTCAGGAAATCAGAAGAAGACTAAGAATGGGGTGGTGGTGGCTATGAAAGAACTAGAAAAGATTCTAAAATGCAAAGATATACAACTCAGCACAAAGGTTAGACTCATGCAAGCCATTGCATTCCCTATTACCATGTATGAATGTGAAAGCTTGACAGTTAAGAAAGATGATAGGAAGAAAATCAATTCATTTGAGATGTGGTGCTGGAGAAGAGTGCTGAGGATCCCATGGACAGCCAAAAGGACAAACAAGTGGGTCCTGGAGCAGATCAAACCAGGAACCTCCCTGGAAACCAAGGTGATCAAACTGAGACTGTCATACTTTGGACACATCGTGAGAAGAGAGGACTCTTTGGAAAAAAACAACAATTCTGGGAGGGAAGTAGGAAGAGAGGAAGACCACATGCTAGATGGATGGACTCTTTTAGGGAGGTCATGGGTATTAAGGGGTTTCAGGAATTAAGCAGAGAAATGGAGGACTGAGGGTCTTGGAGATGTCTCATCCATAGGGTCGCCATGAGTTGAGATCGACACAAGGGCAGTTAACAAAAAAAAAAAAAAAAAAAAAAAAAAAAAAAAAAAAAAAAAAAAAAAAAAAAAAAAAAAACCCAAAAAAACAAGCCCCCCCTCCACAAAATGCAGAAATTGAGAACAAGAGGTGAGGAAATTGAAACACCTAAAATGAGAGAAAATACAATGGAGCAATTCCTCCATTTAACTAACAGCATCACGAGCATAACTTTAAGACGAGATGGTGTGATGCAGTTGACCTAGGTTCAAATCCTTACGGAGCATGAAGTTCAAATGGCCTTTGACAAGTCAATCACTCAGCCCAAACTATATCACATTGCTTTTTGTGTAAAATACTGTGTAAAAAGTAAATTTTTGTACAAAAGGCAAAACATTTGGATGTGAGAAAAATCTTGCAGGGGTTGCTTTTAACAGTATGTCAGGTCACCCCTCTCCCACCGCTTTTAAGGATGGGAAAATATAATAATAATAATAATAATAATAATAATAATAATAATAATAATAATAAAATGTATATCCCGCCCAGTGGTACTCCAATCAGGGCGGCTTACAAGTTTAAAATATACAATCCATAATAAAACATATAATACAAGACACCCCCCTCCCCCCTTAAAACAGTATTAAATCAGAGACAGTTTAAAACACCAATTCGATTAAATTTAAAATCCCAATACAGAGAACGACTAATAAAAAGCCTGAGCTTGACAATCCTCTCCATCAAATGGATGGGGCCACGTGAGGAAAATCGTTAGTATGGCTATTTATATCCAAGGCGGGGATAACTAATCTGGAAAGGCCTGCCAGAAGAGATCCATCTTGACAGCCATTCCAGAGCCTAGGGGCAATGACTGAAAAAGCCCTCCGGGAGGTAGCCGCAAGCCTCGATTTCTGAGGCTGTAGCAAATTCCTCCCGGTGGACCGAAGAGCACGGGGGGGATTATACGGGAGCAGGCGGTCCCTGAGATAGCTTGGACCCAAGCCATTTAGGGCTTTAAAGGTAATAACCAACACCTTGTACTGGGTCCGGAAACTAATAGGCAGCCAGTGGAGGGACCTCAGAACCAGAGTAATGTGGTCCCTCCGGGGTGTTCCCGACACAAGCCTGGCCGCCATATTCTGTACCAGTTGTAGTTTCCGAACCAGGCACAAGGGTAGCCCCATGTAGAGTGCATTACAAAAGTCAAGGCGTGAGGTTACCAACGCGTGCACCACAGTCTCGAGATCCCTTACTTCCAGAAAAGGGCGTAAAAGAAAAGGATGTAAGATGTATATCTTACATCCTGGGAGACAATATGCGAGAACCCATATACATCACTCTGTGTTCATTTGTGGAAGTGTACAGTTGTGGTTCCAGTAGATTGAAGAGCAGGGTTGAGATGAGAAACGAGGCCCTCTTATTGCCTGTTCTGTTCTGTCTTTTGGCCTTTCTTCAACAGTGACTTGGTGACAGCTGTTCCACTGGGCTACATGAACTGTTTTTCATCCTGGATGCTCAAGAATTGTAATTTGAACTTGTTCATTTCCTCCACATCCTTTATTCATTGTGTGTCATGTCTTAAGTTATCCACATGAAACCACCATATGAAA
This sequence comes from Phrynosoma platyrhinos, assembly GCA_020142125.1. Lineage (NCBI taxonomy): Eukaryota > Metazoa > Chordata > Lepidosauria > Squamata > Phrynosomatidae > Phrynosoma > Phrynosoma platyrhinos. The sequence continues at coordinate 115,274,220 of CM034708.1, forward strand.
CAGTTGGAAGGAGGCATCGAGAGAGGTGGAGCATGGTGCCATCAGTATGTGGGTTATGTCTATTTGAACTGGGAGTTGAGCTGTTGAAGTCATGGCCTGTACCTGGATGCAATGATTGTCTAGCTGAGGCCCAATAAGCTGAGGCTGAATCCTGCCATTCTTGTAACTAAGTGCTTCTTGTTTCTAGGAATTCTTCTGGATGGGGTAGCATCCCCACTGAAGGAATGGCTGCTTAACTTGAGAATGTTCTCTAGATCCAGGCAGTGATTGGTGTTGGAGAATGCTTGATATGTCTAATTGTGATATATTCATCAACCCCAGCTGGTTTTAGACCAAGATAGGGTGGCTTCAGTAGTCTATAATCACCTCTTGACTGGATTTCTCCAGTACAGTCCATGTACAGCCCTTGAAGATTGTTTGGAAGCTGCAACCAGTGCAGCTACATTGCTTTTTGGGTCAGCAAGGATGGAATATATCACTCGTATATTAAGAAGTCTCCATTATTTGGAGGTGTGCCACTAAGATCAATTCAACATTTGAGTACTGCTCTTTAAAAGCCTATATGACCCAAGACACTGGTACTTAAAGGAATTTTATCCTAATATATTCCAACTCATATTCTCAGATCTCTGGGGGAGGCCTTCCTGGTGCTTCTACAAACAGATATATCTTGGTGGAGAACAGTGGCTCTTCTGGTTGCCCTCAGTTTATGGTACTCAATGGTGACTGGTGGTTTTCATGTCCGTGGGGTAGTGAATCTACTCCAGGTTTTAGCCCAAACTTTAAAGGGGCAATCTAAGGTGATTAACATGCCCCTATTATTCCTTAATATTATGCTAGTCTTGTGAACAAGAGTTTACATGAATCTGGTATATCAAATGGTTATCTGATCTAGTATAAAACTTACCTCTGTTCAGAGGTAATCATGCTCTACTGAGGCACATTGTCATTATCCTGCTTAATAATCTCTCAGAGCTTTTTTGATGTGGCAGCAAGTGGTGAGGAAGAGGAAGCATAGCCAATTTGTATTTTCTGTTCTTTAAAGTTTCTTTGTCATGTCCCAACAGGCACCCTTCCCCTTCTCATTCTGAAGATATATACAAGCTCCCAGTGTAAAGACAATAAACAGCTTGAATATTTTCCTTGGCCAGTGAGATGGCTAACTTCCTCTTCAGACATGATAGAAAAGATAAGGACATAAAAGATACAGAAAACCATGCTTATGACCTTCCATTGTACCTATCTAGCATGTCTGAAATAGCTCACAGAGAGATGAATACTATCTTTCTCTTCATTTTATCCACTGAATAGAAATCTCTATCCTGAGCTTCCAAAGAACAATTTTCTCTTAAAACATACAGCCATACCTATGATAAATACAAAGATGTTTCTGAGACAAATACAAGACTGTCTTGAATGATGACAGCCTTTTCAGCCTTTTGTGTTACATGAACACCATTTCTTCTTTTCCTTCCACTGTCCCTAATCTGGATTTTTGACACATGAAAACACAATAAATATGCAAATGATAACAAGAATGAATACAGCAATAATAATGTTGCATCCAAGTTGAAACTCTAGTGTGCCATGATAGGCTTTAATCATACAAAAAATGGCTCAGTCATGCTTAAACAGATCAGGTTAAATGCATGCCACTTAGTAGACGATGTGAGCACAGTTAATTTAATTTCTGAGAAATATTATTTCCCTGTATAAAATGCTCTGTATCAAACAGCCTTTCAAAATAGGGTAATATTGGGAAAGGATTTTATAACCAGACTGAATATTGCAGTGCAGACTGAAGAAATCATTTCAGTGTGTAATGCATTAGCAGACATGGCAAGAAGGCATTTGGTTAAGGCTGACTTCTTGGCCATGTCTTTCTGCTCACCTCCTTCAGGCTTGACTGGTCCATCAGACATCACTTTTCTGAGGGCTAGTTGACTTTGGTCTTTGTTGTCACTGGCTGGTGGAGGCAGATTGTCAGACTGAGTTCTTTGAATAGGGAGGACTCCTGCTATGCTGTGTCTGTGCTGCTTCCTTGCATGATTAGACTGACCGCTTTTATGTGCTGCTGTGGCAGTGTAGGTGAAATGGAAACCCAGAATATGTATCCTCAGATGGAACCAGCTTAAATGTTAGTCATGCAAACAGAAGTGGGGAATTTTCTTTTCTGTATTTAAGTAGGTACGTGTCTTTGAACACCAAAGAGACATCACATGCACAGCATTAAAGGGTAATTAAACTGGCTGTTTCTTTTTTTAATTAAAAAAAGGATGAAGAAGACAGAGGGGATTTTATCTCTTGCTTTCTGCATTTTGCAATGGGGACTGTATGGTACACCAAATAATCATGAAGACAAACACAATGATGTCACAGTTGGATTATATCAATTTGCCAGTAACTAAGACCTCAACCTGTAATTCCTTGAAAAGTTTACACATGGTGGTTTTGAGAAAGAGTTGTAATTTTTAAACTCCAAAGTGGTTTAACAAATAAAAAAAATATTAAACCATCAAATCCAATCTTGACATACTATAGACCCCAAGAGAGATAATGATAAGGTTGTTAACTTTAGCAATATATAATTTTCTCAGTAGCAATCTGTATTTTATTGTTTGTCAGTTCTACAATAATGCTATTGGCTTAAGAAAGCAAAGCTGTTGATTTGAAAAATCTTCCGTAACATGTAGAAATATCAATATTGACCACTAAAAAACTGACCTATTTTCAATAAAATCTTATGTGCCCCAAATGACACTGATACTCAATAAATCTTTCTCATTTGCTTCCTAATGTTTGTAAATGTTTTCCTTGGTAAGCTGTGTAACCTTACCGGGAGGATGGAAATTAGTTGATATTTAGATTATGGTTGAGGTATTTAGTGTGGCACTAAGGCAAGCAAGCAAACAAACCCAGCAAAAATTTCTGACAAGTTGTGCAAAATCATGGAATATTGAACAAATGGAGACAGTAATAGAGAAACAGCCAGTTTCATTGCATTCTCTGTAAATAAAAAAGGGATATCTAAATAGGAGGAATATACTGCTTTTATATGTATTCACACGAAGATACACGGAGAGAACATTGAACGGGTGGAACACACGGTGTGCTCAAAGCAAAAAGAAAAGGCCAGCAGGGAAAGGGAGAGGAAAGAGTTTGGGGTGGGGGTGGGATAAAAAGGAGGGAGGCAACAGATGAACATTAAGCTGCCATGCTGAGGAATTTTATTTGCGTCTTTTACTTGGTTGAAGGCGGAGCTGCTGGACAGCTGCTTCAGCAGCAGCGATGGCTGCCCCAGCGTCTTCAAGGTGGGTTTGAGTGACGCTGGTTTTGCTTTGGCTGCGGGATGGTCCATGAGAGCGCAGGTGTCCTTCGGAGGAAGACTTGGAGCTTCCTGGACTGCTGTGGGACTTCTCAATAGTGGGCACCTGCATGTCTGGCAGTTGAAAGAAGAGATAAGGCCTGGGAATCAGAATAAATTTTATTACTCTTCTTTACCAACATTACACTCTTTATCAACTCCCCAGGGCCATAAAATGATCATAGCTAGTATTTTTGATAGTCCATTCAAATGCTCAACACACTCTGCATGAACCTACTGTGATTTGCATAATAATCTTGTAAGGGTGGTGAACATTAATACCCCCCCCCACTGTACTTGGGATGGGATGCTCAGCCACAGAAAAACTGGTTTTCTTAAAACTATTTAATGATTTCCTGACACAGGTGAAAATTGACATAAAATATAAAATAAGGTAAAATAAAATAAATGAAAGTGCATTAAAAAAAACCATAGTGACCTGAGGGGGTGTCACTTCTTTTCTCACAGGAGGGGCTGGTACACCCTGCAGAAGGTTCATGATGAAAAATGCCCCTCCCCCCAGCTTTCCAAATTTGCCAATCCATCTTGGCCTCTTTGCTATACCATTGTCCTAATAGCTCTTGTGATTTAAGCCCTAAATATAACACCATAGCTAGAAGATATGATGTCTGCTGAATGTGGGATTCCTTTGACCATGATACAAAGTCAGAATCTTCATTTCATCTCATTGTATGCATAATCTGTAGGGATGAATACCAGGCCCTAAGAAGAGAATGATTTCTCCCTTCTCCATGTCCAAAAGGAAGGTGTTATTTTGGCCTTATGAAGGACATATATAATATAAAAATAAAGGCTTATCCAGTCCAATATTTTCTTCCCACATTGGACACTAATGGAAAGGAAGCAAGCAGGAGACAAGTGGGAATGTATCCTCCTGCTCATGGTTCACAGAAACAGATATACAGAGACATATTGCATGTGGTGCTGGAGGTACATGACTAGAACTTGCTGATGGTCCCATTGGGATTTGTCCAGTTCCCTTGGGAATCATCCAAGTTGGCAGCCATTACTACATCTTGTTATATTAAATATAAAAATTTACCTATATGTTGGATGAAGAATTACTTTCTGTTATGTGGAATGGTATGTCTCTAGTATTTTATTATTGTAGAATCCAAATGAAATATTCTAAGCCAGGGGTAGGCAACCTTTCCCCTTTAAGGGCTGAGGGAC
>CM034708.1:115284128-115316298 GCA_020142125.1 Phrynosoma platyrhinos
AAAAAAAAAAAAAAAAAAAAAGCTTGGGAGTGGGCTGTTGATAATTGTAAGGAAATAAAACTCCAATAAAGCTTGATAATACTGACTGAAGGGGTATAACAATACACCAGAAGATAATATGGAAAATATTGGTTTAAATTAACACAGAATGACTGAATTTGGTAATGTCTGATATATATGTTGTTGTGGTGTTAAGCAATTTAAATTGTGTAAGAATTACTGTGTTGCATTGCTATATATTTATCTGTGAAATTATAACTATAATCATAAGTAATTATACTGTCACTAAAGTAGAAAAAGAAAATGCAATGGCAACTGGGAAAAAAGGTATGACCCAGTCTCAACTACTAAAACATCACAGAGGAGAGGATCTACGGAAGAAAATATAAAGTTGGCAGATATAAATATGATGCTTTTGGAAGAGATCAGGAAAGTTAGACAGGAAATGAGAGATCTAAGACAAGAAATGAAGGAAGAAATCAGAGAATCGAGTCAAGAAAGAAGGGAAGAGATTAAAGAAGTGAGGGCTGAAATAAGAAATGACCTAAAAAAAGAAATGGACAATAGTCAGACTTTAGAGAGCTAATTTCAGTAAACTTACAGATACAGGGAGTGATCCCATGACCAGGAATACTAAAAGAGAAGGGAATTCATGATGGATGGGAATTTCTCAAAAGGGAGATATTGAATGTACAATTTAAAACAGTTCCAATGAGGAGGAAGAATGGGAGGTGTCTCAAGAAACCAGGATGGATGACTAAGGAAGGGGGGTTGCAGACTGCCAGAAATAGTGCAAATTGAGTCCGCTTTTAGGGTTAGTGTTAGTGCTAGGGAATCATGGGAATTGTTTTTTTCTGAGACATTGAGCCTTCTCTGTCAGAGAGCTCTGGTGCCACAATAAAATACAGTTCCCATGATTCCCTAACCTTAACCCTAACCCTAAAAGTGGACTGAATTTGCAGTATTTCTGGTAGTCTGCAATCCCCCAAAGTTACAAATGAGCTGTTTTAAACTGAACATGCATAAGAAATGGAAAAAAGGGGGAAATCACCAAAGTGGAATTCAAACAAATAGTAAGCACATGTCGGGGTAAAGTCAGAAAAGCTAAAGTGCAGAATGAACTCAGGCTTGCTAGAGAAGGGATTTTTTGGGTATGTCATAGCAAAAAGAAAAAGAAGGAGGAAATGGTAGGGCCACTGCACAGAAAAGATGGCAAATTGCTAACAGGGGACAGAGAAAAGGCAAAACTACTCAACACTTTCTTTGCCTCAGTCTTCTCAGAAAAAAGAAAAGGGTGCTCAACCTAAGGAAAATGGAGCAGAGGACACAATAGGGGAAGTGTAGCACAGAATAAGTAAAGAATAAGTACAGGAATACCTGGTTAATCTAAATGAATATAAATCTCCAGGACTAGATGAACTGCATTCAAGGGTATTACAAGAATTGGTAAATGTAATATAGGTGCCATTGACAATAATCGTTCAGAACTCCTTGAGAAAAGAGTCCCAGCAGACTGCAGGAGGGCAAACATTGTCCCCATCTTCAATAAGGGAAAAAAGAGGATCCCAACAATTACCGTCTAGTTAGTTTGACATCAATACAGGAAAGATTCTAGAGCAGATCATTAAAAAGAAAGTCTGTGAACATTTAGAAGAGAATGCCATAGTCACAAAAAGTCAACATGAGTTTCAGAGAAACAAGTCATGCCAGACAAATCTGATCTCTTTTTTTGATAGAATTACCAGCTTGGTAGATGAAGGGAATGCTGTGGATATAGCATATCTTGATTTCAGTAAGGCCTTTGACAAGGATCCCCATGACATTCTGGGAAACAAGCTAGTAAAATGTGGGCTAGACAAGGTAACTGTTACATGGATTTGTAATTGGTTGACTGGCCGAACCCAAAAGGTGCTCAACAATGGCTCCTTTTCATCCTGGAGAGAAGTGACCAGTGCGGTGTCACAGGATTCTCTCTTGGGTCCATTGCTATTCAACATCTTTATTAATTACTTGGATGAAAAAATAGGGGCAATACTTATCAAATTTGCAGATGACACCAAACTACAAGGAATAGCTAATACCCCAGAGGACAGGATGAAAATTAAAAATTACCTTAATAGATTCGAAAGCTGGGCCAAACTAACAAAATGAACTTCAACATGGAGAAATGTAAGGTACTGTACTTAGGATGGAAAAATGAAATGCATAGATATAGGATGGGAGACATCTGACTTAATGTGACTATGTGTGAAAGGGATCTAGGAGTTCTAGTAGAACACATAGACCACAAGGTTGCAAGTTCAATACTAGCCAGGGCTCAGGCTTGACTCAGGCCTACATCCTTCTGAGGTTGCTAAAATGAGTACCAAACTGTTGGGGGGCAATGAGCTTACAGTTGTAAACCGCTTAGACATCCCATAGTGCGATATGAAACGGTATATAAATGAAGCTGCTTTGCTTTATGTGCCAGTTAAAAAGGCCAATGCGATTTTAGGCTGCATTAATAGAAGTATAGTGTCTAGATCAAGGGAAGCAATAGTGCCATTGTATTCTACACTGGTCAGGCCCCACCTGGAATACTGTGTCCAGTTCCAAACACTACAATTCAAAAAGGATGTTGAGAAACTGGAGCATGTCCAAAGGAGGGGGGCTGAAATGGTGAAGGGTCTGGAAACCATGCCCTATGAGGAATGACTTAGGGAACTGGGTATGTTTAGATATGGTTAGGAGGGGATATGATAGCCCTGTTTAAATATTTGAAGGGGTGTCATATTGAGGAGGGAGCAGGCTTGTTTTCTGCTGCTCCAGATAATATGACCCAGGACAATGGATACAAGCTACAAGAGATTCCATCTCAACATTAGGAGGCACTTCCTGACAGTAAGGGCTGTTTGACAATGGAACACACTCCCTTGGAGAATGGTAGAATCTCCTTCTTTGGAGGTCTTTAAACAAAATATGGATGGCCATCTGACAGGTATGCTTTGATTGAGAATTCCTGAATGTCAGAAGGGAGTTGGACTGGATGGCCCTTGGGGGTCTCTTCCAACTCTATGTTTCTATGATTCTATGACTACATCAACAGATGCACATGACTAATCCCATTCCATTAGTTATTTTCATCAAATAGCACTTACTAGGTAGATCAAATTATTACCTGGTTTTTCTTATTTTATGAGCATATGATATTACTAAGTACTCATCATCACCTCACTGAGCAGTCTGAAGTCTAGCACAATGGGTTTTAATTTCCTTTGGGTAAGAGAACAATGGAGAGGTAAGGTGCATCCTGCAAGATCTTTCTTATTTTATCAGACCATAGTGGAAGCAACCAGACACTACTATGTCAGGCAGCAAATCAATCAGGCTTGAATCAGATTCCTAGAGAGATGTCTTCCATTGCAGTGTACTACAGAAAAGTCAGAGCTACAAACTCTCTTGTGTCCCTAATTTAAATTTACCATACTGGCTCCAAGCTGGAAGCACCATGAAAGGGTATAACTGGATCCTCTTGCTTAGCCTTAGGCCTGATTTCTGGAACACTTTTGACATTAGTACCAGAAACCTTGTTGCTAGAAATCAGCCTCAAAGTCTTTCCCACCTTTGAAAGAAGGACAGGATATTGTTCCAATTCAAACAAGTGGGGAGAAACTGGAATGTTTTTCATGCTTCTTGTCACTAGAGGGCATGTGAGTGTTGGAGAGCTCTTTATTACTGAGCTTGCATCTTTTTTGTGTCTTTTCTTATGACATTCAACACACCCACCATCTTGGGCAGTACTCCCACAGCCTACCTGGCTGATTCTCTGCCACTTCCCCATCCCCTGACACCTTGAGTCCCACAGCCTACCTGGCTATGAGGGGAAACCAATTACATAACTCAAGGGGGAGCACTTAACCATTGATAACCATTGATAACCGGGGGTGGGAAGGGAGCATGAGTATCCAATGGACTTACCTACATGGTTGAAACCATGCCTGACTACTCTCTAGCATGATCAGATTTGCAGTGTGAGCCAATGCCACACACTCCAGCTGCCTCCATTGCATGAATGGGAGTGGGATCATGTCTTCCAGTAAGGATGCACTTCACCTATGTGAAATCAATCACCAACTCCTCATTAGAGGAAAGATTGGGACAGTGATCCATATCTACTAAACTGAGACTGACTGTTCCCATTAGGTGCTACACCTCAAAACAAATAAAAGTCTCCTGACCCACAAACAAGAAAAATTCTCATCAGAAACCAATTCCCAAGGCTCAAGTTGTCGAAGCATGAAAAGCCTTGTCCTGATGCTAGCTAAGGCAGAATGGAACTGAGAAGATGGGATTGGTTCTCCATCTTAGGGTGATAAGAATGATTGAAAGATCAGAGGCCCTGCCTGTGAAGCATAAAGAAGAAGCCAGACTCCAGCATGAAGGATGGCTTCTTCACACTGCAGGAAAAACAGGTATCACCACTCTGCATCTTTTCCTGTTCCTTTGTAACATTTATGCTGGCATCTTGTTCAGGATTTATGATGTACTAAGCTAGACTTATGACCTCATAAACTTTGGCAGTTACATTTATATTATAGCACTATTGCCACAATTGCAAATGTTCCCTAAAATTCACCTTAAAAGCCAGACAGCTGAACCAACCAAAGGAATTCTGTGGCACTGATGAGAGGTTACTGAAGGATGATATGTCCAACCCCTCCTACCAGTGAGCTACGGTACCATGAACAGTTATGACATGAACCCACAGGGGTCCCTGTCACTACTCATCACACCATAGCCCACTAGGAAAAGGGGGCTGGATGCCTTTCAGTGCCCAGTCCACCAGTGCTGTAGAATCCCTTCAGTTGATATGGCTGTCTGGCTTTTAAGGTGGGTTTTAAGGTGTGCGATCTTGGCCTTAGCTTAATAATATGACAAGATATGTCATACTATGTTTTGTCCTCCCATATCTAATATAATTGGTCATCCAAAGCAAAAAGGAGGAGTAATGCACCACAAGATAATGTCACATTCGCTTGTATGAAAAATTTAAAGGAAGAGAAGAAAAAGACATGAAATGGAAGTTGTTTGTGTTCTTCATGAACAGACACATGAAAAATGTACCTAAACACATTCTCACAGAGAAAATAATTGCATACCCTTTGATGGGTCAGGGAAGATTCCATGACTTCTGCTTTTGATGACAGATGGTTTTGGTGACTGCTGGCTGCTCTGACCAGAATGGGATTTCCCATGGTCAATACTTTCACTCTGTTCCTTTAGAGTATACCACCTGGGAGTATTATCCAGCTGAGAAGAACTAGACAATTCAATTAAGACCTATGTGATGACACAAAGAGCAAATGAGTTAATAAATGTTGAGTGGCATAAGAAGTCTGATCCTGATCTGACTCATGTGCACTGTCTCAAGGGTTTCTTAAAACAAGCTTTGAGAAATACATTGTGTGTGCTATACAGTGTAAAGACAATTTCAGGGAGGAGAGGGAAGAAGGCTAAATCCAATTGTTAGTCTCAACCAGAAGAGAATCATTGCATCAATGAGACTATGCTGTCAACACTTATGTAGGTTTATTAATTCAATATATCTACTTTGGTTGGAACTAATAATTGGATTTAGGTCTAGGCTGACAATTAAAATAATCTTTTTCTTTTTCTTTCCAATTTCACCATCACTGACTTTGGAGACAAACTGTACTAGTATATTGGTTGATGTGACCATGGTTTTTATTAGTGTTAGTGCTGCATCATTAGCATACATGGCTCATTGAAGCAAAAAGACATGTTCCTATTTTTTTTACAAACTTTAAAAAAATTTGGCAGTTTCCCTCCTCAAGTTAGTGAAAAAAGGAGAACATCTGCTTTTGAAAGTCTCAGTGAACACTGATTCTCCTTTATCCTTTAAGGAGATTATCAAACATCTTAAAATCCCAATTTACCTCTCCCGAATTCAAGTCTCATTTGGACTGGAACTGGGTCCTATCACATGACTTCCCCCCTCCCTAAACTGCCATCGGAGTACAGCAAGGTTCCAACACGGCTCCCTTAACTCGCTCTCGTGGCCATTTTTCTAAAGTTAGAAGCTTTTTTTTATTACATAAAATATTTTGATCAATATATCAAATACAATCAGGAGAATGATCCATAGTCTAAACATAGTCAAACTAAAAAAAAAAAAAGAATTAATAGCAAAACTGAATATAATTTTAAGTAGCTATAATACGCTCAGTTTATCTCTGTACAGAATGAGATTTAATTCTGAAATGGACCAATCAAATTTCTGTAACGGATATTTTCTGGTCTTATACCCCTTCAGATTCCTTCATTATGCCCTGTCTACAATATTTATGTACTTTCCCACATTTTCTTTCATATTGTTGAGATGTTTTCCTTGCAATATGCATAGATAGTCTGTCCATTACTGCTAACTCATCTAGCTTTACCTCCCATTACTGCAAAGTGGGTATTTTGTCAGATTTCCAGGGTCTTGTGTAGACCAGTTTTGCTGCTGTTATCATATATAACAGGGGTAGCCAACCTTTCCCCTTTAAGGGCCAAGGGACTTCAGCTCCCAGAAGCCTCAGCCATGTTGGCCAATAGTCCCATGTTGGCCAATAGCTCCTGGGATTCTGGGAGCTGAAGTCCCTCGGCCCTTAAAGGGGAAAGGTTGCCTACCCCTGATATATAACATTACACTTTTATCTTCTTAACTATGGGCCTCTACAGATCGGCCCAAAAGGCTGGCCTGGAGGCAGAGATAGGGAGGGGCAGCCACATGCCGGCTGCCCCTACCCCCTGCTGGCAGTGTCCTGACACCGTGTGCTATTACGCATGGCACGCAGTGTCAGGACATCCTTCCAGTATAGCGTTTTGACACGCTGTGCCAGAAGGGGCACTAAAGAGTGGTGTGCCAGCTCTTAGGGCAGCCTTTTGCTGCCCCTGAAAGGAAAGGCATTTTGCTGCTCTTTTCAGGTTGGCAAAAGAAGGATCAGGGCTGCAGTGTGTGGCAGCAGCAACAGCCCCAATCCTCTGCTTTCCAGCGTGGCCTAGAGCCACCCATCTGCAGCCCCCGTAAGTTTACCTTCCAACACATTTGTTATATTAACAAGAACAATTCTGGTTTTAATGGGATGCTTTTCTGTAATATTTTGCACATGTTCCTGTGTATATTTTCCCTTTTTTTTACCCTCCTGCAGTGCCACCACATGTGATACATAGTACTCAATTTATCCTTGCATTTCCTACAATTATTATTATTTTGTTTCTTCATTTTCGCTAATTTAGTAGGGGTCATGTACCATCTATGAAAAATCTTATGAATTTTTAAAAATTAAATGTAGTAAACTTCATGTTATTTTTCCATGCATTCTCCCAACTTTGTAAAGGTATTGAATTTCTGGTATTCTGCATCCATTTAATCATATTGTTTTGCACTGTTTCTTCCCCTAATTCTATTTCTAACAGTAGCTTATATGTTTTTCTAATCCATTGTTGGTCACCTCTCCTATGCTTTTTATCAAAATTTTTTTAATCATTTTCTATTCCTGAGTTCTCCATATCCTGTTTAAAGTCTTCTTTTAATTGTAAAATATTGAACAAGCTTGTTTTCTGCTGCTCGAGAGACTAGGACCTGAAACAATGGATGCAATCTGCAAGAAAAGAGATTCCACCTCAACATTAGGAGCAACTTCCTGACAGTAAGGGCAGTTCGACAGTGGAACACACTCCCTCGGAGAGTAGTGGAGTCTCCTTCCTTGGAGGTCTTTAAGCAGAGGCTGGATGGCCATCTGTCAGGGATGCTTTGATTGGGAGTTCCTGCATGGCAGGGGGTTGGACTGGATGGCCCTTGTGGTCTCTTCCAACTCTATGATTCTATGATTCGATGATTCTATGAACCAATTAACTTCCAAACCCTCTTGTTGTCATTCTTCTCTTTTTTTAATTTTAAAACCCTCATTTGATTTTACCAGTAAATTTTTATAAGTAATCCAAATTCCTTTTGGTGGGGCTTCTTTTTTATAATGTGCCTCCTGAGGAGATATCTATATTGGTATTTTAGAGTAAAAGTATATTTATATTTCTTCCATGCCCTAAATAATGCCTTTCTTAAGCAGTGAATGTTAAAGTTTTTATCTGGCTTACATTTTTCATAACATAAATAAGCATGCCATCCTGTTTTCATTTCTGTCTCTTCTATTTCTAAAAGTTTTAAGTCTTTTAATAGTATCCAATTCTTTATCCATAAAAGTGAGCAAACGTCATAATATATATCCAAATTTGGGAGTTCAAGTCCACTTTTCTCTTTTTGAAATTGCCTTACTGAGCTTTTGATTCTAGGTTTCTTCTCTTGCCAAATAAATTTGGCAATATTTTGTTTCCAGGTTTTGAATGATTGCTTGGACATCAGAATAGGTATTGTTTGAAATAAATATAACATTCTTGGCAGTTGGAAAGTCATATATAACAGTCTTTTGGCAGTAAAGCTGGAAGCTTCTAACTTTTGAAAAATGGCCATGAAGTGAGTTAAGTGAGCCGGCTGCACTCAGGCTGCATTTGGATGGCAGTTTTTTTGGGGGGGGGTAAGCCGTGTGATAGCACCCAGCTCCAGCCTGAATTGGACTTCTGACTCGGGAGAGGTAAACTGGCATTTTAAGATGTATGATAATCTCCCAAGCCTCCTGCCTTGTTTGGCTCCCAATAATGATATTTTAAAAATGAAAACAGAAGTGAACTTCTGGTCACTTCCAGGTTTGGTTTGGGGGTTCTTAAGGCAGGCAGCAGGTCCATAGGAGAGGAAAATTGTCCTCTGGATATTGGGAGCCTTCCTACTCCTTATAAGCAAATCCTTCCAGGTTTTTGAAAGGAAATCTGGGGTACAAGGGAGAGCAAGAGCCCCCAATGACTGTGGGAAGGAAGAAAAGGGTAGTAGAGGGCCATTCAAGAAAAGTTGTAAGGCTCGTGCTAGAACTATGCAGAATGTCAGAATGTATGTCTTTATTCAGTAGTAAGTTCCATTAATTTTGGTGAAGAATCTCATGTACATGGATATAGGGCTGCAGCCTTGTGGATTGCCTCCTCTACCATTTGAAAATGTCTGGTCTTTTTTCTCAGAGCATTCATCTTTTTAAGGAGTGCTTTTTAAAAGGGTCATCATCTCCAGAAAGCATTTTTTTTTGTTGGTTATCGACTGTTTCTGACTAAAAGTTTTGGTTTCCAGTTGTACAATATACAAGTTACTGGTTAAGCTGTTTTGCTTTTTTGATATTCAAGTTTATATTGTGTTTCTTATGTTTTACAGTCTTTTTTAAAAAGAGTTTTTGAGCACTATTCTGGAGTAGAAATTTAGAAATAAAATATAGACAGCTCTTTATTACTGCAATTGTGCTTCCAGTTTCATAAGCCTAATGGCAATTCCTGATTATAAATTAATTAAAAGAGACTTGGAATATGGGTATTTTCTGAAAGACTAGTTCAAGCATTTTAAGTGGTCCAGCATATACTGGATATTAATGTTTTGTTACTACATTATTTTATTATACTGCTGAATTATATTTTTCTTCTCTCTTAGGTTTTGTTTGAATAATCAGAAAATGCTGGCATGCACATGTGACTCTTGAATTTTGATTTTAGCAATAAGTAGACTCCTATTGGGTAAAGAGCTTAAACTGAATATACAATGCCAAAAAGGATCAATCACATGCAAAATATAATGTGCAGAAATGTCATTTAAACTAACTATGATGCTGCAGTATAATTCATAGTTTGTACTGTCAGGCATACAAGCATCAAACCACGATGCAAAATCATTTGTCTGCTTCTGTATTCTACTCAGTCAGGACTCATTTTCATTAAGCTAATAAATTTACTAACCCACGTCAGTGCCATGCAGGTTAGTGAATTGGGATCTGAATGTGAATGCTGACCAAAACCTTGTTAGTTCAGGCATTCTCCAAATCCTGGTTTGTGAATCCACTTCAAACCACCATTTCCAGGTCTCATTTGCTAGTCAATTATAGGGTGTAGTCAGTCTGTTTAGGTACCATACTAAAATGTAATTAAACTTCTTACATTAAACATAACCCCCTTATCTTTCTGATATTTGGAAATATCAGAATTTCTCATCTGGATGAAAAATGAATTACATGACTACCATACTGGATGACAAAAAGCAAGTGAGGAAAAACAAAGGAAACTCACCTCACCAAGGAAGTCATTGGAGGAGAATCTATCATAGTCCCAGACAGTAACTTCAAGAGTTTTCTTCTTCAGCTGCAGTTAAAATTTAAAAGATAATTAATTGCAATTCCCATCATGAGTTTGATGTCCCATCCATAAAACATGCTCTATTTATTCCCACCTGCCTGTCCCCTGCACTTTTTCAAAATGACAGCCATGCTATCATTGCCTTAAAACAACCTTGGGCTTGGAAAATTCATTTCAAATATGGTTGAAATTTGCTATCAAGACAGATGAGCTCAGCCTAGGTTGTGTGGAACTTGGAGGAGTTATTTTGTCAAGCTTGGCTGTGTCCCTAAATACTGAGTCCACATTGTGACTTTTAAA
This sequence comes from Phrynosoma platyrhinos, assembly GCA_020142125.1. NCBI lineage: Eukaryota > Metazoa > Chordata > Lepidosauria > Squamata > Phrynosomatidae > Phrynosoma > Phrynosoma platyrhinos. The sequence continues at coordinate 115,294,689 of CM034708.1, forward strand.
GAGTGGATACCATCTATCTGTCTTCCTCCAATGCTCAGCTCTAGTGAGTAGGTTTTACTGCATTTTGGGCAAAGTGAAAATGTATTGATATTCACAGTAATGGATGGCTGAGTAGGTTTTTTAAAAAAAATCTCAAATATTTCTTTCCACATTTTCCTTCTACTTTAGGTTTGAGGATACTGTATTGCCATCTCTTAGTGATATGAACAAGATAGTTCAGAAGTCCAGTGTGAACTTGCACAAATTTTTTTCATTATATTGTACTTGTCATAGAATAACTGTAGTAATTTGATCATGTTCACCATGTTGCTTCATTTAAAGATTTCAACATACCAAACTATATACTTAAGAATTCAAACCAAACAAAAATCTTGCCATCTTGTATATTGTCACCTGTTCTTGGTAATTTAACCTTGGAAAAAGAAAATGATAGATCTATATATCAATCCCAAGACAAATGAAAAAACATTCCTTTGGATCCTTAAATAAAAACCAGCCATTCCCCCTTGAACAGGAAATAAGCAGAAGCTCTGAGCACTCCTCTTCTGGCACACTGCTCAGTTGAAAAGTGCCCCTAAATTAAGATTACTTTTGCATCAATTGTGTTCCTTTGGGAAAGACTGCCCTATATTTGCCATAGGATTGTCTTTGATATGGAAAACCACTGTGGCACTCTATATGGCTGCTGGAGGAGGTATTGAAGCTTTCAGAAGACCAGTAGTTTTGCAATTATCTCAGCTCATTATTACTATTTTAAATAGATTGATTGTTTAAAATCTGGGATGGGAAAGTGTGACTTGGTGGTCACATGTGGTCCCCCAATGTTGTTTTTACATCCTGGGACTCCTAGACTCACCCAGATACTCACCCTTTTTGGAAAAAAAAGGGTGAGTTGCTTCTCCTGGAAGCCTCTAGGACCATAGCCTCCAGTGTTTCACAGATGCAAACTGGGACACGTGTTGCCAAACAATATCAGGGAGTAGTCAAGATGGCAAAGGTTACTAAGGAGGAAGCACACTAGAAATAACACTACTACTGAGAGACTGAAGCATTTTGCTTTTGCCTGAGGCTACTGGGAAGAACAAGATTCTGTCACCTCCTCTCCTCTGCTGCCTGCTGAGCTGAGTGCAAACTACTTTTGCATTTGGAATTAAATTTGCAGCAATGGAAGGCTGAGGACGTGAGGAAAGTGAGATGAAAGAAAAACAGAGATTTTAAAATCATATGAAAAAGTGGGAGAAAAGAGGATTAATTGGGACTACTCTTGCCAAATTGGGACAGTTGGAAGGTATGCAGAAATGGCTGTTGGCCTTTTAAATAAATTGTTGCTGCACTACTTAATTTTTTTAAAAAAATCATTTCTCCCCAAAACCAGTAGTAGATTTCTGCATTTTAAAAAGCACTTCTAATTGTTCATGTGGCCCATGGGCAGAAAAGTGGCTCCCAGCCACACCAAATTTGCCAAATGTAAATACTTAACTATTGTTTGACATTATCTGCATTCAACTTGCCATGTTTTTTATTGGATAAATAACAACTCTATTCCAAGCATATTGCATTTGTTAGAATTAATTCCCAAGCAATGTAATTTCCAAAAGAAATAAAACAAGAGTTGGAAATGAAAATTGGTCCTCCTTGGATGATTTTTTACATACAGAGTGGCATGCCCCCATCCAGCCTATAAAACAAGGCCTACATATGTATAGGCCAGAATTGCACAGTTGATTTCCCAGGTAAAATATGGTAATCAGTTTTGGTTTAAGTGCCAAAATTAAGGCACCACCTTCCCGCATAGGTCTGATCCTCTAAGATATTTTCTGAACACTCTGTTTCTCCCTACTGTATATATTCATGCACAAGTCTAGAAATTTTACTCAAAAAATGACCCCAAAAACCTGGCTTGACTTATCCATGGGTCAATTTAAATACTGTACTTCAACTCACAGAAAAGGAAACTATCCCCTGGTAATAGGTACGAGTGTAATGTGTCCTGGAAGCACTGAACCCCCTCCTGCTCTCTCATCCATCCAATTTTTATTGTGAGCACAAGTAGTTATGCCTGCCAAAATTTTGTAAATTCTTTGGCATTATTTTCCTTTGCTTTATCATTTAGATCCTTTGTTGCATGCCCCTAAGTTTTACTGTTGACTTATCCATGGGTCATATCAAAATCCATAATTTTGGCCCCCTGACACCTTTATTAGGCCAACCAAAATGCACAGAATACATGTTGCAAGCTTTCAAAGCTCCACTGGCTTCTACATCAGGCAAAGATGTTAAAAATAATATAGGACAAAGAATATTATAATGACTTTGGAGTCACAGGCCTGCATTTTGTCAATGTGTTGCTGTCCCCCCCCCCCCCAGTTAAGATGTTATTCAGGCATATCCATGAAGGCAGACCACTCCATGTGGGTTCTGGGAGATAAAAGGAGTCATAAAGTCCAGGAAATAAAATTTAAATTCCATTAGGAACTCAAAAAGATACTTCCTTTGCGATTTGGGTTGCCTTGATCCCTTGTGAGGATCTCAGTCATATTTACCTTCCTGGACTAGGATTTCAAGTTCATCTTGTTTGTTTCCCAAACTCTGTGCATTGGTGTATGGACACATAAAGTGTTGCTGGTTCTCATTATTTATTCTACTGTGAGTTTTACTGTGGCTTCCATTCTCTTGCTCAGCTTCTCCTCTAGAATTCACTTCCTTGTATTTAGAGCTTGCTTTTGGACAGCTGTTTAAGGTATCATCTCCAGTGTCCCAAGGATTTAGTTTAAATGCCTCTTGATCAGATTTGCTATGCTTTTGCTAAAGATTTTGTTCCTGGTCTTTGTGAGCTGCAGCCTATCTGTAGCTGGCCCTTGTCTAAAAAGTGAAGACAATAGTCCCAGAAGCTGAACCTCCCTCATCTGCTCTCTCAGATTTTAGAAGATACCTCTTCTGACTCCTCTGGCAAAGTGCATCAGGAGGGGAAGGTAAACTAGCAGATAAAGTCTTAAGAATTGCAAGCCATTATTAAAGAAAAACCACATCCTTGAACTGCTCCTGAGCAGTCTTTGGCCACTTGTTATGGAACATTGCTTATCGCTACACACCTGCTCCATGGAGATATTTTTATAAATAACTGTCTGGTTCCATTCAGGATTCAAGCTCTTTTGCACATATTTTGTCCTCCTCTTGTTCTCAACACTGAAGTGGAACAAAGGAAAAGGATTTGTAATTATTTTTACTTGTATCCACCTGTTCCAATGTAGAAACAATTTCAATGCATCTGATAAAAATAAATAAATCAGTCATTCAGATCAGCACAGAATAATAAAAGCAGTTCAGCTCCAATGATAAATGATATATCTCCTGTTGAACATTTCCCCAATTCAGTCTTTGAAAATTTAAATGTATGAGTCCCCAGCCTCACTGCTATGAAACTTCCCCACCATCAGCTTCCAAATGACAATCACTGAAATATCTCTGTTGCATTTACAAATTGCTTGTGCCTGTTTACAGCAGCAATTCTCATTATAAGAATGAATGGTGATATATTGGTTTTCTTTTAAAAACTTCCTTCCAGCTATCAAGCTGAGGAGAGTTTAATCTACCATATTATTTTCTAGTCTTTAACCATAGAAAAGTCATCTGTGAAAAACATGAAAGAGAAGCTCTGGTACAAGTGATACCTTGTTAATGATAGAAACACTAATTTAATATTGATTCTGTAGAGCATGCTTGCAAGCTGAACACAGTTGTTCTTTCTGTAGGGCATTTTAGAGGTTTTGGTGTATTATTTGATTTGTATTGCATTTTAATGTGGCCTGTATTTTCCAAAGGTTGAAAAGAAGACATGGATGTGTTCCCACCAGAAAATACTGATACAAGGCCATACATAGTGTTCAAACATCACCTAATTTTAATTACATAGCATTTAATAAAAGCAATACAAGTACGTAAGAAAACACCAAACACTGATGCAATGGTGTTCCTCCACCTGGTTGGGGGGGGGGCTTGTAGGGTGTGTGTGGAGCCAAAAGGCACGCCCCCTTCCCTCCCTTTCATGTGACATTTTACTTATAAAGAAAAGTGAGGAAGAGGAGGAGGAAGTTGGAGAGAAGCAGCGGCCTGTTTAAATCCCACTTGTTTAGGCACTTGCCCTCCCTCAACCCTGTTTTGGGGCTGCTTTTCACCATTTCTTTATGAGCAAAAAGGGCTTCCTCTAAGGGAAGGAAGAGGAGGAGGAGGAGGAGAAGGAGGAGGGACGTAGGATGCCCAGTGCTGAGCAGGCAGATCCCTCAGCTACTGGGCACTGATAGCTGAGAGAGGCCACTGAAGGCACTTAGGCACCCCCACCATCCCCCACCGGCCACAACTCCAGACCTCACCATCCTACCTTTCAGCCCCACATGAGTGAGCCAGAGCAGGCAGGAAGACAAGAGAGAGGGAGAGCCAACCAGCCTTCTGCACATCATTTTACTCATGAGTAAACCAGCACGTAGGAAGGAGGGTGCCCAGAGCACCTTCCCTCCCTGTTGCATGCCAGTTTACTGAGGAGCAAACTGGTGTGAGAGAGGGATGGGGATTGGCTTGGCTTGGCTTGGCTGGGGGTGTGACCCCTCCTCTGGGGTGTCACCCAGTGTGGCATGCACCCCCTGTACCCCCTCCAGTGATGGCACTTCATTGCTGACATTTCTGGAACTCACATAAAGCTTGTGTTCAGCTTTTTGGAGAAGCTGGTTATTAGTATTTTTCCCTTTGTATCAGTCATATTTTATAATAATAATAATAATAATAATAATAAAATTTTATTTATATCCCACCCATTGGTAATCCAATCCGGGCGGCTTACAATTAAAATATGCAATACAGAGTAAAACATACAATAAAGCAAACCCTCCCCCCCTTAAAACAGAATTAAATCAAGACAGTAGAAAACAATATAAAAACAGCAGTTAAAATTAAAATATAAAACCATCCAGCCCAGTGACTCCATGAGCCTGACGCGACGATCCTCCCATCACTTGATGGGGCCACGTGAGGATCGTCTCATGAGTAGGTATTAATCTGAGGCTGGGAGGACTGATCTAGTATAGCTAATCTGGAAAGGCCTGCCGGAAGAGATCCGTCTTGACAGCCTTTTTTAAAGCTGTCTAAAGATGTTAAAAGACTGTCTAAAGATGTTAAAAGATTTTAGAAGCAGTTTTAATATGTTGGTCTAAATCCAATTGTTAGTCCCATTAAATCTATGGGAAAATGGTAAGTCAATAATTCCCCCAAAAGGTTTACGCTTTGTATTAAAAGTTGTATTTAGGCCATTCTCTTTTGCAGCATTTTGTTTTTAGGACTGTCTTTTTGAACAGGGCTGGGTTAGAGGGATATATTAGCCCCCCAGGAGACTTTCCAGAGCTGGAACACCACTCTAATAATAATAATAATAATAATAATAATAATAATAATAATAATAATAATTTTTGCTTCCAAGTGCTCTCAAACCCATCTATGGGGCATTTTGTTTGCCCCTCTCAGACTATTTTAGACCCAGGGTAGGCCTTTTTTAACAACAGGAAGTGACTTTCTTTAAAAAAACAAAACCAAAAACCAAAAACACACAAAGGTTTTCCCTAGGTTTAAAACAGCCCAGGAGGTCCCAAAAGGTGGGAAAATGTACCTGTACCCCAAGAGGGCTTTGGTGGCATTCTGGGGCAATTGTTGACTTGGGGGGAGAAGCCTCAGATTTACCCACTTCTAAGTGCCTACCTGATTGAGAACTATTATAAAGTTTTGTATAGATGGCATCTTTATCTGCAGAAATTGGCAAGGATAGCCAAACAAAATAAAGAAGAAATTGGTAGGTGTTGGAAATATCAACAAAAAGACGCACAGCTTTTCCATATGTGGTGGACATGCAGTGTGGTGAACGATTTTTGGAAAATCATTCATAACAAAATAACGAAAACATTCAATATCAGGATAAAAATGACCCCAAATTATATTTATTAAATATAACGGAGAATCTGAAAGGGGTATTAAAAAAAAAGAGGAAATAAGTGTAATATTGTACTTGATTACTAGTGGACAATTGATCATATCAAAGTATTGGAAAAGAAATAATACGCAAATGTTTGAGGAATGGAAAGAGAAAATAAGAGATTTAATGCAAATGGATAAATTGACCATGTTAATCAAGGACAAACATGAGAAATATTTCAACTCAAAATGGGAAAAAATAGAAAGTTTTCTTGTATCACAGTAGGACTTTAACAAAAACATGGTTTATAATAGGATATGAAGGAATACTTTATTTCCAAATTTGATTTATTGATACACTAATACACTAATACACTAATACAGAGGTTTATCTGTTCAAATTACTTTTATTTTAGATTGTTAACGATATTGTTTTCTTCCGTTTGTAGTGAATGTTTTGTAAATGCAAATAATATTCTAATTTTATTTGTAAAATGATATGTGCATAGTCAAATAATATTATGTAAAATAATTCAAAAATCTCCAATAAAGCTCTTACACAGCCAAAAAAAAAAAAAAAAAAAAAAAGATTTACCCACTTCTGCTTTAAAGATTGACTTGGGCCTCAAACAGACAGAGCAAAAGCAACTGCACATGCCTGGTCCCAGTCTGAGCCACTGTCACAGTCTTGAATTGGCCAATGAAAAGGAGTGTTTCCTCCCTCCACCCCTTTTTGGCTCAGCTCTTCTGGGTTGGGGTGGGCTCAACATGGCTTCCAGTCACATTTGGGGCTTGGGTCATGTAAATGCCATATCCCCAACACAACCAAATAGCAGCCCTTTTGGCCCTTCTGTTTTGGTCCTTGGAATCTTGTATGATTCTGAAATTGACCTGTCTCCTCTCTTTTGGGAAATATACTGATCTATGAAAGAAATGTGCTTTAGAAATACCACTCTCTTTAAGAAAATGCTATTACTACCCAGAGAACAACAAGATGGAAATATTTGTAGAACCAATGTACCAGATGCACCTTACCAGATTTATGTGACTGTTAAAAAATTAAAACCAAAAGATGCAATCAGTACTACTACCAGATCAAATGGTGTGCATTTTGCACTCTGGTTACAAGTGCATTCAGATGAAAAAGGTACGGTTTAGTCAGATGCGAAATGGATATATGGTGGCATTAAAAAAACAAGTCAGGACAAGAAAGTATAAATCAAATCTTAGACAGGCTAATGAAAAATATAAAGCTACAGTACAAAATAAAACTCTTTTAAACTGGTTTCCATACCTTTTTGCTATAACAATTTACATTCTCATATGAGTCATAGTAATAGGTGATTTTACAATTACTTTGCATTGAAGAGGTCTGTGTGCACTTTACAAAATTCATAACAAAAAAATAGGAATAGGCAACAAATTGGCACAAAATTCCACCAAAAGCAAAATTCAAAACAAATTTGCAGGCAAAGCAACAGAGGAAAGTGTAGGGAAGGCAGATCTTTTGATAAAGTGTGGGAAAGGCGTTAATTTTTGTGTGTGTGTTTAGGATATTTCAAATTTCCAGATTATTCAGGATGTCTCTAGTTCACTGCTTTCAGTGGAACTAGAAACCAATGTGGAGCACAGGTGTAACACCGCAGCTTTGTGAGAAGAAACCTAAAGAAGGGGCAAAACAGATGGATGGAAGGGGCAGCTTGAAGCTGTGCCTTCTGAAGACAGATTGGGGCCACAGCAACCACATGCCATGGCCCCTGTTTGCCTTGAAGCTGCCTAAAAGAGGAGTGGCAAAGATCTGCTCCTTTTTTGGGAAGCAAAAAGCCACCAATTCCCATCTCGCTGTGGCCCCATGGCAGCTTCATGATGCTCTGGTGGTGTGTGGCGTGTAAACACCATGCTGCTGGAGCATCATGAAGGTGGCTTCAAGATGTCTTGGAGGTGTGTGGCATCTAAATAACATGCCGCCAAGCTGCTGGGAAGCTGGCTTTTAGAGCCAGTCTGTTCTGACCCAAAGTTTAGGTAAGACAAACAACATTCCTCTAGAGGTTATCGCCCATTCTAAGAGAAGCTAGGTAATTTCTTCATAATGTTCTTTCTTAAAAATTCTAGTAAAATCATGATAAGAAGAGAAGTTCACCTTTGTATACATCAATTGTCCATCACACTAAAAACAACTAAATGCAATATTACTTAAAAAATAATGAATGAACCTAATAATCTGAAAATGATCTGAAAAACCTAATTCCTCCCTCTATCTCCCACACTTAAAAAAAGCTAAATCTAACACAATCTAAATCAAACAAAACAAAACAACTGCTTAAACTAAAATTGACTTTCCACCCTCTCATCCCAGGAAATTTAAAGCAAAATATAGTGAACTTTTCTAATATACTTTTCTATTGCAAATCCACTTCTGTTCTAGTATTCCAAACATCTAAAAAGCTTCAAGCATCCCAATCTATGACTGTAATCTTCTTTTCTTGTTTGATTTTTAATCTTATATGTTTGATTCAAAATGTAATAAATATTATAAAAAGAAAAAAAGGAAAAGAAAGGCCTCACCAACAAACCTTGAAACAACAACCTGTTGGCTCTCCCTTGCCCTTGTACAAAATATATACTGAAATCACTTCAAAAATATAGTTTTGACAGCTGCTTCACAAGTAATTTGAATGTTTATGATACAATGATATATTTCATGCATATCTCAGAGAATCAACTGAAAGATATTCTACTCTACCTTGCATTCTGGACAACCATGACTTGGCTGCAAAGATCCAACAATGCATTGAATAATGATGGTGAAATTCAGGAAGCAGGACAAGAGATGATTAAGAAAAGGAAGAGATTTAAAATTATTCACACAACCAATATATTATCAATAGTAATAGTAGAATCATAAGAAATAGAAGCTTTAAACAGACTTAGTAGTTCACCATGGGAAGGTTCTCTAAAGTAGCTTTCAGCCATCTAAGCCCCAATTCAGACATACAGCTGCATAACTTTGGCCCACACATTCGCTCCTCCTTTTCCCATACAAGGAGGATTTTTAAAAAGTTTTGTTCATTATCTGGAATAAGCTGAAGTTTCCTGTTCAAACATGGCAACCTATAATTTATTCAAATCACAGGTCCAGAATCCAATGCTGTACATCCAGTGGATTCCATATTGTACAATGGTCAGCAGGGCTGGAAGGAAAGGTGTTCCCCTACTTGTGGTGTAGCTCCCATATGCCCTTAATGGGACACCCTCCTTCTCTCCTCTACATAGATTTCCATGCTGTTGAAAAATCTGTCTGTGGAATTTCCCAGGTTTTCCAAATAGGACATAGTAGGGCTGCAGGGATAGCTGAGGACATAGTAGGGCTGCAGGGATAGCTGCCATCTGCCTTTTCTGCTGACGGACCTGCTTCCATCATCAGAAATCCAATGAACTGGTCACAACTCAGAAAGCAGTATCTTGAACCATATTTTGATCCAGGTTTTACAGAACAATGGGACAATATAAATCACAATGGCCTATAAGTCACTATGGTCTCTCCTTCATGTCTGAAGTCAGAAAGAAAGAGAGAAGGAAGCACATGTCTCACACCTATTAATCATCATAAATCTGAATTGCAGTCTAGCATTATGTAAGTACTTTACATTGAAAAGAACAACATCCCCACACCTTATCACCAATCCTTTGTATGCTGGCCATATTTAAATATATGATTTACTTCTTATAGATTCCATGCAGCAGTTTCTACGCCATTTCTAATGGGCTCTTGAGCAAGTTACTGATGAGCAAGGTTTATTAGAAAATTGCTTATTCAACAGTAATGGTTACCTATCTGCAAGGTGACAGTGATGCCAATAGGAAGTAAATGTGCATATTACTTGTGTGGTGAGAGTTAAGAATCTCCCCTCCACTTACCCTCTCCCTGGTAGAAGATACACTTTGACAAAAGGGTCAGAATAGCCATTGTTGTCACGAGGGGCAAGGTTTCTTGCTTGAAGAATGTGAATGATCAGATTACCAAGGTGCTTGTCATAGTTGACTTGAAGCTAAGGAGAACAAGTGTTGATATAAAGAATTTCCCTGAATTTATAAGAATAATGCCATGTCTATACAAATTACTAAGTCCCGGTATAAATATGTAGGAGTTCTTTCACACTATACAGTGTGATTCCATTTTAACTGGACTGGCTGCATCCTGTGGAATCCTGCAGTGTGTAATTTAGGGAGATGCTAGAGCTCCTTGGCTGAGAATTCTACATATCCCTCCCTAAACTGCAAATCCCAGATTCCACAGGATATTGCCATGGCAGTTAAAATGGAATTGTAGCACCATAATTATATAGTGTGAAAGGGCCATAGATCTCCTCACTAGGTAGAGGCTGGGGAAGGAAATTATTTCTAGCGAACACTTGGAAAAAACCTGGAATCTTGCATATATTTACTAAGAAGCAAGTTGAGTTATGTTCAGTGGCATTTACTCTCTGATAACTGTGTTTAGGATTGCCACTCATGGCATAGAGAGAATCAGCTTCCAATATGTAACTTGGCCACTAAAAATGTATTTACACTACACCATTAAAGCAGCTTGCTACCATTTTAACTGTCATGGCTCAATCCTACAACATCCTGAGTCTCCAGGCAAAATGATTATAATATAGTTAAACGTACAAAAAATCAAAATTAAAATATTTTTAAACTTTTAGAAATATCAAAACAATTCAAACATTACAATTTCAAAAAACACAGCACCTTCTTAAAATCCTTTCCCTTAAATTTAAAAACTACCACTGGAATAACCTAAGGGCAAATGCTTACTCTTTCCCATGTACTTTTAGTTTTATATCACAGTATAGGAAAGTTTGAACTTCAGCTTGGAAGAATTTACAGAGAAGTTTACATATAGATACATGGATGGATAACAAAATATCTAACAAAAATTAAAATCAATTCTAGATTTTTTTTCTTCATGAAGAATCAGTTTGATTGCTGTCAATCACCAGTGCTTGCATTTCAGACATTGAACAGGCTTTTTTTAAAATCTTTGTACAACAACATACTAGCCATTGTCTTCTATGGGCTCCCACAAACTCTAACTGGTCTATAAGCAAATATCAACATTAGCTATAAAAATTAAGGCTATAAATTAGTGTTGAAATGTTACCTGAATTTCTCCAGTTATTGGATGGGAACCAGGCTTGATAGTTTCTGCAGGCTGCCATATTAAACAATGAGAGAACACAGAAGCTCAGATATATTATATACTGTCAGTATAAATTATTTAAATCTGATATTTTCTGTTTCTAAAAGTTCTGGTAGGATTATGATAGTCCTTGTTAGTCTTCTGTGCTTACATATTTAAGATTCTTGCCCACTGATTATGGTGGTATGAAATTCATAGCTGAAATTAAACTATAAAAGTTTGTACTAGGTACTAGGGTTGGGAATATCCCCCATCCCCTGCTTGAAAATGCCTCCTTGCATTGGCTGGGTCCTATGAGATTAATGCTTTCAGCTGATATACTTCATCTTAAATTCAAACTAAGGGGGCTTGCAGACTGCCAGAAAAAGTGCAAATTCAGTCCACTTTTAGGGTTAGGGTTAGGGAATTATGGGAACTGTAGTTTATTGTGGCACTAGAGCTTTCTGACAGAGAAGGCTCAATGTCTCAGAAAAAAAACAATCCCCATGATTCCCTAGCTCTAACCCTAACCCTAAAAGTGGACTGAATTTGCACTATTTCTGACAGTCTGCAACCCCCCTAAGCCTTACTTCAACTTCTGAAGTTTTGACTATAGTGTTGGGATAATTGATCTTTAGGTTTGTCAGCTTGACATTCTCACAAGAATATTGATGACAGGTTTAATGTGAATGAAACTAATAGGTTAATGTGTTTGAACAGAGGTATACTAAAGTAGCAAAACTATGGGGGACTGCAGACGAGTGGCTCTGGGCTACCCTGGGAAGCAATGGATTGAGGCTGCGGCAACCCCATGCTGTGCCTCGAGCCTTCATTTTGTCACCCCAAAAAGGGCAGCAAAATGCCACTCCTTTCAGGGGTGGCAAAAGGCTGCCCTAAGAGCTGGCATGCAGCTCTTCAGTGCCCTTTTTGGCGCAGCATGTCAAAATGACACCGCATGCTGTGTGTAACAGTGTGCGGTGTCAGGACGGTGCCAGGGTGGGTTTGGGGTGGTCGGTGTGCGGCTGCCCCACCCCAACTCTGGTTCCAGGCTGGCCATATATTATCTCTTAACTGTACTGCCAAAAGTACATTCCTGTTAAGATAAGATAAGAGAAAACAGATGGAATGACAAGATGTTCCAGCTGTTTTTATTGAAAAAAACAACAACCAATAAAATGAGAAATGTGATAGGTTCTTTCTTGACAGGGATGAATTTCAGTAACATGAAAAATGAGGTCCTGAGTTACATGAAAATATGGGAGCATTGCCAACTGGCTATCTGTATAAACAAACACAAGATTTGAAAAAGCAGATACAAATGAACTCAGGATTGTCTGGCTTGAACACCTAACAGAAGTGAGAAGGAGAGAGAAACACTTCTGGACCTCCAAAGGTGTTAAAACAAGAGACTGCTTTTCCTCTGATGAGGAGCTATGGATCAAAAGCAAACACAACTATATAAGGGATCAGAATTCAGTTTTCTTGGCCAGATGCCTGCAGGTGACTGAGCCCAAAAACAGATACTGCTGGTTGAATTACTTATGCACAAAAGGGGGGTTCTTACATTTTGAATTCACAACACACTGATAAAAAAATGCTGACCAAAAGTTAGAATAATAATTCTCCGAAACAATGACTGTAGCTATTTTGAATTAATACACTATATTGGAACATGTTAAAATATCAATATATATTGTAAAGTATGTTATTACTTTGTATGAGAAGTAAAATTCCTCACAAGATAATATGTGAGCTGTATGATGGAGGATACAGAGGATATGAATCAGAAATGAACTACAAGTAGCATGCATCATGTAACATTGTGCTTTATAAGTACAGTGGGCCCTTGGTATTCACTGGGGTTTTATTCCAGGACCCCCCATAGATACCAAAATCCATGGATGCTCAAGTCCCATTAAATATAGTGTCATAGTAAAGCGATATCTGTTATACAAAATGGCAAAATCAAGGTTTGCTTTTTGGAATTTATATATTTTTCAAATATTTTAAAGCCATGGATGGTTGCATTTGTGGATAATGAATCCATGAGTACAGAGAACTGACTGTATGGAAAATATCCCTTGTAAAAACAATAACAATAAAAATAACAATAACAACAATTTCTTTCCCATCCTCTCCTCAAGATATCCCACTCAAAGTAGTACAAAATACAAAGCACAATTAAAAAAAGAAAGATATAAAACCAACAGTTAAAATACAATACTGTAAAAACATTATAATATATTTAAGTAATACATTCTTTAAAATATTACAGTTAAAAGTCATAATTTAAAATTGATTGGGTAGGCCTGCTGGAAGAGGTATGCCTTTAGTGCTGTTTTAAAAGCAGTCAGCATTTTCAGCTATTGTATCTCCTTCGACAGGCCATTCCACAGTCTGGGGGCAGCAGATGAAAAAGTCCTCTGGGAAACTGTTGCCAGTCTAGTTCTGGCATTTCCTAGAGGACCTGAGCTTACAGGGAGGATTGTACGGGAGAAGGCGATCTTGTAAGTAACCTGTACCCAAGCCATGTAGGACTTTAATGGTAATAACCAACAATTTGTACTTTGCCTAATTGGCAAACTAATTGGCAGTGGAATGATTTTAAGATCAGTGTGATGCAATCACTCCTGGATATACCCATAGTCAATCTGGCTACCATATTCTGAACCAGTTGGAGTTCCCGGGCTTGGTACGAAGGTAACCCAATGTAGAGTGCATTGAAGAAGTCTAGCCTTGAGGTTACCTGTGCATGCATTACCACTGTAAGAAGGTATATATCTAGATTATGTAATTTCCACAGACATGAATGTACTTAGACTGGAAGTATCTATCTGATATGATGTATGTCCACAAAGAGTATGGAACTGCATATGAAAATCATTTTACTATTGGCAGTTCAAGGCCTGGGTGCTGAATGATGGGGTGAGCTTCTGTCACTAGTCCCAGCTTCTGCCAACCTAGCAGTTTGAAAGCATGCAAATGCAAGTAGATAAATAGGTACCACTTCAGTGGGGAGGTACACAGCTTTCTTTTCAATCATTCTGGTCATAGTGTAGTCTCTGACAATGCTGGCTCTTTGGCTTAGTAATGGAGATGAGCACTGCCCCCTATGGTTGGACACGACTTGACAACCTTGTCAACAGAGAATACCTTTACCTTTACCTACATGTTTATTCTCCTGTACGGTAATGTGAATTTTTATAATGAATAAAGTGGAAAGCTTATGATATTCTACCTATGAGTTAATAATGTTGCTTGTAATCTTGGAAGCCATAGAGACCAAAATGGTGAACTCTAGTTAGATACAGGGATAGGGGTAGGAGAACCACACCATTTTCACTATAATGGAAAATCAGTGAAAGATCAATAGATGACTTTAATTTTTTTTGTGGGGGGAGGCTGACTTAGAGGTGATGTAAATAACCCATTTTAAATAGATGATGACTTTGAAGGTCAGAAAAATAGGTGGAACTTTTTTTGGGTGTGCTATGTGGCAGTAAATGCTGTTTTTTTTTTAAAGAAAGAATATCTGATGATCTTTAGTTTGATTTTGTAAACAATGAACATGAACATGGTACATAAGAAATAAATGTTCCTAGTGAATGCCCTAAAGAATTTCAGAAGGATTACAGAGTTATGAATGGTGGGTATGGAGGTATAAATAGAAGGTGAATTTGAGGCTTAATTTTCTTTTTCTGCTCATTTTGTCTCAGCTGCATGTATGCTCCTTCTTTATCTTTCAAAAAGCATTGAGAATAGAAATAAAAAAGGTGAACCTTGAAAACATTCTCTGATTGAAGCTACTCCTCTTATAGAAATACACCCACTCCTTTGCCACTCCCCCCTGCACTGGTGCTTTCCATTTATGGATACCTTGGAAATGACTGTAGGAGATTCAGAAATATATCAAATAGGCAGTAGGAAAAAATGGGAAAAATTCAACAACACCCATCCTTCTAAATTTCTCTGATGTAGTTCCAAAGCCTTGGGATTATGTCTTTGAATACAGGCCTGAGTAATTTTGGCAGCAGTGTATTCAGGTCTTCTAGTCCAAGTTGCATGTTTCTACCTTTAGTCTCAACACCTTGTAAGATACTTTCAAGTCAACTCTCCAGTTGAGTATCAAATCTGAGAGCCAACATTTAACAGAAAAAAAGGAGGTGGGGTGACCCTTTTCTCAAAGGCAACAGCAAGTGCATTAAGCAATGGGCTTGAGGTGGCAGATGAACTCTGCTTGGCAGTCTGTCCCTGCTTCACATCAGAGGAACAATCTCCAGCTTTTCAAAAGCTTTAGAAGGAACTTTCTGCCTCAAGCCCATTGCCTAACACAAATAATAATAATAATAATAATAATAATAATAATAATAATAATAATACATTTTATTTCTATCCCTCTCCTCTACTGAAGCAATCAGGGTGGCTAACACCAATAAAATGTCACAATATACCCTCCCAAACCCACCCTCCCCTTAAACCAATATTAAACATAATAAGAATTAAAACAATTACAATAAACAATTAAACAAATTTAACAAATTACAACAATAAAACTATAAAAGAGTCTAACAGGCAGCCCACAAACAATAAATAATGTGGCTGGATGTAGTAGTGGGTGGGGGGAGAGAGTAACTCACTTCTTGGCCGTGAATTTAATCAGGAAAGGCCTGCTGGAAGAGATCTGTCTTGACAGTTTTTTTTTTAAAAGCTGTCTAAGTTGGTAATTTGCTATTCCCTTCTGAGAAATGCACCCTGCATTTTGGGGGTGGATCTTGCCTGCTGCTCGAACTAAATAGCACCAGCAAGTCAGTCACTAAAAATATACAAGTCTTAAGTAAAATTGAGTCAGTGTGTCATTTTTTCAAGTCAAGTCCAAGTCAAGTCATTGAAGTGACTTACCAATATACTCGTGTGTAAGTTGAGAAATTTAGGTCAAAAAATTGACCCCAAAGTCCTGGGTTGACTTATAAACCGGTCAATGTGACATTAACCCGAGCCTCTCCCCAACTGGGTGGCCTCTGCTTTCTTCCTGGGAGAGGGCCCAGCTGGGGAGAAGCTAGGCAGAGTGAGCAATTGCCCTGTAGCCTATCTCCAGCTGGACTCCTCCCTGGGAGAAAGCCCAGCTGCAGAGAGGCTGGAAGGGGCAGTGGATCTCCCTGCAGCCTCTCCATAACCAGACTGTCTTCTGGAGTCTGATCCTCAACTTTTCCATGGGTCATACCAAAAGCTATAATTGTAGGCCCAAAAGGTGACCTCAATTTATACAGTAAGTCTGACTTAGGTCTGAGTCAATTGACTCAAGTCCAGGTCACTGAAATTTTGATTCTGAAGTGGTTCTAATATGTCTGCAGTGAGATTTGTAATTCATTCAGGGCTTTGTTCCCAATGCTATAAGGTGACTATTTTTTTCTTCAGTTTACTGATGAACATGATGTATTTTCCCATCCACTAGTTTTAAGCAAATCATGCATATCTTCTCAAATCTACTCATAACTAAGATCAAAGGGCTCATTATACCAGCAAATTTTATATCAGTAGTTCAGTTGGTTGGAGAACCCAGTCTAAACCACACATGGATCAACTCTCATCTGAACCCAGCAGGTTTAGTTCTCTCCATGCACTTCAAGAATGAACTTCTGACTTTAAGTGAATGTTCAAGTCAACAGGTAACTATGAAACTTGAACAAAACCAGTAATTTTATCTGGGTATGGGGAGGAACAGATCAATGTAGTGGGATTGATTGTAACTTCAAAGCTACACCCCTCTAATGGTTGTCATCGACCAAGACCACTCCAGAGGAAGTAGTTTAAGAATTTCTATTTTAATTAAAAGTGTAACCTGCTCTTCTGCAAGTGGCAAAAAGCAACTAATTGCTCTCAAAGGACATTTATAATTAGATATCTAATATAATGTGGGCTGCTACATGATCATTCATCAAATGATAAAAGAAGAAACGGGCTAGCACAGATTGACTCCCTTCTGTGCTGCACAGTTTGATTACTTTTGTTCAGTTCCTTCTGTAGGCATTGAAGCTTTGTGATGGCTGCAGATGGCAAGCCTCTGCAATGCAATGTGCTGTCATGATTTAAAAAAACTAAAGAAGGAGGACATCTAAGTTACCGTAAATCATAACAGTGTTACTTCAGCAACAGAGATCAGCCTGTGTCAACTGTCACTGAAACAAGCCTTTGAAATTCAGTTGTTGATATTGTTTATTTACTTGAAATACAATAAGTACCAAATATAAACCCTTTGGAAGTTTTGGCACTGAAGGCCATGCATAAAATATATATTAATTTGGTAGGTCAAAGTGATAGTTTTGCTGTGATCCCCAAAATCCAAGGGAGCCCCCCAAACACATTATAATAATGAAAATTCATTATCAGCAAGAACAGAAGGCAGCTATATGGATGCCAGCAACCAAAAAACCCCTTTTATCAACATTGCAGGCAGCATCCCACACAACAAAACCAAATACCTCAATTTTCCTCTACAGTCCCACTCAAAATGGCAACAGGGCATATGGTGGTGGTGGGGGTAGTACAGTTTTCTTGAGTCAAAATGCCAGTCCTGCTTTGATGCTCAAAATTAAAAGCCCAAGGAACTTCTAAACAAGTTGTACAGTTGGTTTGAAAATATTTAAAAATATATCCAAAAGGGCACCATTTTATTACATCATTGAATATAATGTGACTTGAGCATCCATAGATTTTGGTGTCCATGGGGCGTCCAGAAACCAAATCCCCAGCGGATACCAAGGGCCCACTGTACAAATGAACATTTATTATCAAGAAAAAAAGAAGCCATAGGTTATAGGGCCAAATGCTTTTGTGCAGTATAGGATGGTTGGGCAGGGGGAGGCCAGTTCCTGTTATGCCCTGCCTGGAGGAGGACTAGGAAGATGAGCCAGAACTTCCTCTGGGACTTGAGTCTGCAACTGTGAAGCCTCAGCCTGGCCCTAGTTCTTCCAGCTCCAGCAGAGCCCATGGTTTCCCAGGAGGCTCCACAGCTAAGCCTTCTGGCAGCAGACTTCAGCACCATTAAGGGCTGAATCCAAAGGGATTCTAGTGGTACCTTCTTGTTGTTATACTCCTTTGTGTTTATATATGGGGTTGTATGCATCCAACCCCAAATCACAAATGGAATAAATACATATGAAAAAACAAAACAAAGACCAATTCCATACCTTATTACTATGCCGTTTCTTGCTGACTGAAGGAGAACCAGGCTGTCCAGGGCTAGGAACAGAACTAGAAGTGGCTGACGTGGTGCCAGAATGGGCATGGGAGCCCTTTTCCATTGCTGAAGAAGCAATAAGGGGGGCCTGTTGCAGAGAAACCTTTTGCAGCTCTGCAGCCAACTGCTTGGGATCAACCCCTGGGGATTTCGTTTTCTCTGCTGCAAACACAGAAAACAGAAAAGTGAGTAAACAATTACAACAGAGGGATGTCAATGAAACAAAATATTAAACTGATCAAACTGATTAATTCAGTAAAAGCAACTAGATTTTTAATTGTAGTGTCCCCTCACCACAACTATTCTAGCTACCACTCACTTCTCACAGCTATGGTGTACATCACCACCATCATCATTTTATTTATTTATATCCTCCATCCCCAGGACTCAAGGTGGTATACAGTTAAAAAAGGGACAGATAAAATTCCACATCATTAAAATATAAAAAAAGCCTCTGCTGTGTTCCCACCAGATGTACCTCTAGGGTGGTGGGACAGAGAAAAGATCTCAAGACATAGATATGGTCCTTTAGATAACCCCCTGGATCTCCTGTTAATACCATGCAAAAAAATGTAAAATGTCCCCAACATTCTTGAGGACGTGTGGACATTTCTGTCACTTTTCTGCCTCTCGTGCCATTTTAGATTCAGGCCTTTCTTTATAATTGGAAATGACCCACAAGTCACTTCCTCGACATCTCCAGTTTTCTTTTTAAAAGAGCTCTGCTGGGCATTTGGAGGAGTTATCTGAGGAGCCCCGAGGGTGGCATAAAGCAACCCTTAGGGGGCCCATCACTTGCTCATCCCTTGTCTATATGATCTAGGACAATCAGTTTTATCTGGTATACAATGAGGACCATCAATATATGGGTTCTCACTTTAAATGTTCAGCTTTTTTAAAATTTAACCCCCCCCCACTAAATTGGAACACTTGAGTTGTGTTGTGTTCTGTGTTGCATTTTGCTGCATGGTTAACGCTGCTTGGCCAGGAGCCATAACAAAATGTATAGAATATAAAAAACATAAAAAGCCACCAAAGCTGGTGGTTGCAAATTCCATAGTTTAACTACATTCCATGTGAAAAAGTATTTCATTTTGTCTAGTATGCATCTTCTACCATTCAGCTTCACTGGATGACCCTGGGATGTAGAGAGGGAGAAAAATGTCTTTCTATCCACTTTTTCTTACACAAATATACTTTTATACACTTGTATTGTCAGTTCCCTCAAGTAATTTTATTTTAGGCTAAAAAGACCCAAACTCTGCAACCTTTCTGCATAGGGAATTTCCCCCTCCACCTCAGTTATCTTTTCTGTTGCCCCTTTCGATATGACACAATTAAAATAAACAGAAATTGAAATCCTTATACAATGCTTACCAGGTTTTCCTGGCTCAAGCAAGTCCAAGTGTTGTGGATTCTCTGCCTCTGACAGCATGCTGAGATCCCTAAAGGAAGCAAGAACAAGCCTGAGACAAAAAGAACCCTTCTGGCATCCCCTCCTGGCTTTATTAGGGAATATAAATGAGACATGGATTATGGCAGCAAGCAGCTCCCCAGCATGACCCCTTCTTGGCTGAGATGGGTTTGTGATGCTATTGAAGAGCTGAGAAAAATGGCACTTTTAAGGTGAAATCTTTAATGGAATAAATGTGAGTATACATTGAAATACATACACTTTCAACAATGAGTTATAGTTTCTATGTATTCATTTAGTTATATTTTATAGCACTTTCACTTCCAGACTTCTACCCTGTCATGGACGAACCACTTCCTGGTCAAAGTGGGATTGAAGGCTACTCCCTATATTCCTCTTGGGTGTGGAGGACCTATTAGAATGGTCAGTCCTTGAAGGCTGATGGAATCCAAAAGGTTCCAGGAAGCCTTAGAGCAGGGGTAGGCAACCTTTCCCCTTTAAGGGCCGAGGGACTTCAGCTCCCAGAATCCCAGGAGCTATTGGCCAACATGGGACTATTGGCCAACATGACTGAGGCTTCTGGGAGATAAAGTCCCAACAGAGACTCTGTCGAAGCCTTGGTTGACACTTGGAATAATGATCTCACCAGGGCTATTGACATTATCGCCTCCGAGCATCCTTTTCAACCCGCTTCAAATAAAAAACCTTGGCATACGGGACATCTTCACCAAATGAAGTGGGCTGTACAACAACTGGAGCGCTGCTGGTGGAAATATCGATGTTTATCTGACAAGACACATCATAGGATCATGTTGGATTCCTATTGAGTGGCAATAGATGCAGCAAAGAATTCTTTCTATGCTACACACATTGCATCTGCAAAGTCTCGTCCAGCAGAGCTCTTCAAGGTGGTCAAAGAACTGACTCAATTGGCTCCCACCCTGAACCCACTATTGGAACCAAATAAAGCCTGCTGTGATGCTTTTAATGATTTCTTTGTAGATAAAATCTCTCAGATAAGGGTCGATCTGGACACGGGCATTATAACAGAACCAATTAGAGAGATATCCAGAGACTCGGTGGTCTGTGTTAAACCAATGAAGTGGATAAGCTTCTTGGATGTGTAAGGAGGACAACTTGCCCTCTCGATCCTTGCCCATCATAGCTGACTGCCCAGGGAGGGGAAGCAGTGAAAATATTACTGCAATGAATAATTAATGCATCTTTCAGGGAGGGAAAATTCCCATCAGATTTAAAATCAGCTGTGGTTAAACTGCTTTTGAAAAAACCCTCCCTTGAACCCCTTGTGAAAAACAACTATAGGCCAGTCTCTCTTTTACCATTCTTGAGTAAAGTGATTAAGAGGGCAGTTGCCTTCCAACTCCAGGCTGTCTTGGAAGAAACTGATTATCTGGACCCATTTCAAACTGGCTTCAGGACGGGATACGGAGTTGAGACTGCCATGGTCATCTTAGTCGATGATCTCCATCTGGGCATTGACAGGGGAAGTGTGACCCTGCTGGTGCTCTTGGACATCTCAGTGGCATTCGATACCATAGACCATGGTATCCTTCTGGAACGGCTGAGGGAGTTAGGTACTCCAGTGGTTCCAGTCCTACCTCTTGGGCAGATTCCAGATGGTGAGGCTGGGGGACAATTGCTCTTCTAAGAGAGAGTTGACATCTGGTGTCCTGCAGGGTGCTATTCTGTCCCCCATGCTGTTCAACATTTATATGAAGCTGCTGGGACAGATCATCCAGAGATATGGGGTGCGGTTTTATCAATATGCTGATGACACCCAACTCTATTTCTCTATGTCTCCAAC
>CM034708.1:115342494-115386513 GCA_020142125.1 Phrynosoma platyrhinos
TAAAGGCAGTGAGCGTGGTAATAAGACGGATCTCATCCAGCAGGCCATAACAATAACAATAGCATAATGGCAGAGGAAATAGATAACCAGTCTATGTATTAAAAGTTTAGAATGATCTATGTTATAATGTAGGGCATAAGACGATCTAGAGTTAATTAAGCAACTAGGAAACATGACAGCAAACACTATGCCATGAAGAGGAATATCCTTCTTCTTTCAGAAGAATATGACATGGGATTAAAATGAAACCAAGAACTAAATCCCAAGTGTTCCCAAGAGGGTACCAATTGCACTGCTCAACAGCTCTGGGGACTAGATTCTCCCGATACACACAGGTGCACATGTTTATCCATGTTTAGGCCATTAACAGGATGCCATCCACAGTTGTCTATGGGAAACCAATTAGGAGATCACAAATACAACACAGCCCTATAGTTTTTTGTGGATTTTTCGGGCTGTGTGGCCATGTTCTAGAAGAGTTTCTTTCTGATGTTTCACAAGCATCTGTGGCTGGCATTTTCAGAGAAGCATAATGGCAGAGGAAACAACACAGCCCATTCCTCTCATGCTCCCTGACACAGAAATGGAGGTTATCGAACTCATGGATGAGCAAAGAGAATAGTGCTGTTGCAATACAGTGCTCATCACAAGTAAAAAAAAAATGGAGATGTAAGTATCTGTGTTGATTTAACCCAGCTGAATAGAAGTGTTGGAAGAAAACTGCATATCATATTCTGGAACAGGCGCTAGGGCAGAACCAAATACTGTTTCAAATAGCATTGCTTAAAGGTTTCATGAAGCTATCTTAACTCCATTGAGACACTAATGTTTCAAACGCCTAACTTTAAGCATCACTTTAAAGCATCCTTAAGGTCCCAAAAATGTTCAAAGGGAATGGTCTATTTATCTGAGATTACTGAAGGGTTCTTTGCTGCATGGATGATGTTAAAGCACTAAATAACAGTGACTCCAGCATATTTAAAAATGGTTCCAGGTAACTAAAGTGAGAAATGTGCATTTGATATTTCCTGGGACATGTCATTGATGGAAAATGTACTCTTCTTCACATGGAAAAAGTGAAGGCAACACTATTTTTTCCAGCCTCATATGAATTATGGATGTCTGTCAGTTTCCAAATTTCTTTGGGCAGTTCCTGACTAAGATCTTACAGAAAGAAAAGGGAGACAAATGTGCTAGAATATAGAGTGGGTGGGCTGAGAAGAACAAATGACTGGTTTTCTGCCTCCAATTTTGTGAAAACAGCAACATTTAATAATAAGGCAGGGGAAAATGATAGAACTTTCCATTTAATCTTAGGAGGAAAGTGTTAGCTAGCAACAATAATTACTTCTGCACAGAAATAGGCTTTAACATTCTCCATTGTAATTTTCTATAGCAGCATTTTTTTAAAAGAAAAGAAAAGCCCAATTGCACTGCCAGAAAACCTTGAATGCTTGAACTAGATGCTTTTGGTACAAGACAAATAGTGCACATTGCCAGAGAAGTAGAAAAATAAAACATTTCATTTAAAATTGATATTATTTTCAAGAGAAAAAAGAAAAGTGGGACAGTATGCTATGAAAACCTGGTACAGTCTGTTTGCTAGAACATACAGCCAGTAGCCAGCACAGCCAGTTCTGGCCTTTGTTATGCATATGTTGTGTATTACAGTGTTGAATATTAAATGCTACCACTGGCTTTCTCTTCCTAACTTGCCCCAGACACTTTTCTGGAAAATCTATGTGGTGCTTCTTTCTTAAAATCATCACTTGAAAACTATCTTTAGAGTAGAAGAGATTTTGAGTAACCCCCTGTTCAACTGAAAACAAACTTGAGGACCACAATTTAGGGTAGATTTGGCAGATATATTTCACTGACATAAATTGGGTCAGGCATGCCTAAAGGGGATCTGTATGTTAAGATGCTTCCCCTTAGGCCTAGCTAATTTAAAGTTCCCAACCTTATGTTACTTTTGCAATACTAATGGAAGGGTGGAGGGCAGATGTGGAGTATGAGTGTGTAACTACTGGGGCATAGTACCTCTATGCCTCTCTTCTTAAAATGCAGCCTAGCCTCCAGACTCTTCCTCCCCCACCAGGAATCTTGGAAAATGGAGACTGTGTATTATGCTATACTGTCAAGAGGTTGCATATGGTTTCCCTTGCTTTGCTAAATTGTCTAGCACTTTCATTATATCTATATTTACATGGGCACGATTATCATTGTACTCATTAGGGCTTATCCCCCAAATATGTGTGCATAGGAATGAAGCACTAAGTATACAAGTATATAAGTCATTATTAAAAAAAATAGAGAAGTATGGAAATAAAACATCTAGATTCCTACAGTATCCTAGAGCTTCAGCATCAATTAAAAGAAATACTATTCACATATTCACATATTGCTTCTTCTGTAGCATCATTCTTACAGTAGCTGTTATTTTAAGAAAGAGTTGTAGCATCTAATAAATACCATTATGCTTTGATACCAATGAACACTGTCACTTACCTGACATCAACAATCATTCTTACCACATGATACAGACCTATAGTCTTTTACTTCATTTGCATGTCATATAATAAATATTATAATGAAACCAGATACTCCTATTTACTTTACCTGAAACTGAATGATCCTTTGGGTCCCTTGGCAGTTTCAGCCTTGCATGGGGGAAGATGTATTGAATAGGCTTCCCATTAATCTAAGGAATATAAAATGTGAATGCTTATAAAACATGATAGATTTTTTTTTTGGTAATCATTTTAAGGAAAAAAAATCTTGTGAACATATTAGTTCTGCTAATCTCCCTTCCTCCTACACACAAATTCCTGATTTCAATTTCCTGTTAGAATTGGTTCATACTTAACCAGAGACAATACTAGGGGGTGCAGGGGAGTGGACACACCAGATGACATCGTAATGGGGGTGACCCCACTGCTTCTCAAACACCTGCCTTCTGGCAGAAATGGGCTGTAGTGTTTGTCTGTGTGCCTTTAAAAAGTTGAAGAAATGGTATGAGTGAGGTGAGGCTCAGCAGGACGAGAAAAGAGAGGCCCTAGATTTTTTAACAAAGTTAAATATAAATTAAAAAAATAATTTTAAATTTATTTTTATTCTTTAAAATTTTTCTTTAAATTTCTTTAAAATTTAATCACATGAAAGAATGCATATGTAAATACATATGATATGTAATTTAAAGATCTAATTTTAATTTTTTGCTAATTTTGTTTATGTCACTATTGCCATTAAATTCACAGGAATTACGATTTGTGAATAGCATCAGTACAAAAAACATTACTAAAGATTCTGTATGGTGTGGTATGGGAGGATGTCAATGTGTCTGTGGGGGGGTGACACCATGAATTACTATACTGGGTAACACCAACCCTAGTGACACCACTGTATGTAACTACAACAATGTGAAAATCATCATATCACAGTTGCTCCCAATAGTGTTTGATGTAAACTGATCAGGTGATCAAGTATAGCTATTTCCCATCACCCAATGACATGTTCTGAGTATCACAAGCAAATGTGATATGGAAGACTGCTCTTGTCACTTCTGGAATGGCTGTCTCACTCAATTGAATGACATTTTATGACCACTGTTTAATTCTCTTGGGAGGAGAATCCTTCTAAATGTTTTTTGTTTGTTTGTTATGTCTGTATAACAAAGAATAGAACTTTTGCTTTATCATCTTCACTGGCTGAGGACTTCCTTTTGAACTCAGCTCTGAGTTCTGGTGTTGACTGTTAAAAGGACTAAATATCCTATAAACAGGATACATGAAGGACTGTCTCTTCCTACATGGAACTACCTTTTCACAGATGTTCTCTGTAAAGGTGTGCTTTCTTTGGGGACTAGGCAGTCAGAGATGTAGAACAAGGCCTTTTCAGCTGCTACACCCAGCATGGTCCTATTAGTTCTTCAAATATTCAGTGAGAAAAGAAAAGAGGGATAGTTATTAAAATAAAAAAAGATAATAAACATACTCTGCTTTTAGGCCCCAATGATAATAAAAAACAAAACAAAAAATAGAAATATAAACACTGTTCTGCCATACTGTGATCAATCAAATGCAAATGTGTGTTAGACTATTCAGAAATGAAATCTATAGCATTTGCATGAATTTATGGTTTAATAATAAAATCTTTTACTAATGGCAACAAAAAACAATTATTTAGGCTATCTCTAAGGCTAACAATTGTTGGTTTGGGTATAAAATTTTATTTCCTTGAGTCCATCTCACAAGCTGTGTGAAGTGTAAGAAACAGTTCCAGTGAGTGAATCCAAAATACTAGAATTGCACTGGAAGACTCTTTCTTCCTGAAATATTTTTAGTCAGCACAATGACCCTGTGTAATACTCCTAACTGCTAAATTTTGGTTAAATAACTCTGATAATATATAATGGGGTATATAATAAGGAATACACAAACATGGAAAGGCAATTTGGGATCATATACAAGCTTGTAATAGGATTGTATATGAGCTTGGGAAGTCTTTTGACTATAATACTCAGAATCAGCCTGACAAAGGGTCTTTACAGACTGCCAGAAATAATGCAGCTTGAGGCCATTTTAAGGGCCCTGGCTCAGGGAATCATGGGAACTGTAGTTTATTGTGGCGCCAGAGCTCTCTGACAGAGAAGGCTCAATATCTCAGAAAAAACTACAATTCCCATGATTCCCTAGCACTGAACCAGGTTCGTTAAAGTGGACTCAAGCTGCATTATTTCTGGCAGTCTGTAAAGGCCCAAAGTTATGACCCAAAGAAGTAAATATTTTCAGGCTTTGCCATACTGCCTCTAGTCATCACTCTATACTGTCTGATGCCAGAATTACCATTATGGGGTTTCATTCATCCCAGCAGAAATGCCATACCCTCATTTATATCAGTTGAGACATTTATAGCAATTTATAAGTAAGGAAATAAAAAAGTTACTACAGGGCTAAAGACTAGAAGCAAATCAGTAGTAGAGATGGTTGGTAGCCTATCTAACAGACTTAATAGTTACTCAGGCTGCTGCCACACTACAGAATTAATATAGTTAGACACTGCTTTAACAGTCATGTGTCCATCCTATGGAATCCTGAGATTTGTAATTTGTTGTGTCACCAGAGCTCTCTGATGGTGAAGGCTAAATATCTCACAAAACTACAAATCCCAGAATTCTGTAGTATTGAGCGATGTCAGTTAAAGCAGTGTCCAACTGCATTAATTCTGCAGTGTAGACACAGCCACAGTTGTGCTTATGTCATGCAAAGGAAATGTATTCCTCTCAGTTGGAAGAAGAGTATTTGGAATCTATTTAACTGAATCAAGACCATGCTGCCAAATTCTGGTTTGAAAGATGACTTCTACACCTTAAGGTCAAGGAAAAATTCTGTGATAGGCTCTTTTTCATCATCAACCTGCACTGACAGACAAAACTGAAAATGCTAAACATCTCACCTACAATAGTGTCTTTCACTTAGTGATGGCAACCACATTTAAATCAAGAAAATCGCAATTTAAGACAATACAGCCTTGGTGGCATCAAGAGACATTATTTGTTTAAATAGTCTAGAGACTGCCTTTTTTTTTTTAAGTCTTGTACATTGTGAAAGATTATCATGAAGCTTGATAGCTGATGTGATAATGTCTGAAAAAAAAAACCTAGATGAAGCATGACAAACTATGTGTAATTACAGTTGCTATCTCTTTTTAATGTCCTTGGCCCTATGGTTTTAACAGCAGCCTGGGGGGGCCTAATTAAAGATCACAAGCAAATTCTTCAACCAACATCTAGATCTCATTTTTACAGAGAATATTTACTTTGGGGATTTTAACCACATTTTCATACTTCCTGCTATAGCAAGGTCCACAAAATATTCCAGGAAGATTTTGAAGTCTGTTTCTACTGATCTTAGGAAGGAGCAGAGCTCAAAGAAGTTATTTTTAAAATGGAAAACATGAGTACCACAGCCAGAATAGACAGTGCTTATGATGGTTAGAGGATTATAAGAGTTGTAGTTAAAAAAATGTTTCCAGCATCTGGGAAGGAACTAAGTAATTATGAACGCACCAGTTACTAACTCTTCTCCTAATATATATCAAAGAAATACAATAAAAATAGTATCACAATTTCTTTTTATACCTGGTGTTTATAGGGTTTATAATTTTCCAAAAGCAAAATCTTCTATTTGCCAATACTGAGAAAGCTGAATGTTATTCTTTCTATAACAATTCAGTTCTGGATCCATAAACTAACATTTATAGTGTAGTTTATTTGGATATAGTTATGTCATTTTTATATAAAAATAAGGCTATGATGTATATATTTGTGTAAAGAATATTTATTCATGAGCATGCACATCAAGACAATAGTAGGTACTTCCCTTAGTCCATTTTATTTCTATTACTCCCTCTGCAGTGTTTTACAATCCATATAAATTGTTTTTATAAATAATCTTATAAACATAGGATTTAGTGTTTTTTGATACTTAGTGATCAGTAATATTATTATTTTTGCCTGCTGTGTGCTTAAGATGTGCATTATGAAGCTAACCTACATAGTACTTAAGTATCTGAAAATACATGAGGAAATGTAGAGAATAGAACCCTGCTTACTACATTACACACTAGAGAGCTCTTGCAAGTCACTCCTCTACCCAGAAACATTGTGTAGAAAAATGTAATTCAGCAAAAGTTGTGTTTCTTATGACAGCATGACAAACATGGATTTTCCTTTAACTTGGTCTATGGGGTCTCCCACACTGTTTTAAGACACATGAACTACTGCAAGAGCATTCTTGTGTTTTTCCACTGCAGTACACAACAATCCTGCTATATAGAAAGTAATGGGGTTAAGTATCTTGGTGTCAGGGTTAGAAGGGATATTAAAAAATATTAATAAAAATGGTAAAAAAACCCAACTCAGCACAAAAGTTAGAATCATACAAGCCATTGTATTCCCTATTACCATGTATGGATGTGAGAGCTGGACAGTTAAGAAAGATGATAGGAAGAAGATCAATTCATTTGAGATGTGGTGCTGGAGAAGAGTGCTGAGGAGCTCATGGACAGCCAAAAAGACAAACAAGTGGTTCCTAGAGCAGATCAAGCTGGAAACCTTCCTGGAAGCCAAGATGACCAAACTGAGGCTGTATACTTCAGACACATCATGAGAAGAGAAGACTCATGAGAAAAGACAATAATACTGGGAAAAGTGGAGGGAGGTAGGAAGAGAGGAAGGCCACATGCCAGATGGATGGACTCTATTAAGGAGGTCATGGGTATGGGCTTGCAGGATTTAAGCAGAGCAGTGGAGGACAGGGGGTCTTGGAGATGTCTCATCCATAAGGTCACCGTGGATTGAGATCAACTCGAGGGCAGTTAACAACAACAACAAAGGGTTATACTTAGTGTTGTGAAACTCTGAGGTGAAACCTACATGCGTGACATAAGCTTTTAGTAGGTGGAAAAAAGCATGAAATAAATATAATATTTCTGTATAGAAAACATATTTCCTGCATGGGAAAAAATATTTTCAATATTTTCTGTGCATATGACAATTTTCCTATGTGCAAAAAAAGCATTTCTGCACAAAAAACATTTTTTCAAAATTATTTATTCTTGTTGAAAGCATGACATTTAAATCCCTGCTTGGTTATATCTCAGTCTTCCTCACTTTGGGCCAAGATCCAATAATGTATCCAGTGGGGTGTATGTGTGGGAATTGCAATTCAACTTTCATTTCTTTCCTTTCTCACTCCCACTGCACTCCTCCATGTGACAAAAATCCTGCTCTAGAGGTTTACTCCCCCTGGTTTTGGTCCACTGGCAAGTTCTCTCCTCCTATACACAATGCCTCAATCAGCTCAAAGAGCCAAGACAATATTTCTAGTTATTTTTGTGTGGGTGGGTTGGGTGGACTTTTGACCTTATGCTTTTTGGTCTTCTATGCTAAATCCCTGGCACAACCTTTATTTGGAGTGCAGCATGTATTATAGGGGTGAATTCTAAACCTGAGGTGTTTCTGTCTGTTTGTGTGTGCATAAAATACTTGGTGGCCTACATGTGTACTATCAGAAGTGTTTAGGAAAGAAGCTTCAGTTTCAGTAGAAGATGAGGCTTGGCTCTTGTCTGGAACCTACTGGATGCAATTTTCATACTTAAAAGATATTTCTGATTTGTTATGTTTAGTGTAGGAAGGCTGTAAGAACTTGAAAGATATTTCTGATTTGTTATGTTTAGTGGAACACTCCATTGGAAAACACGTTACGTTATGCTTGTATATTTATACTTGGATGACAAAAAAAATCCAATCAGTTTTACTCCAGCAGGTCAAAGACATGATCACCAGAGCTCTGTAACATCGAGCATGAAAATTTGTTCTGTGTTATATTTGGTAGTTTCTATGGTAGCATAAAAAGACTGTGCTATTTAGTGAGGTCATTGCTTGTCCCTAATACATGATATGAGAACCAGTGTGGTGTAATAGTTTGAGGATTGGACTATGACCCCACTCAGCCATGGAAACCCACTGGTTGACTTTGGGTGAGTTACATATTCTCAGTCCCAGAAAATCTTGTGATAGGGTTGCCTTAGGGTCACCATAAGTTGGAAATGACTTGAAGGAACACAACAACAACAATGCAAGGAATAATTTACAAGACATCATTAATCTTCCCCTTGGCTATCTTGACAGGAAGATACAGTGGTATTCTAGATTTCAGTGGCTAAATCCTAGATCAGGAGCAGGATGCCACCGCTTTAAATTTTAAACCAGATCAGGTAAACTGGTTTTAAAATCAATGCGATAATCTCCTATGATTATTATACCTGTCATAGGAAAATGCTTTTTAAAAGTTACAGCCACAATCAAATAATGATGTAGAGCTTCCTGTTCTTACTGTTGAGTGGATAAGGCAAGAACCACTCAGAAAGATGGTCAGGTGAGCAAGATAAGAATTTGGGTCATAAATTAAGACAAATGGGATTGGGAGCAAACCCCAGTCGAAAAAATTTGGTCAGTTTTTTGTGAGAAGGAGAATAAAAATGCAAAATAAATAAATAAATTTTAAAAAATCAGGATTGACAGTGGCAGGGATATGTACATCAAAGAGAGAGAGAGAGAGCGGGAGGGAGGGAGAGGGAGGGCTAAAGCTGATGAAAGTTCCACTAACATTCAGTAATACTTAGAGGAGTGCAGTTGCTTACTCCTGCTTTAGATATAAACATAGTAGCAACAGTAATGAAAAGGGAAGGAGAAATGTACATACAATGCATTCATGCCAGTAATAAAATAGAGAGCCTTGAGAAACGTGATGCCTTATTCCACTAGAGTTTCTGCTGATAGTTAAGATAAGGAGAGAGATTATCCAAACTCCCTTACTAATCTTGTGTGAAAGGTACAGAGTGGCAGACATAAAATTTGCTATGCTGCCCATGGAAGGCAAGGAATATATGGGGGATTTCAGTTTTAGCAGCCCTTGGGCTTTTCATCTTTCCTTGATGGGCTGATTTTAGAAGTGATATTGATAGCCATCCCTTTGAATATCAGATCTGGTTTAGTGTTTGGAACGGATAAAACCTTTATGTATATAGCAAATGGGAGTCTGTGGGTCTGCTTGTAAAAAAGATGACTGTTGGGTTGGAAGACAGATAATTAAGAACCAAGTTGAAATTTAGTGTTCAAGAAACAATGGATAGGCTTGTTAATCTATTTATAAGAATCATGGATATACACAGAATAGCACTCTAGTGTGGCTATTTTACGTCCAGCACTATAGAAAGAACATAGTGTGGACAGAAAACACACATACAGAATGCTGTGTTAAACAAACAGTGCCAGTGGAAAAAGTCAATTGTGCTTTTGCAGTCTGCTTACAACAGTAGAGTAATGATGGATGTAATGTTATATGTTTGCATACTAGAAGGATTCAATGTGCATATAGATTAGAGTGTGGGATTTGCAGTTTGTTCTGGTAGCCAAAGTTTGGGGTTTGATCCTTGAGCATGTATTTGTTATGACAGCATCTCGCTTCCTGGAGCCTCATTTTAAAGCTTTTTGATGCACTGACACTACATAAGGGCAACAAATACCTTCCCCATTGAGACTGCAGAGCCCTGGTCCCAACCTGGAAGGGGTGGAGGTGGATGCCTTTGGAAACTTCTGTCTTTGAAATCTTCCAGGTGCTGTACATACTGCAAAAATGCAGGTTGGGAGTCCACTTTTAGTTTTGTAAAACAAGTGTTTTTTTTAATTAAACAGTGCAGGGTGATGTGTAACCTATTTAAAAGCTGTCTTGCCACTCCTGAATATGTTAGAAAGAGGCAATCCATTGTTATTGTTTTTTGTTTGAGAGAAGAGTGTGATGTCCTTGATAGTTTGCACTCTATAATTACTTCTTTGTTCTTTCTGTAGATGCAGTCTTGCATATGGTGTGCCACAACTAGACAAAAGTCTGTTTGTTTCAGGGAAGATTTTGATGAATAAATTCATAGGCCAATAGAAAAAGACACAACATGAACCAAAAGAAGATCCCCATCTTGGGTGTCATGCCAGAATTAATAATGCAGTTGTTCATAGAACTCTACATCAAGTTCTGGTATCTGGTGGATTGCAGGGGAGGGCTCCAGTAATGTGAGGGGAAAGCATTATCAGCACCACCATCATATCACAGGGATTTAAAAAAACAACAACACACCAGGTGACACTTTACAAGGCTAAAAGACTTTGTTGGGTCATTCTAGGCTTTCTCTCAATGCTCATATTTTGTTGATATACCAAAAATGCAGTAATACCACCTTTTCCAGAGACTTTGCTGTATGTGACATATAACAAGATCCGGGATCATCCTTGTGCGATGGCAGTAACCTTACATGTTGAGATGCCACTAGCACACGAAAGGACCAGCAATATGGAGTTCCTTGTGGTTTGAGCATCCATGAAGATTTTATAATGGATATAGTATGACAATTTCACTATTTCACTAACCTGTTTCTGGGAACAGCTCAAAGTGTATGTGTGTGTTGTGTCTTCAAGTTGCCTGTTGACTCATGGTGACTCCATGAATTTCATAGGGTTTTAATAGGCAAGGAATACTTAGAGGTGGTTTTGCCAGTTCTTTCCTTTGAAATATAGCCTACAGCACCTGGTATATGTTGGTAGTCTCCTATACAATAAATAACCAGGGCTGACCCCGCTTATATTCCAAGATCAAGTGGGATCTGGTGCCTTTAGGGTATTTCAAAGTACTAGCTCTATATTACTTGGCTGAAGGATATCTGAAGGACTGTATTCTCAGAGTTTTGTGATTTTCTGGAAGTCCTTCTTTCGGTTCCATTGCCCTTAGAAGTACAGATGCTGGAGATTTGAAAGAGAGATTTTTGTGGCCATTCCCAGGGGGTGTTCTTCTATCCCCAAATAAAGATTTTTTTCAACTCAGGTAGGCTTTTGGCTGCTGAGGAGAGTCGTTGCTACCAATTGGGAGGGCACTGTTCTTACTGACTATCTAAAGCTGTTTTAATTGATTTTAAATTGTGATTCTAACACAATCTGTTCTAATCACTGATCTTGTTTTGAGTTTTAATTGTACTTCTCATTTATTACTGTGCATTATTTTGAGTCCCATTTTCATAAGAACAGCAGGATATAATCCAATAAACAAACATGAATATATACACTGTGCAGGCTGGGGAATATCCTAAATGGCATTATCCTGCTTTCCATATTACTTCTGGTATGCAACTGAAAGCAATGGGAAGTAACAGGTCCCAAATGTATTCTAGGGATACTCCTAGACTGACAGAAACCTAGATTCCCATTGGAATGGAAACCTACTTGGTTGAATAGTTCCATATCTACTCAAGTATACATAGAATCCCCCAAATCTTAAGTGTTAGAAGGGTATAATGGGAATTTATCAGCAAGGTACTGTATGCTAATTTTGCACATCTCAATCATATTCTTTAGGGATGTTTGCAGTACTGCAGAAAAAATAGACAACAGCAGTTTGGACTAGTCTGCATCACTTCTTTAGCCTGAGCTGTACTTATTATGTCCCATTCTTCCCCTCACCAAAAGCGATTATATGTCCCATTCCAGAAATCCCTGAGAAGGATATTTCAATGAATTACAGTGCATTGCTGTGTCTACTGCAGATTGTGCTCAAATGGAAGTGTGATCTGTTAGTTTAAGCAGCTTAAGGGGAAAGTATATAAGAAGACAAAATGCTGGCAGAGCTGTTTCTTGGATACAGCGGTCAGTAGCTTGTTATTTGATGGTTCTGATGTCTGCTGAATGGCATATTTATTGTGGCTTCAGGGCACATCTGGGGTAGTGAATGCTGTTCACTAAACAGTATTCAGCAAAATTTGTTTTTGTTACTGGAAAATGATGGAACAGACTGATCTAAACAGGGCTCTGTGCTGGATTTGGAATATAAATCCCTACAACAATATAGTTGCTAAAGAAAGCCTACTCTTCCCAGAATTTTAATACTGAGGTAGGAGTTATGAATTCAGATTCAGTCAAATAATAGTTATTTTATAGATCTCATTTAAATTTGCAGAAATAGCCTATGGTATGATTCACCTAAATTTTTCCTGTTTCAAACGGTAGGTAAAATATTGCATATTTGAATGCTCTCTCTCACACACACTTAAGACAAACAAAATCATCAGCACACCAATTAGGTTCTCAGCCTAGTAGCATCTCATTCCTTGAGAGTCCATGTGACAGCATTGGTGGGAGGAGGTTGTGATGTATGCTAGGGCAGGTGAATATTGGGAGATGGCCCAGAGCTTCTTCTGGGTCACCAGTTTGTAGAAACAAGCATGAGGGTTACCAGGTAAACAGGCTCAGAATTTGGGTAAAATCTGGCCTCCAAGACAACTAAGAGAGAAAAACACAGGTAGGAAGACAGAAACATCTGCCCAAATAACTGTGCAGTTGCTGCCATTCCCACTACAAGTGCAGAAATAATGCAATTTGACACCACTTTAAGTGCTATAGCTCCATCCTATGGAAACTTGTAATCTGTAGTTTTACAAAGTTTTTAGCCTTCTCTGCCAAAGAATGCTGGTGCCTCACAAAACTACACATTTTAGGATTATGTAGGATGGAGACATGCCAATTAAGTGGTGTCAAACTGCATTATTTTCAGTGTAGATGTAGTCAAAGGGCTTGTCTACACTAGTCCGAATGCACCAGGGTGCTCTTGGAGTATTTTGACCTCAGACCTCTCTGGAGTCCTGTTGTTATTTCCACATTCCGTAGTGATGCTGGCCAGCTATCTACATGTATGTCTTGCAGTGTTGCCTGGTGCCATTGCCACCACCACAAGTTGCTGCCCCGGAGGTCAGAACTGAAGCTCCCAGCCTGGATCACATGGTTGGGCTGGGCTGGGCACCTCATTGTGACCAGAGTGAAAGGTGCAAATCATGAGCAAAAGGTGAGTTTTTAAAATCCTGTTTAGGCAGGGATAGGGCAGATTCAGTGTGGAACTGACCTTATCTGCACTCAAATTGGAGATTTCACCCTGCATCATGTAGACAGGTCACAATGAGGGCACAGGGGAACTAGTGGTATTAGCCTATGTAGACATGCCCCAGGTCTCATATCCTGCATGCCTTTCACTTACAGTGCACACAACACATGGGACATTTTTTCTAGACTCTATCCTGCTTGCTGGGGCATGTGGAAGGCTCAGAGCCAACCTATGGGCAGCTTCCCCCCTTCCCAGGCCTTGCTCTGCAGCTGGCAGGGTCTATAACTCAAGAAGACTTATGAATGATAATGCTGACACTCCAAGGCCTGCTTTTCTTTCAGTGTCATAGTAAGCATGTAGGCATATAGCATGTCTCTTCCCATAGCCTTATTTTTAAAGCTTTTTGATGTACCACTCCTATATAAGGGGAACAAATACCTTCCACATTGGGCTGCAGAGCCCTGGTTCCAACCTGGAAGGGTTGGAGGTGGGTGCCTTTGGAAACATCTGTCTTTGAAACCTTCCAGGTCCTGTACATACTGCAAAAATGCAGGTTGGGAATCAACTTCTAGTTTTGTAAAACAAGTGTTGTTTTTTTTTAATTAAACAGTGCAGGGTGATGTGCAACCTATTTAAAAGCTGTCTTGCAGAAATAAAATAAAAATCTGTCTTGCCACTCCTGGAGATGTTGGAAAGAGGCAGTCCATCCTTCTTCTTTTTTGTTTGACAGAAAAGGGTGTCCAAGAAAGGTTGTTAATCTCTGTATTAAATAAGGCACATCCCATGCAAAAATTTAATCTTCACCTCCTTGAGTTTCATTTGCTCTGAGAAATGTCTCTTTGCCTGGAGACATGGAGAAATACAAATGGTCACTGAGACTTTAGCTGGCACCTTCAGACTTGGTCATCTTAACCTTGATAGCACATAAGGACGAAATCTAGCCTCAAAAATTTCTCCTTTTAATGCAAGACATTTAGTTGTTTTCACCTATACATTTTGCATTTAGTATGCTCTGTCTTGTAATTGGTCATTGGTAGATAAATATGGGCTTAATTTGCAAGTCTGATAGCTGAAGAAAATCTGTCTCTGGAGGGAAAATGTGTTAATTGCAAGGAATATATATCCCATTAATGTCTTAATTGACCCTGACTTTAAAATAGTCTGAGTACTGCATTTAATATTTTTCTGTGACTGGCTTGGAGGAAAATGGGCTCATTTTTATTTTTTTTAAAAAAAACACACATGAAAAATAGAGTGATGCTAGTGAAACATATGGCAACCCAGTTGCCCAATGAGAAATAAATCCTAGGGGAGAAAGGGTAATATGCTGTGTATATTTTGTTGATGTTATGCTACAAAAAAAGACACATTAAAATGGTTTTCAGCTAGAGTTTCCTCTGTTTGTGAAGTTCACAGGTGAATGCTGATTTTTATGTTGACAGAACAGCACAGTTTTTGCAGGATAGATCATGTTCATCAGCTACAGAATGTGGGTTCAAGTGAAAGTAAATGAGATATGGGATGGAATTGATTAGTTGGCCGGAAATGGTTGATAAGATGGTGTATGAAGCCTTTTTACTCTCCTCTTCCTTGTATTTATTTTTAGGGCAGAGTTGCTAGACTGGATCTGGGATGTGGCTCCTGTAACTTTAATCCTAAATAGAACTTGAAGCAGGATGAGGTACCATAAAACTCCATTCAGCAGCTGGTGGGGATAGGGTGGGTGTGAAGGAGTACCTAGCTCTGTTCTTGTTGCTGGATGACTGGTGAGGCAATAACTGTGCTGGAAGGGCACAATTATGGCTGAAAGTTGGGGTTTGGAAGGTGAGGAAGGACTCTCTTGAGTCGTTTATGGTGCCTCATTTTGCTCCATTCTTTGTACAGGATTAATTCTACAGGAATCACATCCTGGATCCAACCTAATGACAATAGTTCCCTTTAAGCATCAGAAGATTAATACTGCATGTCAGAAGAACCCTTTGCAAATCTGATCCATGACTTAATCATTATACCAGAATAGTCTCTGACACTGCAAGAAAATCTATAACAAAACCTTTTTAGACTGCCCCTGATTTTATTTTATAATTCTTGAGAGTTTGGAATTCACCAGCTTATACTTGTGTGAGCTTTTCTTCTGTGTATGTAACATATATCTATACAGGTCATTTCTAAAAAAAATCTATTGCCTAAATCCATTTGTTAGTTCAAACTAGAATAGACCCAAACTAGAATTGAACCAATGACTGAATGGTAAGGACACCCTTAAGTAAATCTTATTGAATCAACATGTCTGTGCTAGTTGAGACTAGTCATTGTTACACATAATACCATTGGACTTAGAGCTTTTCTTGCAACATTATAAAGGTCTACTGTTCATTAACCAGGGCCATAAACCGAAGGATAAAAACAAAGGGTCTTCCTGAGACACAGTTCTAATTAACACTGTTGGTTTATTGGCACGTCTAAAATTATTGTTATTCCACATAGTACTAAGTATTTCCACCCTGAGAAGTGAATCCTTTTATTTTTGGTCAAGTTTTCACTTACCTCAACAAAAGTGACATGTTCCTTTCCCTTTAAAGCATCTGAAGATTGGGAAAAACAATGGTAGCAAATAGGTGCTGCCTAAGAGTGGTTTTTGCAATTTTTTTTTTAAAAAAAATAACTTGCAGTGAAAATTAAGCATCATGAGGGTTTGGTGCAGAACTAACTGTAATTAACTAATTGGGGTTCTTATGTGGTTGGTGCATGGCATTCATGTTTTCAACCAATTGGCAGTAAGGCAACAGTGACTTTCACATGCTATCACATTCCACAATGTTTGTAAACACTGCTGTGTGGTTCAGGGGTGACCTTACTATTAGGCAGAATGTGAAGACTGTCCCAATGGTCAGATGTGACAGATGAAAGGCAGAAAATTATCAGTTGTTTAATTAATTCTTGGGTCACCTACCAACATGGTTTCATGTGGCCCTGCTGTAGTTGCAAGTACTCAAAACAGCCCCTAAAAAATTAAGAAAATCAGTAAGATTTTCCTTTGCTTTTACAATGAGGTCTTGTATTAGCAATGGGATGTTGAATTTCCTTTGTTTATCACCATTAGTTTGATAAACTGAAGGTTCCATTCATAGTAAAGTAATAGAGATGGGATGAGTTACATACTTTCTTAAAGACTTTTTATAATCATTTGTTAAAAATGTATCCTTCTTACTTGGTCTTGATGCTGACTTGGTGGTCTTGAATGGGCTAGCTTGTCTGGCAGTCTTCTGTCATAACCATGTCCATTCTCAAAACGAGACTCTCGGGGCTTGTCGAACCAATCTGTTTCTTCTCGACGCAGGTGGTAGGCTTTGAAAACCAAGGACACATCATAGGTTCTGAGCCAGAGATGTGAGCAGAGCAACAGTTTGGTGTGTGCAGTCAACATGCATATAGCAGTTATTAATTGGCCATGCATTTTAAAGCAAAAGTAGCAAGCAAGAGTGAAAACAAAGTCAGGTTAGTAGGAAGCAATAGAGAAGACTTGTAAGCTGTGGACACTTAACTACAGATATGTCAGAATGTCATAACAATTTTATTTGGCTCAGTTTGTTCAGAATAGATTTTTGAGATGTGTTCTGTAAACAGGTGGATTCATAAAACACTTGGATCCCTTCTGTTAAACAATTACCTGCTCCAGTTGCACAAAATCACAGATATTCCCATGGGACATGTTTAATGTTTCTTATATATATAACAGCAGCTAAGACATGACATAGATGCTAGGTCCAATATAGTTTCATTCTGAAGATTTTCTAAAAAATGCTTTAGTAGGTAGTAAATTAGTAAACTACATATGTAATTTAAATATTTAAAATGTGTGTTTTAAACCTTTAGATGGGGAGGACTCTGTGTTAATCAAGAAATCAAAATGCTCTAAAACGTACATGATCTTCTTGTTATAGGCTTGTCAGATTTTCATGTACACATCTTTATGTGCTCCAGGTTTGGGAGGTGACAGAAATCCAACTAGTCACTCCTGCTTCCCCATGTACCACAATGCTTAACTACCTTCCATTCTGCCTTCCACCAGTTGCAACAGTGCACATATAGTGGCCATCTGGGGCAAGTTAGGGGAATGTATATTGACTATGGCAGAAATCTGACTGGTATGAAGTTCCTGGTATGAAGCTTAGTTTAGAACCCAAGAAATCTAATATTGAAATCTTCCTGTGAAAATATCTGGAAATTTTCTAACTGAAATCATCCTTTAGCCCTTTCCTTTAAATGAAAACTATTTATTACAAAATATTTGCGTATGAAAAAAATTAAAACAAAAGTACTCCTGAGTGTGGCTTGCCTTCTAGGGTGGAACTATCAATAAGGTTAAAATATATATACATTCCAAAAGTGCAAGTGTTCCAACATATGATGTTCCTTCTGGTTTAAGCCATTCTTTTTCAAGACAAAGAATTTATGGAGTAGAACAACCTCTACCATACTTCAGATTGTCTGCTTGTCTTTCATGCCTCTGTGTACAATAAAATCCTAACAGCTATTTTTAGGATGCTCATCAGGAAAGACTGTCTGGCTCAAACCTGGTGCTTTTCTATCTAGTATCTTTTGACTATAAACCTCACCTCTAATTGTTTTCCCTTGCAGTATTCTAGACATGTTTTTGCAAGATAAATATGTCCTGCAAGATAAATATGTCCCAGGTTGATGACACTGGGAAGAGAATGTTATACTTTGGTTTTCCAAACCAGTTTCCAATCCAGATACTAAAATTTAACCTAAATTTTATAGTGGCTTAAGAAACATAAATTATGCCAATGTAATATGCTCAAGTATTCTTTTTTTAAATATGAGAGCCCATATGGTGTGGTGGACTGAAGATTGGACTATGACTCTGGAGATCAGGGTTTGAGTCCCTGCTCAGCCATGGAGACCCTCTGGATGACTCCTCCACCACAAAGGAAGGCAAAGGCAAAGCCCCTCTGAATAAATCTTCCCAAGAAAACTCTGTGATAGGCTTGCCTTATTTGTTTTTAAGTTGGGCAATATAAATATTGGTCCCTTTAATATAAGTGAGGGTTTATATACCCAGTGGTTTATATACCCCAAAGTTTATATATTTTTGACAGCCTGCTGTGAAGAATTTGCATGGCAATTTGCAGATAAAGTCGCTGAGATCCACTCCGACTTGGATGCTGTAGTTGATACAGTGCCAGTGGATGTAACCTTGGCACCTGTCTGTCCAGTGTTAATGGATACTTTTCAATTTGTGCAGTCTGATGATGTGGATAGGATCCTTGGAGAGGTTAAAGCCACCACATGTGTCTTGGACACTTGTCCTTTATGGTTTATTAAACAGGCCAGAGGGGGACTGGCTGAGTGGGTGAAGGGGGTAGTCAGTGCCTCCTTACAACAAGGCAGAGTTCCATCTTGTCTAAAGGAGGCAGTTGTAAGACCTTTGTTTAAAAAGCCATCCCTGAATCCCATTACAATAAATAATTATCAGCCAGTGTCTAACCTACCATTTTTGGGCAAGGTATTGGAAAGTGTGGTGGCTTTCCAGCTCCAGGGGTTTCTGGATGAAACAGATTATCTAGATCAATTTCAATCATGTTTCAGACCTAGCTATTGAACAGAGACAGCCTTGGTCCCCTTGGTGGATGACCTACTCAGGGAACTGGACAGGAAAGTGTGTCACTGTTGATTTTACTGGACCTCTCAGTGGCTTTCAATACCATCAACCAGGATATCCTTCTGGGCTGCCTCTCTGGGATGGGACTTGGAGGTACTGCTTTACAGTGGCTCTGTTCCTTCCTGGAGGGGCAAACCCAGGTGGTGGTGCTAGGACACTCTTGCTGGACCCCTTGGCCATTGTCATGTGGGATTCCTCAGGGTTCTGTGTTGTCCCCTATGCTATCTAACATATACATGAAACTGCTGGATGTAGTGCCATCAATATGCAGATGAGACTCAACTCTACTACTCCTTTTCTCCTAAATCCAAGGAGGCTGTCCTGGTCCTAAATCAGTGTATGTCATCAGTAATAGATTGGATGAGGGCAAACAAATTGAAACTTAATCCAGACAAGACAGAAGTGCTCCTGGTCAGTCAGAAGGCATAGCAGGGAATAGGGATACAGCCTGTGTTAGATGGGGTTACACTACCCCTGAAGACACAGGTTCGTTGGGGCTCCTGGACTCAGATTTGAACCTAGAGACCCAGGTCTCTGCAGTGACCAGGAGTGCTTTTGCACATTTAAAACTTGTGTGCCAGCAGTGCATGTTCTTTGAGATGCCAGATCTGGCCTTGGTGGTACATGCCTTGGTTACATCCCCTTTGGACTACTGTAATATCTTCTTGAGGCTGCCTTTGAAGAGTATTCCGAAACTTCAGCTGGTCCCAAGAGCTGCAGCCAGGCTGTTAACTGGGGCAGGTTACAGAGACCACACAATGCCCCTGTTAAAACAGCTCCCTTGACTGCCAGTTTGTTTCTGGGAACAATTCAAAGAGCTGGTTATGACATATGAAGTCCTATATGGCTCATGTCCAGACTATTTGGCAGACCGCATCTCCCTGTATGAGCCAGAGATCTGAGATCCTCAGGAGAGGCCCCTCTGTCTGTCCTACCACCATCACAAGCATAGTTGGTGGGGACAGAAGAGAAGGCCTTTTCTGTAGTTGCCCTTAGACTGTGGCACTCCCTTCCCATGGAGACCAGAATGCCTCCTTCCTTGTTGATCTTCTGCTGGTAGGCTAAGACCTACCTGTTCAGAAAGGCTTTTAAAACAGAATGTTTGTAAATGACTGGCTTAAGGTGTGTTTCACTCTAAAGTGTTTTAAACAGTTTTATCTTTTAAAAATGTATTTTATTCTTTTAATAGCAATCTATTTTAATATTGTAATAATTTCCTTTTTAATGCACCTCTTTTCTATATTTTCAATTGTATTGTTCATTTAATATTGTTGAGCCACTCTGAGTCTCAGTTCTGGAAAAAGAATGGGATACAAATTAACAATAACAATAATAATAATAATAATAATAATAATAGCCCATCAAGGCTGTATGAATTGGTTCAAGCAGCAACACATTGTTGAATACTAACACTGGCAGGATCCCACCAAAATTGCAGAAGTGCAAAAATGATTTAAAAGCTGGCACAGAGGATCAGCTAGTGCAATATCCACCCGTTACACTGCTGACAGGAATACCTTAGAAAGATCGTATTACACCACTTCTTACAGAACTGCAGAGGAAATCAACAAGCTTCTGGTATGAGTTTACAATGTTGATGGTGACATTAAAGCCCTACCTAAACAGATAGAAACCTTGATACTTGAAGGATTGCCTTCCCCTATATACCCAACCACTGAGATCTGCCAGGAAGGCTCTCCCCAGTGTCCCAACAGTGGGAGAAATATATTACACAGAGGTGTAGGGAAGGCCTTCTCTGCTGTGGTGCCATGATGCAGAATGCCCTCTTCTTAGAGGCCTATTTGGTGCCAACCCTGACTTCATTTTGATACCGTTAAAACTTGGCTTTTAGGGCCTAGGGATCATGGCTAGATAGGGCTGTAGAGTTCTAATATAGCGTATACAATTTGAAACTGTTTTAAATTGGTTTTGACAATTGTTGTTTTGTTATTTGTAATCCATCTTGTGATCTTTTGATATAGAACTTGATATAAATATTAGATAAATATTAAATAAATAAATGTTCAAATGTTTTGAAGATGTGAACTATTAGTATCAAATCACCAGGACTATTACCTATATATCAGACACATTACAAGAGTATTCTGATGCAACCATAATGGGATATATTTATCAACAGCTGTTGTTCTGATTATTTTTGGTAAGAAAATATCATTTCCATTGTAAGATCATGTTTATAAAGTAAGCAGCTCCTCAATAAAATAAATCCAGAATGTAAAACTAATATGTTGTGACAAATAATGAGATTATCCTTGCCCTTTGTACATGCAATAGGTAAGAATGCTGACTAATTTTTCTTGGGTGGTGGTTACTAAATACTGGGCATACCTCAACTTTTGGGGTAAGGACTGAACTAAGACAGTTTAGAAGTCTGAATTCAGTCTGTAATTAGGAAAATGTTGTGACACAGCTGAAAAACAGTAGCCTTGGGGGTTGCAAATGCATGATTTTTTCCTTTGGAAAATTAACACAATCTCTCCTGGATTTTCTTTGTTTTTGCATATGTGTGTATAATGATAATACAACACCCCAGACTTCCAGAACTACAAAATAAAACAGTTGACCAATAAGCTCATATTTAAGCACTTTGTTTCCAAACAGGATGCAAACCAATTAGCTTCAGAATCATAGAATCAGCAACACATTACATGAATCAAATGAACATATGTGCTTCTTGCTACTCAAAATGCATCCACATGAAGAATCTGACATTGCCATTGCACAATCCCTAGGATCACTCTTGAGTTCTGGTTATGCAGTTGAGTGCAGCATGAACACAGGTTACACATGATTCATAGGATTTCATGGGAGCCATTGTAGAGTTGCAGTGTTTCTACAATGAAAGTCATGGTGGCAAAGCATTGGCTGTTCTATCAAAAGGTTTGCTGGACCAAATGT
The DNA here is from genome assembly GCA_020142125.1 of Phrynosoma platyrhinos. Lineage (NCBI taxonomy): Eukaryota > Metazoa > Chordata > Lepidosauria > Squamata > Phrynosomatidae > Phrynosoma > Phrynosoma platyrhinos. The sequence goes on from CM034708.1 coordinate 115,364,578, forward strand.
AGCTTAAGAATCCAGTGGGTATTTCAGGCTGATATAATTCTGCCAGGAATGTGCAGAGCCAACTTTCCCTTTATTTCAGAAAAAAAGCATGCAGGTACTGTGTTTCTTGGTTGGACAAGCTGAATGACTACACCACTATCACACACTATATAGACGGGGATGGGCTGGAAAATGTTTTGAAAGAAATAATATATGAAGACGATTTATCATTCTGCTAGGTCACACTTTGTTTTCTTGTGACTATATTTCTCCATAAGTGAAGGAAAATTGGATTAAAGGCTTGAAGATTTTAGGAATGGAGAAAAATTGGGATGGTCAGTGTAGCAAAACAGAGAACTGTCTCATGAGATGTAAAGATGTTTAGACATTGTTTAACAAGCCATTGTGGTGAGAGGATGCATGCGAATATGGTCTATGAACTTTATCTGTGCAACATACAAAGGTCTTCAAGTGCAGGCTGATTCCTTAGTACCACCATAACAGCAAAGTAAGGAATTGTTTGCTGATGGTGCTGAGGATATCAGGTGATTTTCTCCCTCTCTAGATAAATGGTTGCATTAATTGCAATAATGTTTATAGCTGCCACTGTATTTTTTTTTAAATCAAAAACTCTGTAGCACAAGGGTGTAAGAAATGGGAACAATGAAATAATTCAGAGGTGTCATTAACTGAAAAGTAAATGGATTCTGAATTGATAAAGGAAATAAAAAAAAGATATGAGATATAGCTTATTCCACTTATGTATTAAATTAAATTAACTATTATAAATAAGGATGGTCTCATCTAAATGAACTGAGTTTAAAAAAAATTAAAAAGAGGTGATTAAATATTAAGGAATATAGCAGCTTAGAATTTTAACTGTGTGATATAACAATGGTCAAAAAATCTCTGTTGTTAACCACCCTCAAGTCGATTCTGACTCATGGCTGTCCTGTGGATAAGACATCTTCAAGACTCCTTATCCACCACAACTGTTCTTAGTTCTTGCAGATTCATAATCATGGGCTCCTTAATGGAGTCCAGCCACCTAGTGTGTGTGGTCTTCTTCTCTTCTCTTTTCTTCCATCTTTCCTAGCATTATGGTCTTTTCCAATGAGTCATGTCTTCTCATGATGTGGCTGAAGTATGACAGCCTCAGTTTAATCATCTTGTCTTCCAGGGAGCTCTCAGGCCTAATCTAAGACACATTTATTTGTTTTTTTTTGGGGGGGGGGCTGTCCATGGGATCCTATTCCCCTTCTAATATTCCTTAACTATATTACAAATCAGCTTGCTTCCTATTTTCTGTTTGGAAGGATTGAATCTTGAAATATAGCCTGTCTCCCTTAATAGTTTTAGTTGATGTCTGCTAAAGATGAGTATACAGTTGCTTCCATAATTCATGCTTTACTCATCTTTTCTCATAAGGAAATATAAAGCAAGTTTTAAAATAATATAAAAATCAGAATAGCCAAAACCAAAATAAATTTTAAAAATCGCTTGGGTTTAGAACTACGCTACTTACAGAGATATACCCCAAAGGGGGTGGGAATCATCTAGTCCTTCACATGTTGTGTTGCAGCCCTCACATTCCTTACTCTTGGCTAGGTGGGCTAGGGTTGCTGGGAATTATAGTCCAACAACAACTGGAGGGCTGCATCATTCCCATCACTGACTTAAAAGATCAGTGAGGGTTACTGGGTATATGATTGAACACTTAAACCCATGCAAAAACTTCACAATACTAATGTAAATCCCACTACTGTAATTACAATAGCCCAAATCCACAAAAACAATGATAAACTTTATTGGACCAACCAAAAGGCACAAAATACATGCCATATTTTTTGTATTTTGATTGGCCCAGTAAAGGTATCACTATTTTGTGGGTTATGGATGTTATTGTACTTTGCTATATTGCCAACACAGAAACCCCTGGATGTTTCCCACTAACTAATATTATTTGTATATAAAATAATGCAACTGATATGTTTTGGATACCATCCCACCCAATTATACAAGGCCACATCAGGTGTATGAAAAGCAGCCTTATGCTATATATATTCCATTGTGCTTTCTCCTCCAGAGTTATTTTATAGACAAGAACACATTTTTCTGCAGTAAATATACTGAAGTATTATTTTCATAGTTATCCCACTTAAAGGTACTATTATATTAAATGATATTGAAGAAATATACACATACATAAATGGTCAAATAAAGTAGATAACGATGTTCCAAAGGACTGAATTATCATACTGTAGAGTAATACAAGCATTTGTTTTACAGCAATCATTTTTGTTGGCAAACAAAATAGAGCATGCAGTGTATCTTTATTGGACAATAGGCATAAAACTTAACAGAGCACATACAAATTAAAAAAGAAAAAAGAAATCTCAGGTAAGAAACTTGCAAAATTCAATGATGTTCAAAAGGTTTTTTAAATGGCTTCTGAAACAGTTTTAAAAATATTAAAAACTTTACTCTCAAGTCCCACAAAGCAGAAACATAACGTTTTCAGTATCTAACACCAGCACAACACCTTCCTTTGCTTCTCCCCCACAAAGCAAAATTTCATCATTGCTCCATATAAGAAATCTTTTTGCATCTGTGGGAGATAAGCTTTTACAATTGCTTGGAATTACTTCTCATTTTTAAAGAGAGCTTCTTTTATTTGATTATTCTACCTGCTTTTGTCTCAGACTATTTTCAATACTTGAGGCAGATGGGGCTTTTTCAGATGTGCAACTTTCACCACAAACACTTTACAAACATGCTTATTAAGTTTATGGGCCGTTTGGGATAATTAATACATACAGCTAGAATTAAAATTGTATGTACAAGTTTGCTGAGGAAATAAACTGCCCTCATAGTCCTTTTAATATACAGACATCCATGCACAACTAACAGGTTACACTTTTGGAAGGTGTAATGGAGGCTCTAAGAATACAAAACCTTATCATAATACTATTGTTTCTACCCACAGATCTATCAGGATTTAAAACAATATTTTATCACTAAATCATATAAAGGAATCATTTAAAAAAGGCATTCATTCATAAACTGTGCTCTGTGATTCTTAAAAGATATTAGGCTGCTGAAGTTTTTCAACAATCGTATTACACAGAAGGCTAGGTTGAGAGAAGAATGGGTTACAGTGGTGTGAGAACTGTAGTTATTTTGGGTGGTGTTTTCAGCCTTGGTTGAGTTCAGTGAAGGTTTATCCCTGAACTTTGTGGAAGAATATAGACTAATCCTGAATGAATGCTCCTGAAAATCCCAGCCAAAATGCTTTTATGAAAAATAGACAGCAAGAAAAATAGAGAAAAACACAGAATGCAAACTGAAAAGGAAACAAAAACAGTATGTCTTGAACATGCAAGTCTATCTATATCCCCATCCAGAATCTGAGCACAGAGTTAAATCAGCCGGCCAACTGAAAAGAATATATACACACACATATATACAAATATATATATATATATATATACACACACAATGCAAAAAAAAAAAAAAAAAGAAAGAAAGAAAGAAAGAAAGAAAGAAAGAAAGAAAGAAAGTAGTAGTAGTAGTAGTCCCAGAAGGATGATGAAATTAGACACATGCATAGAAATGAGGATTTGTGTTGTGAGCACGATAAAGCAGTCTGAGGTCTAGTTTACCTTCACTATCTGACATGGCATGTTGGAAGTCATCCATGATGAAGGCTATATCCCGGTCATAGCCTCGAGCTCGTGATTCTTCTCTCATATGCTGTTGGACTTCAGGCAATGAATGGCTTGATCCAAACTGGTCTCTGGTGTCTGCAGATATAGGTGGTAATGGTCCAGCTGCTGCTCTTGCCATCCCCATTGGTTGGCCCACGGGACTTAAAGGACTTTCTTCTTCAGAGTTCTGTGCTACTATTGGAATTCTTCCCCTACTCTGACTGATAGGTAAACTTGTAGGTTTTGTTCTTCCAGAGGGGGCTGCATGACTGAAGGAAACATCTAGAGGTTCAGGGTCTTGAGCTTTTAGTCTTAAAGATGAGCTTGAGGAATCTCTTTTTAGTGACAAGTCAAGCCCATAGACTGAGGATGGCCGGGAGGAAGGTCTAGATCTACTGCCACTGCCATAAGGTTTGTCAACCTCATCTTGTAACGTGGATCTCATTGATGTACTCAGTGCAGCCCCGAGACTTGTACCAAGGGAATGTGTTAGTGTGGGCCCCATATATTTCTGTTGGTCGGTGATATTTTTTCGGAGGCCAAATGTTATATCATCCTGGAGAAGCCTTGCTCTGGAGGTGATGCCGCCAAGTGATGATGTGCTGGAAGTCAAGTAGGTTGAATAATCAAGCTCCAGGTCTCTGCTTTCCTGAATGGGTGAAAATTTAGACAATTTGGGATCTAGCAAGGCCTTCTTATGCTTTGACTGCTTTTGGTAAAGGAGGGCTGCTGGCAGCTGTTTGGCAGCTTGTTTCTCTAATGTAAGCCTACTTATGCTATATTTCTCAGATTTAGGGAAATGTCTGTAGCTAGTATCTCCATGGTAATACTGTGACAGGCCTGCCAGATGATCCAGACTTTCAGCACCCCTCCGGAACTCCTGCTTAATCTGATGCTTTAGAAGCTTAAGTTCATAAGGGTCTTCCATTGGGTCTTCATCAGCTTTCATGTAGCTGTGTAGCCGGGAAGAAGTTTGCAATGGTGCAAGGAAATCTGAGACTTCTTGCACCCTCCGAGCTTCAGTTGTTCGAAGGAGCCTATCAGTCTTGCTCAGATCCTTCTCATGCAGACCATAAGCAGAGCTCAGAGATGATGTTCCTTTACCAAGATCCCCAATATCATCTAGTAGCACATAATTACGTGCTGTATGGTGATCAATGTCTGCATAAAATGAGTCACCAGATATGCTAGAGATGGGACTACTAGCCATGCTGCTTCTCTCATCCAGCCCCAGCCGCAAATCCAAGGTACTATATTTACTACCCAAATGGGATACTGCATATGTGTTATCAGATGATGCAGGTGCTATCATGAGTGGCTGGTTGCGAATCACATCATAGTTGGTTGTTATCTTGGGCTCCAGATATAATGAGGTTTGCCTTGTTTTTTGTGGGATCACCATCAATTGTGATGAGAGTGGATAGGAAGGCTGTGGGGTTTGTGGTGGCTGAGCTTGGGGAGTGAAAGACATGGTTGCCACAGTTTGAAATGCTGACTGTGTCTGATAAGGAGAAACCTGCTGTTGATATAAAGGCTGCTGCTGCTGGTAATGAGATTGCTGGGTATATGGAGTTGGTGCTTGAGTAGGAAGGGCAGGTGAAGAGTATTGATACTGAGAATAAGGACTTGTAGGAGTTGCAAACTGATTTTCTGATTGGGTTTGTGGGGGTATAAACTGGTCAAATTCTGTTTGCGGAGCAGTTCGTGGTCTTTCCAAGCCATGCTGAGACTCTATTCTAGTGGGCCTTGTACTGCTAACTTCACTGTCAGACATATAATCGCGCTCCTCTGCTACTCCCTGAAGGTAGGCACGCTCCCTTTTTTCTCTTTCTTTTAGTAATGCTTCTTTTCGTCGATTGATGCCCATTTCTAAATAGCGAAGTTTTGCATCTATTTCTTTCTCTTCCTCATCTAGTTCTGCTTGCTTCTTCCGAAGTTTAGCAGATTCTCGTTCTACCAAATCTAGTTCTCTGTCTATATCCTGGAGGATTTTAGCTCTGGCCATAGTATTGCTCCTACAGATCCTTCGGCGTGAAATTGATCCCACAGTGGTGAAGGTTGATTGTGTTCCTACTGTAACATCTTCTGGAGGTGGGTTGGGCAGAGTCCTCTTGACTTTCTTTTGCATTCCTGATGGCAATGCAGTTGAAGATCCTTTAGTCTGTAGCAAAAGAAAATATATATATAATTATTCCTGAGCAATAGAGCAGTAGAGGCTAGCAGAACGGCTGATCCACTATGCCAATGACAATTCATCCACACACACTGTGAGTTCCTACACATTTTACAACCCTCATGTTTCCTAAATTTCTTAGAGCTAGGAAAAGTACAGAAAAAAGAAAACAATAAGATTAAAGATCTGGAGTACTTTATAATTAAAAGCTAACATGCTTGAGGCTATTGAGTTTAGAGAACAAGACAATTAAAAGGGCACACAATGTAAGCTTAATAAGTTATCTATGGCTTGAAAAAAAAGCAAAATTCCCTCCCCCCTCCATCCCAAAATACACAATTCAGGAAATGAATTCAGTACCACAGAATTTAGCATTCATCATTGTCTCATATGGCTTAAAAAGATAATTACACAAATTAATAAATTATTTGTTTGCCAGTTGTTCTTTAGCCATGATGATAGTTCAATTGATCCTCTGTTGTTCAAACACAGTGTATTGTTAAATATTAGAAGTTGGTGGAAAACAGTGGGGGAAGGCTATCACTGCCATCCTTGATTATGGAATTCTCATAGACATCTTTGCCTATGTCATTGACAGAAATATAATGCCATTCACAGAAATAGAATGCTAGACTAGATGGACACTTTGTATGGACTAGACCTTGGAAAAGGTTACTTTTTGGGTGGGGAATAGTGGCTAGGACATTCTAGTTCCAATGGTTCAAAGCTCTGACATGCACTACTCCTTTGTAACAGCAAGCTTACCAAACCCTCGGTGGGATATCCACTATGCATAGTTGCTGGGTTGAATTTAGCTTGTAGAATTATATGGTATGTGGGCCTTGACTAACACAGAAAAATTGTAAAATATGTTTCTTAAATAGGCAGAAAGTAGAAAGAAACTTTTTTTTAAAAAAAAATGAGTTTCAAACATAACATGAAACATTATTTTGCCTGGATATAAAAATGTAATTAAAGTCTTGATAAAAAAGGAAAAAACTGTAAAAATAATAGAGTTTCTGCTGGTATTACACACAACATACTGGTTTGCAAATTATGTAATGATACATCTTGTAATTTTTCTCTATGTAGAATTCTTTTTAAAAGCTACTAACAAATTGTGATAGGCTTCATTGCATTACAAAAAGGCCAAAAGCAAAGGAACTGAAATTCAGAGAGATGCCTTGATTGATTAATATCAGTGTACAAAGGGATCTTGCAGCACCTTTGAGACTGACTGTGTGAAAGAAATTGTAGCAAACTTTTATAGACCTGGTTTACTTGGTGACTCCATGTATCTGAGGATGTAGACCAAGCCAACTTCTTTTGCCCCGTTAGTCCCAAAGGTGATGCAAGATCCCTTTGCATACTAAAAGTGAGCAGTAATTTGTGCTGTAGAGCTCAGCAGGACATGCAGGAGATGGTAGCCAAGTGAATAGACAAGAGATGTGTGTCTTCCACTTTCTTCTGGGCAGCATGATGGACTCAGCCTGTCCTGTAGTTCTGTGGTAGCCACTAAAGGTGAACAAGAGACAAGGTAGGAACAAATACTGCCTTTCTCTTGCTTGCATACTTTCCAGCTTTCCAGAACTAACAAAAAACCAAAACAGTCACTGTGGGTTGGGAGGAGGTTTCCTGGCTGGGCAGTTTCTTTCTCCTGTTTTTTTGTCCAGTTGATGGACAAAAGGGGTAAGGAAAAGGAGGACATACTGTTATTTACTCTGTACTGCATGACAATCTCCTCTCCTGATCAGTATCTTGCCTTTGAAAATAAAAGCAACAGTATTAAGCATCCTTTTCAAATTGGTGTTTAACTTTACATTAGTTAGGTTCTTAGTTAACCTTTACACTTCACCACAGTTGATAAATTGCTGTTTGTCACAGATCCTTTTAAATCTACATTCCATCAACTTCTGCAAATTTTACCCTTTAATGAGTGCTATTTAGTTTTGCTTTCAGCTTTTCATCACTCTTGCCCAATCCAATGTTTCAACCAACAAATAAAGAAACTAATTTTCTTTCAGTGTGCAACTATAATAAAAGCAAATTAGTAATCAACTTATACTGGGAGTTCAGCCATTTGCAGTTCTGTTCTTTTCCCAGTTTGAAATATCAATTGCAAATGCTGATATATACTATAGAAAAATATTAATTAAAGATCTAGGGAACTTGAGACATTATACTGCAAAGCTTCTGAGCATTTTTATAGCAGCTTCTCACGTGCTCTTCACTGAGGGCTATTTACCTCTGGGATAGATTGAATTTTTCCTACTGTTCACATCTAACTACACATTCCCCCCCCCACTCAGTCCCAACTGCAAGCATTATTGCAAGAATTACCAACATAACATACTGGAACATTTAGAATATCATTTAAATGCCTTGATGATTACCACACAATTTGAAACCTAAGTGCTCTTTCTCCTCTAGGTCACTCCAACTAACTCCAATTTTCTCAACCATTTTGCCTCTGGTCAACTGTGACAAGATTTCAGCTCAATGTGTAAAATATCATTATAATTTGGTGTCATGTTCTGATTGTTTAAAGAAAAAAAATCTTGGATTGGTTGAAAGCCTGAATTTTAAAACTGGGATTGGGAGGGAGTTCCCCACCTCTAAACTGATTGATTACTGGGACATTCAGGAGTGATCCTATTATACTTATCATATTAAATCATATCAAAATCACTCCACTGGCTGCCAATTAATTTCTGGGCAAGGTACAAAGCATTGCTTATTACCTTTAAAGCCCTACATGGTTTGGGTCCAGGTTACCTACGCTCAGTTCCTCTGGTGGAGATTTATTCCAGTCAGCCAGGACAGGGTTGGCAACTGTCAACCAGAGAGCTTTTCCTTTTGCCACCCCTAGACTGTGAAATGACCTGCCAGAAGAGATTTGACAGATGAGTACATTGTCTGAATTTAAAACAGCATTAGAGACCAGTCCTTTCCAGCAGGCTTATCAATATGATTTTTAAATTGTGAATTTTAAATGTGTATTATTTTAATATGTTTACACCTTATCTGTCCTTTTAAATTGATATGTGTTTTAATTGATTAAAGTGTTTTTCACTGATGTCATTTGTTTGTTAATCATTGTTGTTCCCTGCTTCAATCCATGCAGAAAGGTAGGTAAGAAATACTACTACTACTACTAATAATAATAATAATCAGATGCTGATTTGAAGATATTTCTTCTGCTTTACTCCCACATACCTAACTGCAGCATAAGAGCATATTGGGGGGAAGGAATGCTGCTGCAGAGAGGAAGGCTAACTGTTCTCAATACTGTGGGTTAAAAAATAGCCCTACTATAAAGAGGACCAATGAAAGTCTTTGAAAAGTCTGTTTGCAGCATGAAGGACTGTGTGTGTGTGTGTGTGTGTGTGTGTGTGTGTGTACATGTGGATCCAACAGTTGGACAGGGAATGGCTGGCTGTTCCTGCCCTTTTCAACAGTATTCCTTAAAAAATGCCCCAAGTGTAACCAGGATGTTAAAAACCCTATACTGGTGTCCATGTTTGCTTTCAAAAAGCCATATTTGGTTGATGATGTTTACATTTTTTTTAATGAGGCAGTTTGTGTGTGTGCATGTGTGTGGAGTTTGAGAAGTCAGGTCAAGGACCATATGCCAGCAGTTGGGTCCCTGAACCACTTTTGTATGTGTTGGCATGCAGGCCCAACATGTGTGTTCATAACTCCCTAACTAAAATATAATTTCCATCCCTCTTTTAAAGTTATATTTGGTCCATTTTAAGATTGCTTTAACCATTCTGTTTCTATTCCTTCTTTAAAAAATTGTTTTCAAAATTTTCTGAAATTGGACAGTGGGCTTTATGGTACATACAAACCAACCATTGCCATTGGTCTCAGTTCATCAGCTCAAAATCAACATAACATGTACAAAATCAACATACCAATAATGCTAGTACAAACATTTACAACTATTTACAATCATCTGGCATTTATTATCATAGTTTCTTTATAGAAACACAATATTGTTTATTTTGTCTTCTCCAATTGAAAGAAATGTTGATGAGGCTAGCAAGCATCTAGCCAATTACAGGAATCATTCATGCAATAGGAAATGCTCACACATTCCATTGCTTCTTATTTGTGTAGCAGAAATGTTTTAATCCAGGGTCACAAAATGACTCATAATGGATTTTAGGGCCTTTCAAATTGAGTCTCTTACACTATTTTAGTCATCCATCCAGTCACTTTTTGTTACTGTTTCTATTACCTTTCTAGTTTTCATATATTAAGGGGACAACTTTCCTAATTCTTTCTGCTGCCTAAAATTCCATAATAGTAACCAGAGAAAATAACCCCATCACAAATTGATTTACAGTTGGGAAACTAAAAGACAACTTTACACTACTGCCAGTTTGTCTGGTTATTGCATAAAGCTGGACCACAAATAATAATAATAATAATAATAAATCCCATGGTTTGACAGTAAAATATCTACAGGCAGTGCAACTTGGCCTATGGATGGATGGACCAGTCCATTTCATGTCTTTATCAGTTCAACATGGTTTCTTTTCTTCCATTTCCACATCACTCTGTGATTTTAAAATACACACACAAGCTAGGATTTAAATATAAATGTATTTAAATTCAAACATTTAATATACATTTTGCTATGTTTTCTTTCTAGAGCCAAGAACTATATTGCAAAATTTGGACAAGTAACAAATTTATTTTTTTAATTTTTTAAATTAAATTTTATTGCATTAAAAAAACATAAACACATAAACATATAAACATAAAAACAGATAAGTATATATGCATGTCTTCCTTATAACATAATATATCTTATCTGAGGTTCACAGCTTTTAATGTACCACTTTCATCAAACTTCCTTGATGTCTTATAGCTATCTATCTATATATTCATTCTTTATCTACTTCCTCATAAAAATTAATTTTTATCTAAACTTTGTGAACAGAAAAAAAAGAAAGTTAAGTTTTAACCACATATAATTCTCTATTCTATTTTTTTCTTCCACCTTCCATCCTATATATTCATTAATTTTAACTATACTTCCTTTGTTTGTTCATTATAACCAGATTTACTTCTTTTCTTAATTTAATCTTTCTATACATAATCTTTAATCTTTCTATACATACATATATAATGATATCGCTTATTTCAGTATCAATGTAGTATTGAATCAGTTCAATTAACTCAAAACCATCTGACAGTTTGCTAATGTACCTTATTATTTTCAATTTTCAATTTTCTTTTCTTATATTTCTTCTTATGATTATTCATATGTATCCACTTTATGTTATTTTTTTCTTATATATTCCATCATTTCCTTCCACTCTTCCTCCATTTTTTCTTTGTACTTCCCTTTCAATTTTGTTGTTAATATGTCCATATTCATAGCTTCACTTAAGTTTACTAACCAATCTTCACTTGTTGGTATTGTAGTTTTCTTCCAATGTTTAGCAAATAATATTCTTGCTATTGTTAACATGTATAATATTAATTTTGTATATCTCTTCTCCTTTAGTTTATAAGTCATGTTTAAGAGACAAAATTGTGTAAATGGTATATCTATCTTCAATATTTCTTTTATCTCGTCACAAATCATCTTCCAATAAATTCTGGATCTTCCGCACTTCCACCATATATGGTAGAAGGTTCCGTTAGTTTCATGGCACTTCCAGCAGTTTGGTCTTCCATTTTTATATATGAGATTGATCTTAACTGGAGAAAGATACCATTGATAGAACATCTTGATAAAGTTTTCTTTGTAATTTTGGCACCGGGTAAATTGGTTTGTCATTTTCCATGTTTCTTCCCAGTGATCCCATTGTATGTTCTCCCCAATATTTTGGGCCCATTTTACCATGGTATGTTTTACCTTTTCTTGTTCTAAATCCCTTTCTTTTAAGATTTTATATAATTTTGAAATTTTTCCTCCTTCTGGTTCTAATAGAATTTTATCTATTTCTGTTCTTTCCTCTGTTATTCCCTCCGTTCTCATGTCTACCTTAAATCTTTCTGTTAATTGCAAATATAGGAACCATTTATCATTTATCTTTTCTGCTCTTAATTGTTCTCTTGTTTTCATTATAAAGATTCTCCTTTTGTCTTTTATCAATATATTTTGATACCTTATCCATTGTTCCTTTTCTCTGCTTCTTCTAAAAAGCATCACCTGTGGGGATATCCATGTTGGTATGTTTCTATAGAATTTTTCCTTTATCCTTAACCAGGTTTTTAACAATGCTCTTCTAATAATGTGGTGATTGAAATCTTTAATATATTTGAGTTTCATGCCAGCCGTATATAATGCTTTCTCCTTTCAGATTCATTGTCCTTGGACCCACTCACTAATCCAGTCCAGTACACAAGCCAGGTAATATAATTTGAAATTGGCAGTGCACATCCACCCCCTTTCTTTGTCATCAGTTAAGACATTTAATCCTAGCTTTTTTACCCATCCATATGAATTTGGTCATTTCTTTTTGCATCTGTTGAAACATTTTTTGTCTGAGATTATTGGTAGATTTTGGGATAGGAATAATAGTTTTGGTAAAATATTAATCTTTATAACAGATATTCTGCCCAATAGTGTTATATTATACTTTGTCCACTTCATCATATCTTGTTTTATCTCTTTCCAAATTTTTTCGTAATTATTTTGAAATAGATCTATATTTCTTTTAGTTAGATTTATACCAAGATATTTCACTTTTTTTTCTATTTTAAAGTTAGATAATTTTTTTAATTCTTCCTCTTCCTTGGTTGACATATTCTTAGCAATAATTGATGTTTTTTTCTCATTAATTTTAAATCCTGAAAGTTTGCCATATTCCTGGAATATTTGGATCAATTTTCCAATGTTTTGTGTTGGTTCTTTTAAGAAGCAAACTAAATCGTCTGCATAAGCCTTTATCTTATAATCATAGCCTTTAAGTTTTGTGCCTCTTATTTCTTTATCTTCTCTTATTTTGTTCAATAGAATTTCCAGAACCATTATAAATAACTACGGCGACATGGGACATCCCTGCCTTGTTCTTTTTTTTAATTTTTATATAACTTTTTTCTCCATTTATCAACAGTTGTGCTCTTTGATCTTTATATATTTCTTGTATCCATTTTTCAAATGTCTTTCCCATATTCATTCTTTCAATTAGATCTATCATAAATGACCACTTTACTTGGTCGAATGCTTTTTCTGCATCAAAGAAAACCATAGCTAGTTTCCTCTCATTATGTTTTTCATAGTATTCAAAAATATTAAGCACTGTTTTGATGTTGTTTTTTTATGTATCTATTGGGAAGAAATCTGTTTTGATCAGTATGGATCAGATCTTTCAATATTTTCTTCAATCTATCTGCTATAATAGAAGTAAATATTTTATAAGCTACATTTATCAACGAGATTGGTCTATAATTACCAATATCTTGTTTATCCTTGTTTTCTTTGGGAATTAGTGATATATAAGTGCCTTTCCATGAATCCGGGACTCCTTCTTGCCAAATATCATTTAACGTGTCTCTTAGCAGTATCAGAAATGTTTCTTCCATTTTTTTATAATATATTGTTGATAAGCCATCAGAGCTAGAGAAATAACAAATTTAAAGGACAACTATTCTGATACTGGTTTGAGAAATGTGAATCAGAACAATTCACTTAAAAATGCAGACAAAGTAAAAAAAACTGGGGATTTCTATCTTCTGTGTGCTAGTCAGAAGATACAAACTGGGTAATAAATGTTACATCCTTTTCTAATGCATTGGTTATATGGATTCGAGCTTCATATCTTGTAACACTAGCATCTTAAATTATCAAACAACATAGAAAGCTCAAACAAGTATTTATCTGTATGCTGGTTGGATGGAAATGTGGAGAAGACTTGGATCTGTATGTAAGCTCCATGTGGTATTCCATGATCATGCATGTGAAGATGTAAAAAAATTCTAAGGGATTATTAACTTCTATTGTGAAGCCTTTATTAATCACTGGAACCCCTGTAAGCATGTGGATCACACTTACCAGATACTCACATATCTTAGAAGAAATATTGGAGGTGAAATTGGAATTGTATGAGTGCGCAGTGCACACACAAGATTATCAGATGGAGGATAAGGATGGGAATGAAGCATCCCATCCTTATCCTGTTCTTATCATGTAATAGAATGAAAGATTATCACACACATCGTGCTTATCCCATAATTATCCTGTCAATGAAGTAGAATTGTCCCGTCAGTTTTAATTAATGGAAACTTCTGTGAAAAATGACAGGTCAATTCCATTTCATTGATGGATGATGATAAGATAAGCTCGACATCATCTGATAATCTTTGTGCGATCACACAATAAAGACAGCATAAGGATGGGATAAGCTTGGGATACCCATGATGTCATCTGATAATCTTTGCCCAATAAGGATGGGAGCGATCCCCTTCACTCCTGTCCTTTTCTACATGTGATAATCTTCTGTGCAACTGCATTCATGTTTTGCTGGTGTGCTTCTGGTAGACACCTGGTTGGCCAATGTTTGAAAAGAATGCTGGACTGGATAGGACTTTAGTCTGATCTAGCATGGTCCTTCCTAGGTTCCTAATCTCTCCACATTTTGTGCTAGTCATGTCTTGGAATACAGTTGCAGAGAGTTTTGATTCAACAGAAATCAAAGGATTGGTTTACACATGCAATCCTTTTCAATTAAAGTGGTTTATACATTCAGCTTCTCATCACTCAGTTCTGAAAAATCAAATGATTATATATTCTTGTGTGACTTGGGTTCATCAAGAATCACCCTGAAAATGCCATTCTGTGGCAGCAGAAGGAAAAAGTTTGCATACTATAATAGTAGAGAAGGACATGCAACTGGAATTATATACCATGCCTAAATAAATGTTAAACATAATTACAGCAGAGGAACACATAACGTTCACTACTATGTAAGAGCAATTTTGAAAAGCTCCAAGAATGTGAGGCTCTTTGCCTTTTCCTACCCCACCTTTTCTGAGATGGAAGTCAGTATGTGAACATTTATCATTTTCCAGTTTTTCCACCTCTTTTATGTGGTTCATTGAAACAGTATTCAGAAATCAGCTGCCTTATGTCACCAGAGGTATTGTACATGTAAGCAGGTATTTGGCAAAGATGACTACATTTTCAGAAAGAAAATTAAGATTTATTTTTCATTGCTTTTTAAATCTCCAAGCCCATGTTAATCATTCATTAGTTATAATTGTCTGTCAATTTATTTATAGCCTGTTTTATGTCACAATATTATACATAATAGGCAAGATAGCCTTCAAGTGCCTAGTAGCACACTGTGGCATGATTTATTGTTCCTTTCAAGCTCTGAATGCTTAATTGTGCCTTACATGCTTTTACAACTAAGGTCTTAGCTCATCCTGCTGTTTCAATAATAATCTCAATTTACTTCAGACTTCTACCATAACTTGCATCTACAGGATCTTAATCAGATCAAGTACAATTTTTACAGCAATAGAAAGCAAGTTGCTTTTATTCATTGGATATTAAGTGAATTAGCAGAAAAGCTTCTAGGGGTGTAGCCACACTGCAGTGTCAAAGCAGTTTCACACTTTAACGGCCATTACTCTATCCTACAGAATTCTGGGACTTGTAGTTAGCTGAGATATTCAATCTGCTCTGTCAGAAAGGCTCTGGTGCTTCACCAGATACAGCTGATACACTAATTTTAACAGTGCAAATGCACTCCTGGCCACTGCTGAAACCTGGGCATCCAGACTCAGAATTGAATCCATGAGAACACCGAAGCTGCAAGCCTGAGATTTCAGTAGAAGTGTAGCCCCATTCAGCATATGCAGAGTCACTATTCCCTCATCTGCCTTTTGACTGACCAGAAGCACCTCTGTCTTGTCTGGATTAAGTTTCAATTTATTTGCCCACATCAAATCCATTACTGACAACAGACATTGGTTCACTACTGAGACAGATTCCTTGGAATCAGATAGGAAGGAGAAAGAGTTGGGTGTCATCAGCTTACTGGTGACACTGAATCCCAAAATTCTGGACAACCTCTCCTAGTGGTTTCATGCAGATGTTAAATATTAGAGATGAAGCAGATAGCCCACCAGGTGCTATGGATCCAATCAGGCTGCGATCTTGTCAAGACTGCAGCAACTGCAAGGCCTGCTTCAGAGTAGCCCGCCACCATGGTCCAAATCCGGCCACTGCCAGGAGTCAGATTTAATCCTCCTTTTTGATCTGGTCCATTAGTGTTTGGTGTGTGGAGGTTCTCATTTTTTTTTTAAATTGGCCCAAAGGAAAAATTGTTAAAGACCACCAGACTAATAAGTTAAGTGCTGGAGGTCCCCCTATCTTTAAAAGGGGGCCAGTCCAATTAATGTTCACAGCTTGTCTGTTCTTTTACTGTTATACCCAGATAAGATGGCATCCCATTATTTAAAGGAGAGATTTAGAATAGGTTTTGAGATCCTCTACAAAAGTGTTAGATCTTGGAATTTGCATTCAGTTGTGGGTTTAGAACAGGGGTAGGCAACCTTTTTGAGCTGGGGGCCGGGTTAATGTCCCTCAGACAATTGGGGGGCCAAAGCACCAAAAATAAAAATAAAAATAAAAAAATAAAAAAAATAAAAATAAAAATAAATGCATGCAAACTCTCAGCCCCAGAAAAGCCATGGCAAAACCCCTGTGGAGATTCTTGGGGGTTTCTTGGCAAAATCCCCACAGGGGTTTTGCCAAGAAACCCCCAAGAACAAGTAATAACAACAATAATCAATATCATCATGGCGGATGGTGGTGGTGGTGGGGGGCGGTGGTGGTGGCGGCAGCAGGACTGGCCTGGGGCCGGTCCAAAGGCCTCGGGGGGCTGCATCTGGCCCCCGGGCCTTAGGTTGCTTACCCCTGGTTTAGAAAATGTCATTAGGGAAAAGATTCTGAAGGAGGTGCAGGAGGGGAGAGTCACTGTTGTATTCCCTTGTGTGGAGAGAAGGCAGACTAGAGCCAGGACTGAGCTGATGACAGTCAACTGAATGTTGGGCTGTAAGGGGGAAATTCTGTCAGGAACTGTTGGAAGTCAGATAGGGTTTGGATTCCAGACAGTGAGGGTCTGGTGATGAAGGCTCCAGAGTGGAACAGGTCCAGAAGAGAGGGGCCTAAGACCCATACTAAACTCCAACTGAGGGAGTTAATAGAGAGAAAGACACCCCCCTGACGTGTTGGGAGGGGCCTTCTATTGCGACGGCCCCATAAAAGGGCACCGACGCACGATTGGCTGAGTGGACCAGAAGGCCCGCCTTTGCCGGCCCGCTTAGCCAATCAAATCAAAGTCTCACTCCTGGGTCTTGCGAGACTTCAAATCTTGCGAGATTTCAGAAGGCTATTTAGCCCCACGCTGCCACGTGTCAGCAGCCATTTTAGATTTGCAGATGAGCAACCCATCCCTCCCACCTTTAATTAATTGGTAAACATGTTATTTACTCTCAGGCTTCGGCTGGTCACCTCCTAGGGCCGGGAGGGAATTTTCCCAGAGGAACAATTTGGGTTTTTTGCCCTCCCTGAGAATAATAAGATTACCAATTACAAGTTAAAAAGTGTTACTAATATGCTGGTTAACAGTTATTAGGGTTTGAGTCATAATGAATTGTTGGAATTGTTTGTGCTAAACAATTATAGTTTGGTAATGTATAATTTAATCACAACTGGAGGTTTAGGGTCTATTGGTTTATTGGGACTGATAAATTTGGTTGTCGGGCAGGGACCCCCCCCCTCAGGGAATAATTAGGTTAATTGGAAAATACTAATTGGGTTAATAAAAAATTCCTAAATTCTGTATATGTCATTAGGTTAACCAAATTGGTATGATGTCATTTTAACCTTAGATGTCATAATGTTATGATGTCATAAGAATTCTTATGATGTCATATCCGGCTGGGGGAGGGATTATTTATTCTTGTGAAATACTGCATAAATTAATGGACTTGATGCATGCCATGTTAGAAGCAATTAATCCATAGCGCTTGCGCTTAACTACACATACGCATGCATCAAGAATGAATTCTTGTTTAAGAAAACTGTTATTTAAATGTTTAATTGAATGATATCAAGACCCTGTACAAAATAAAAGTTGTGGCCAGTGATTTACCCAAAATAATCGCGTTCAGTGTCCTTTGTGCCGGTGCAATATCCTGAGGGGTATTGATAGCCTTAGAGGCTGGTTAAGAAATAGGGGTAAAGGTACCCAAAGAAGGGCTAAGAGTATCCTGTGCGGGTAATTGAAAGTGTTCCAAAGAAAGGAGTGTTTTAGAGTATTATTATTAGTAACTGTAACCAGTTATAACAAGTGCAGGAAGACCAAGTGAAACATTGTTACTTGTACTGTAAATAAAGTTTTGTTGTTACTTTATGAAACACTTGTCTACAGTGTGAATGAATATTCACACTACTAAATCTTATACAAGATAGATTATACCAAAGAGTTTTAGAAGAGAAGGTTGGTGAAGGAGTGGCTCTTTGCATAGGGTGGTGGCAGCTGTGAAAAGGGTCCATGGTGTGGCCACAAATGAAAGAAAAGGAAAAGTGCATTTCACACCTTGTCCCCCAGATGCTACCTTGAGAGTCTTGCCTTTAGAAGTAGGACTCAAGAAAGCACAAGGTGAACTTAGGTTGTCTTATCCTAGGTGTGAGTCAGTTAATGATGCCATTCCCATGGGCTATGCAGAGTATGATACATATCCTTTGATGTTGGTGTCTGTGCAGTTTGCAGGGTGGGTATAGGGGCACAGTTGGCAAAATGTGACATTAATTCTGCATTTTGCCTTTTATCAGTTCACTTTGATGATTTTCAACTGCTGGATTTCTCATTTGATGGCATGTTTTGAATGGACCAGAACCTTCCTATGGGATTCTGGGTGTCTTGTTCTGCATTTCAGAATTTCAGTGTATTCTTGGAGTGGGCCCTTAGCTAGAGGACTGGACATGAAGGGATTATCCATAATTTGGATGATTTTTTGTTTGTTGAGCAATTTGGGACTGGTCAGTATGTGTATCTGTAGACTGCATTTTGTGCCTTTGTGGAGAGCTAGGTATCCCTCCCTCTCATGAAAAGACTAAAGGACCGTACCCGGTATTTTTTGGGATTGAGATGGATCCTATGATGCAACAGTGTTGTGTTCCCATAAAGAAGGTTTCAACTTTATGTGAAAGAGTCTCTGTTGTTTTTTTACATCTTAGAAAGGTATTGTTTTGGTGGTGGTGGTGTGCCTTTAAGTCATTTCTGACTTATGGTGACCCTAAATGAACCTTTGATGAGCTATTCTTGGCAAGATTTGTTCAGAAGGGGTTAATTTTGCTTTCCTTCGAGGCTGAGAGAATGTGATTTGCCCAAGGCCACCCAGTGGGTTTCTATGGCCAAACAGGGATTTGAACCCTGGTCTCCAGAGTTGTCCAACGCTCAACAATAACACTACACTCGCTCTCACTGAAAAGCTACTGTCCATGATTTTCAGGAGAACATTGGTCATTTGAATTTTGCATGCCATGTAGTTGCTTCTGGGAGAGCCTTCCTTCATAGGGTTTGTGATGCTACCTCTGCAGCATGGCATCTACACCATAGGATCAGGATCATAGAGGATTAAGGAAGATTTGCAGATGTGGCAAAATTTTCTTCACAGTTTTAATGGTGTTTCCTTTTGACAGGAGGAGCTGAAGATTAAGGATGTCTTTCAGGTTGCATCAGATACTGTGGGTTGTACTGGCACAAAGGACACGTGACGCCTTTTTTGGGGTTTAAACACGCTGCAACTTCTATTTAGCTGTACAGGGTTTATTTACAAGGCAATAAACTTCAACAAATTTGTCACATGTGTAAGTGAAAGCGTAACCACCTTTTGATGGGTGGTCCTTCAGTGCACATGACAAAGTACATAAACAAATAACAACAACAAATTTACACCCCCCTCCCCTCCGGAAATGACATCATATGACGTCATTCAATTAATGACATCATGCATTTAACTGCATTCATCATTTCCTTTAATTTGTCTTTATCCAATTTACCCCAATTAATTTAATTAGCCAGATTAATTTTCCTGTGGGGTGGGGGTCATTTCCCGCCCCCAAATTCAAACAAGCAAATTTCCAGTTATAGACCCTAACCCTTAAGTTGTGACAAAGCAAAAAATAACAAGAAACCACACATCAATTATTGCTCCATGACCCATACTCAACATCAAATTAAATAATTAATTAATTAATCTCAAGGAGGGAGAAAAACCCAGGGAAGCACCCTGGGAAAAAAATTCCCTTCTGGCCCTCGAAGGCGACCAGCCTAAGCCTGAGAATAACGATTTATAGCTTCTTAATAAAGGGTGGGTGGGATGGGTCACTCAATTCAAACTCTAAAATGGCTGCCTCCACATGGCAGTGCAGAGCTATAAAGAACAAACTCTCGTCCCAAATCTCGAGATATTAGAAGTACCACAAGATTTTAGCATACTAACGAAACAACTTGATTGGACTAAGTGCGCAGGTGTTCTAATCCCCCCCATGCTTAGCCAATCAGGCTTCTTATGTCCTTATAAGGCCAGCACAACAAGAAACCCCTCCCGACTTGTTGGGGAGTGTCTTTCTATAGGTTTGGAGTTTATTTTCAGGGTCACTGGTGTTCTGAGACATGGCCCAAGGTCTGCATTCAGGCGGGCATTTACAGCCAATCTTATATTTTTGGAATCCCACCCCATATTTTGTAGCCCCCTAGGTTTGGGCAGAGGAGTTGGCTAACATCTCTGTGCACTTCTGGTGTTCAGGTAATCAATTCTTTATCTTCTTGGTCTAGGTGGGTTATGCATTTAGATAGGGCTTTAATCCTACAATGTTTGCAGCATAAATTTTTGTTTATGGCACTCCATGTGGCAGGAGTGATCAATGGTATCACTAACACACTTTCCATTAACAGACAGAGCGTTTCAGGTAGCTCACCCTGGAGACAACATTTCTTACTAACTTAATGCCACCAGTCCTCTGGAAGCTTGGAGAGGTGAGGTTGTCAGGGCCATTAGTCTTTCACTTGTTCCAGGCACTAAAGTTATTTTAGGGCAGTGAGGGAATTTTATGCCATGGCTCAGGGATTTTCAGATAGCACAGGTGATTTTAGGGTTTGTAAAAAGTAGAAAGAGTGGTCCAAGGTGAAAGGAGTGGTAATCAATAGGAGTAAACCTCTATTTCTGGCTGTATTGAGGGGCTTTGGTGGCCTTTGGGCTAGTATCTGCTCCTAACATTAAGAAGGTTTGTAGTTTAATGCTGCTTCCTTTATGGCTTTTTTCCCCCAGACCTTTTACAAGTTAGTGAGTTAGTGGTGGCATCTTGGGAGGACACCTCTGGTAAGACATTTGATTTGAGAGATGTTCAACTACATAAATGGCAGGTGGGGCTTACTATTCATAAGACAGACTAGAGGACAGTGGGCACAACTCTGCAATTGTGCCCCTCGAGTGATAGGGCATTGTAGGAACTTTTGTAGGTTAGGGTATCTCAAGCTAGTTCCTTATTTTAATTCTCTTCTCACCAGATATCAATTTTGGGAATAAAATTCCCAAAATTCTCTTCTCACCACATATCAATTTTGGGAATAAAAAGATGTTGGATGCAATACACTGGAGAATTATATAAAAGAGATGACAAACTGAAGGACACATGGAATAAAGAGCCATATGAAGATGAACTCCAAATCCCAAAAAGTAAGGTGGAAATTGCAATAAGAGAAATAGCAAAATACAAATCACCAGGAACAGATGTTATTCCAATTGAACTGCTGGAATCAGCATTGACAGAGTCAACTCTAGTGTGAACCAGCATATGCCAACAGATATGGAAAACAAAATGATGGCCAACAAATTGGAAGTGATCAATATACATCCCCATTCACAAAAAGGAAGACACAAGGGACTACAGCAACTATAAGAACATAGCACTGGTCTCCCATGCAAGCAAAATCATGCTCAAAATTCTACAATGTAGACTCCAACCATACAAGGAAAGAGAGACCTCAGAGGTGCAAGCAGGGTTCAGGAAAGGAAAAGGCACTAGGGATCACA
>CM034708.1:115399213-115413056 GCA_020142125.1 Phrynosoma platyrhinos
TTTGCTGCAACCCCAAAAATCAAGGCTTGCGGCTACCTCCCGGGGGGCATTTTCAGTCGCTGCCCCTAGATTCTGGAATGACCTGCTGGACGAGATCCATCAGTTAACATCACTAGACAGCTTCAAAAAAGCTGTCAAGACGGATCTCTTCCGGCAGGCCTTTCCAGACTAATTACCCCGGCCTCGGGTACAAATAATCCTTCCCAGTGATCCTTGCATGGCCCCATCATAGATGGTTAGGATCATTGTGGCTGGGCTCATATACTGGGTTTAGTTTCTTAGTTTTTAGTTTGATTTTATTAATGTGAATGTTATTTTAAAATCTCTCTGATTTAATACTGTTTCAAGGGGGGAGGGGGTTGTTGTATAGTATATGTTTTTATGGATATGTATATGTTTTATTACTGTAACCCGCCCAGATTGGAATTCCAGAGGGCGGGATATAAATAAAATTTTATTATTATTATTATTATTATTATTATTATAGAAAAAATAATTCTGGGATACATTTTGGAAGAAGCTTTCAAGTAGTCTCTAGAAAATTCAAAATGTTTTTTGTTTACTTTTGCACAGCTTACCTAATAGGGTTGTTTCATTTCATATGTGTGTAATGTTAGCTTTGAATAAAATGTTTGCTGAAATGTTTGTTGATCTGCTCTTCTTTTTTTGTGGTCCAGGAACCTATCCCTATTATTACATGTTATTTCTGTCTCTGATAGCAAAGTTTTGGTTAAAGAAGTAAAGCCAGGGAATTCATATACTTTGTTAACTAAGGTATACCTGTATTTAATTCACATCCTAATGTCCAATATTGAAACTTTCCTCCGTGCTATGTGGGAAGGGTAACTTGTCTGTTCGCTTTCAGCAGTCAACATATAAATACAAGTCAATTTGATCTATAAGATACAAGAGTAAAGTACAGGAACAATTTAGGGCCTGTACAGACTGCCAGAAATAATCCAGCTTGAGATCATTTAACTGTCCTGGCTCAATTCTAGGGAATCATGGGAATTGTAGTTTTTTTCTGAGACATTGAGCCTTCTCTGGCAGAGAGCTCTGGTGCCACAATAAACTACAGTTCCCATAATTCCCTAGCACTGAGCCAGGGCAGTTAAAGTGGCCTCAAGTTGGATTATTTCTGGCAGTCTGTACAGGCCCTTAGTCTACAACAGGGGTAGGCAACCTTTCCCCTTTAAGGGCCAAGGGACTTCAGCTCCCAGAATCCCAGGAGCTATTGGCTAACATGGCTGAGGCTTCTGAGAGCTGAAGTCCCTTGGCCCTTAAAGGGGAAAGGTTGCCTACCCCTGGTCTACAAATATACTCTCTCAACTTGAAATTTTTGAATCAGAATATCTGTGCACTTTGCTGAATTTGGGGATTCTGGTATCTCTTTACTATAGGTAGTAAAAGGAAAAGTATTAGCTATTCTATGAAATTAGACACTGTGTCTAGAAGACTGACAATTCTGCATATTGCATTCAATGGAACCAAAATGCATAGCAGGCCCATAAGTTTTCAGCCCAAATATTATGGGACAGAAGCCATATGTCTGTAACTAGTAGGGAGATATGCCAAAATGGCAGCCAAAAATCTATTATTTACATTCAATTGCTAGTCCCAGCTGGAGAAAATTAACTGGATCATTGCTAAACAGAAAGAAAAGCCAAGCAATCCAGTGAGTCTACTTTGGTAGGGACTAGCAATTAAATTTGAGTCTATATGACTACATGGAAGAGGTGGCTGGCTGATTGTAAAAAGTATGAATTTCAGCAAAAGTTGTGGATGAGATCTGCTAATTTGAAGAAACATACCCACAAAAGCTCATGCTAAAAGATAAATCACATAGTTCTAAAGGTTCTGCTAAATTTCTTTCCTCCTTTCTGTTTTTTATTCAGTACAGGTTGAGTATCCCTTATCTGGAATTCAAAAATCTGAATGAGAAGTACTCCAAAACCCTTTTTATGGAGCTACAACACAAGTACATGTACTGTATTTGCAAGGATAGAGAGACATGCAGCTGGAGAGAGACACAGCTGGAGAGAAAAATGAGGATTTACGAAATGGGAGGAAACCACAGCTCCTGCCATTTCATAGATCCTCAGGCTTTCTCCAGCCTCATTACATCTTATTAGGAATATTCAAATGAAGGTATTCCAAAATCTGAAAAAAATATGAAATATGGAACACTTCTGGTCCCAAGCATTTCAGATAAGGGATATTATATGCAATAGCATATAACATTACAGACACACACTTTCTTTTTAATTTGGTTGTTCTAATGCACAAAATCTCTGTATAACTATATATAAAGCTTGATGTAAAATACTAAATATGGATTCTGCTCCTTCTTATGGTTATCTTTTAGTCATGTAGATATGCAAATCTGTCAGTTTTGTTTTTGTTGTGTTTTTCAAAATCACACTAGCATTCTCATCCTAGTCCCAGTTCTGTTTAAATCTGAGAAACTCCCTTCCCCCACAGAAACTTGTGCAGATTGTTGAATGTACTTTTCTTCATGTATACATTTTCCCCATTGACTAAAGGTGTTCAAAAGTTGTGCAATTTTCAAATATATACATTTTTAGTCATCTGTATGTTGTTGTTGTATGCCTTCAAGTCATTCCTGACTTATGGTGACCCTAGGATGATGCTATCATGAGTTTCTTTTGGCAAGATTTGTTCAGAGATTTTTCCTTTTATTCTTGTGCATATTTTGAAAAAATAAGAGGGGAGGAAAAATGAATCCAGTGCTCACAGTTGCCTTCTGATGATGAGAAGCTAAAAGAGTATTTATATGTTTTGTTAATAGTCTCACAACACAAATTAGGGGAAAACAATTATAAAATCTCAGTTAATACAAATTTCTTTTCCATGTCTAACAACAACAACAACAAGTCTACAGTGAGCATGACATTATCCCTGGAGATATATAGTATAGAGTATAAAGACCAATAATATCAAAGGGATTAGACATCTCTATGGTCCATCAAACAAGTAAGTGAAAGGTCACAAAACCCATAAAAGGGTGATGATATAAAGCAGACAGTCTGCAATCTGTCTCCCTCAATACTATGTCCAGATATGCTAACATTAGATAAGTTTCCCAAGATATATTTAGACCTTGTTCTGAATTCCTGCCCTTTCATCGTATATACACAAAGGTAGGAAAAAGGTATGGAAGATCATTCATTTCCTTAGTATCACTTCCTTGGTGGAATTCCATGTATTACAAACTACTAGACAACTACTACTATTACAAATTCCATGTATTACAAACTAATTTCATAAACAAAATAAATATATATTATTTAAATGTATGAAAAAAACTACCAAATTTATGGGTTTATGTATTGGATAAACTTTTGCAGTTCAGTCCCATCCCTTCCTAATCTGAATCAGCATCATGCTGTAACTTGTCTTCTGTTTCAGTTGTAATTAAAAAGAAAATAAACTTGTTGCATCAGGTTTCTAAGACTCCAGAATTTCATTTCCAGAATTGCTCATTAAAATGTTCACATACACGAATCAAGCAATTTCTATATACATAATGTCACACTAAACAATCAAAGCAATTCTTACCAAGAAACCATCGGTGTACTGGAAATGAGCTCTGGAAGGGTCTTCAGCTGTTGGGCTCAGAGGTTTAGGATCAGACAAAGAGCGCTGCATCACCTTGGCAGACTTTGGGCTCAGCTGAGGAATTTTGGTGACATCAGCATGTAGAATCTTCTGAGGACTAATGTCTTCAGCAACAGGTTTTTCATAGGGTACAAAGGCTGATTCTATAACTGCAGCTGGAGATACAGGTGAAATGGGAGAATAGAGTACTTTGGGGGATTTGGGAGGGGAGGGGGCTACCTGAAGTGTTGACTCTGGTCGGAGATGGGACGAATAACCTATTTCTAATGGTGTTGGGCGCTTTTTATCTTTCTGAGGGGAGGTAGCTGTCTGGTATGGGGGGCTTTGTGTATCTGAGTCTGTTTCTGTCTGACATCCCAAACTTCCTCCTTTGTATGTCTTTTCTGGAGCTGAAATATGTTTTATTATTTCTATTTTTGCATCTAACTGGGCCCTCACTGATGGGGTTCTTACTGTCCCTACAGGCTCTGTTTGTACAGAAATCTCTGCAACTGTCTGCACTGCAATACTGGAGACTTTGGAAAATGGCTTAGCCTTGTCCACCTCAGTGGTACCTTCATATTTCCCCACATGAGTCTTCCTTCTTGACCTATTGGCAGCATCCCAATCATCTTGGTCCTCATCATCTGTCTGAACACTTGTATCTACACTCTTTTTCATTCTCCTTCTCCTGTCTGTGTAGCCCAAGTCCGCACTATCCTCATCATCAGTCTGAACTCCACTTTCCACTATCTTTTTTAGACACTTGGGATCTTCTTCCAAGGTTTCATCAATTTCCTCATATGGGCCATGCAGCTTTGGCATGGAGCTCCTCTTTTTCAGCTGCTTTTCCTCTCTTGCATCCATGTCTTTAAGAGACATCTCTGAAACAGAACTTAGAATGCCAGGCCTGGATATGTATTGTGTAACACCATCTGACTGAACAGTGTACCAGGCTTGGCTCTGTGGAATTTCAATCCCCAAGGCAGCAGAAGTGGTGGCAGCTTCATCACTAGTCCAGAACTGGCTATTGGCAGCAGCATACTGCCCTTCAAGAATGACTTGATCTGTGGTGGTTTGTGGGGATACAGTTCCAGAAGGGTCATAATTATACTGATAAATCTGGTGGATTTTTTGTTCTTCCAAGTGTTGGTGGAGTTGATGCTGAAGCTGCTGAATTTGTTCAATGTGCAGTTGTTGTTGAGCTAATGTTTCCTGCCTCATCATGAACTGAGCTTGCCTCTCTTCTTCTTGCTGATAAAGGAGGTGGTGCTTCATAGAATGCAACTCCTCAAGCTTTTTTTGAACCATAAATTGTTCTTGTTCTCTGAATCTTTGTATTTCTTGGCGTTCCCACTCTAGCTCTTCTGCATAGCGTTGCTGCTTCAGTTTCTCGAGCTCTAGAAGCTCACGTTCGAAATCAAGATGTTGCTGTTTGCCTTCTTCAGGAGCAATAAGGAGTGTAGCTTCATCTTCAATTATATCTACAAAGGCCTCAGAAGCTGTTGTGAAAACAGGCATCAAGTTTGTTGGCTCAGTGGTAATAGCTTCTAAAGGGAGAGGTTGCAACCCTGGGTCAACGTCAATACTAGTAATTGAACCATCTTTTTCAGAGGCTACAGTTGTCAAGAAATTGTATGATCTTGGAAGTGCCTGGCTCTGTTGCAAGTTTGATAATGAGGGCAGTGTGTCAACTGTATGAAGAGCAGACAGGTCTCTAACCGAAGTACTAAAAATAGAACCCGGCTGTGTGGTGATAGCAAATGTAGATGGAACTGGAGTTGCAACTGAAGAATAAACAACCCCATTGGATGATTTCAAAACACTTCCAATGCCATAAGGGGAGCCTAGGGATGACACTATTCTTGCTTGGGAATACTGAGGTGCACTGATCCCAATGCTAGAAATCACTTGCCGAGTCTCTGGGTAAGGACCAGTAATCTTGCTTGAGTAATCCACAATTTCACCTGAAATTACAGGGCAGAGTTATAGTCGAGTTCCCCAAAACAAAGTCTTTCAGTGGATTCTGAAAGCTATCCCATAATGAGCAGAGAGCAGGGAGAACTGCATGCAAATCTTCATTTTCAGTGATCTACTTTAGCGATGCAGGGGGAGGGGAAAAAGCATTTTCTGAACATGCAGGCACATGCAGGTACCTTTTTGTGCAAAATAATTTATGTAAAATGAAGAAACAAAAAAAATGCATATGTAAATCCCAGCACAGTTTGCCACACTGTCCAACACAAAGTTTAACAAAAGTGGGAGGGGGAAAAAAAGAAAATAATAATAATTCATCCTGGAATGAGGGGAGCAACACCGTTACTACATGTGAAAGAAAGATCTGATGCCTTCTCATACTGACCTGTCATTACTTTCCCAGAGGTTAAGTCTACTGCTACATCAGTTGCTCCAGTTGCTTGGTACTCAAATGTGTTCTTGCTTTTGTACAAAAAAAGTCCAGCTTCTGATAAATTTGTATCTGACATAGAAGGTTTCATACCCCCAATACCTCTATAACCATAGGAACCTGAACGGTCATATTGATAATGATCATCCCTATAACCAAAACGATCTTCTGGCAGTGTTGTTGCTGGTGCTTGAGCTGTACAGCTCTTACCAAATGGTAACTTGTAAATCACATCACAACAAACAGCCCTTCTCCCTGCAGTCAAGTCCACAGGTTTTTCATCATCTTCTATTACAGTGGTAACAATTCCTGATGACATTTCATCCATCGTTACCATGGTTCTATGAGATTTTGTGGTGCTGAGGTCAACTACTCCACTTTCCATTGGTTCAACAGCAGTGGAAGCATCAATCCAACCATTGGTTACACCCACTGGAGGCACAGTAATGGGCTTTGTAGTGGCCCATGTGACTGCATGTGCTGGAATACCACGGGACAGATTTATTGGTACTTCATCTCTGTCTGGAGAAAGTGCCTTACTACTTGTTACTCTAGTTCCATGCTCAAAATGTTTTGATGTTGTTAGCTGCAGTGGAGTTGTCATTGCATGCCCTAGATCTACAAGACTTTCTGTGCTTGTACTATAACTTACTGTAGTTGTGCAAGTCACAATTGTAATTGTTCCAGGGACTGAAGCTAAAGAGGTTTCGGCTGCTGATGCAATACTAAGGTTTATGATAGCTGGCTGAACAGTACTTACTGGCCTCCCAGAAGTGTCACTTGCCATAGTTTGCCTTCTCACATCTGCAGGTGCAGCAGATAGGTCCATACAGCTGTCTGTCTTTTCAATGTCCATTTTAGTCAAGGTACGAAGATCAATAACATCACCAAAGACATGGAATCTTCCATTCTCTCTATATTTGGGTGGCTCTATTATATGAGTGGGTTCTGGGGGAATAGTTATGGAAACACTACCTGATCCACCATTTTTGATCAAAGACACACTAGTCCTGGCAACCTCTGTTGTTATTAATTCTGTTGCTGAACTAGGGACTATTTCAAAAATTGAGCGTGCAGTGAAAGGCATAGAAGAAATCATTTGTGGAGCATCTGGAACATCCTTGCTTTGATCAATTATGCTTTGTGTTTGCAGAGTAGTCATAGATGGAGTGAATAATGATTGCACAGTCTGTGGAGCTTGTTCTTTGTGGGGTGATCCTGAAGGCCAACTAGTAATTGCCTGGCAAGTAATAGACTCTGTTGGTGTTCCAGGTTCAGAGGGCAATGTGATAACAACATAAGTTTCCTGAGATGATTTTGATAATCTTGGGGAAGATTTATTAGAATGTGGAGACAAGGGGGATGTAGGGGATGGCAACTTGTACTCGACAGGGGAAACCAAGTTCAAAGTCATACTGCTGGTTAAAGCCAAACCAGCTGGTTTTGGCTTTGTTTCTGTTGGTTTATAAACAGTTGTTGGTAACTGAGGAATTGTTGGTTTGGGAGCAATGGGTGGTTTTATTAGTTCAATAGGTCTGTGAGTGAACACAAGTCCTGCTGGAATTGAAGCTGGTTTGGGTGGGACAGGAGGTGGTGTTGATGTGTATATTTTTGTAATGGGCATCCCACTGGTTTTGATAGCAGATGTCTCTACTGATATGACACTGCTGACAGATGGTATCTGGGTG
The DNA here is from genome assembly GCA_020142125.1 of Phrynosoma platyrhinos. NCBI lineage: Eukaryota > Metazoa > Chordata > Lepidosauria > Squamata > Phrynosomatidae > Phrynosoma > Phrynosoma platyrhinos. The sequence continues at coordinate 115,406,927 of CM034708.1, forward strand.
GGAGCTGTTGTCACTGTAGTCATGACCAGTGGCTTCTTTTTAGGATAAATAGTTGGCTTAGGCAGAATAGGTGGTGGAGGTGGGGGAGGGGGAGGAGGTGGTGGTGGCGGTGGTGGTGGTGGTAGGGATGGTTGAGCAGCAGGAGGAGGTGGAACCGCCTGAGTTGGAGGTAGAGATGACTGAGCAGGAGAATCAAAAGAAGAGCTTTGGAAAAATGAGAATGTTTTGGATGTAACAGTGGGAAGTGGAGAAGCTGCAGGTGGCAACATAGTCACAATAGAAGGAACAGAGGATAACACTGGTGCCATCTCTGTATCTGGAGCTGTATGGTTACATTTCTGGTCAGAAATAGCAGCTGTTATATCTTTTCTTGTCACACTAATAGCAACTCTTGCCTGTTCATCTTTGTAAGTCTCCTTCATGGTATCAGGCTTTGCCACCTCTTTTCTGGCTTTGTCATCTTCCACTCTGAATGTTTCCAAGGCAGCAGAGACAAAGGGTTGTGGCTTTGTTTCGATAGATGTCGGTACAAAGGAATCAATTTTAGATATAGAAACTACACTCTGATCTATGTAGGTTGCATTTTCAGCTACATAGGTCTCTTTAGGGGGTAAAACAACAGGTTCAGTGCTCTCCTTTGTGGAACTTATAGGAACCTGTGTCACTGAACTTGTCCCTTCTGACTCTGATAACTTGCTAATAGTATCCACTGTTTCTATGTAGCCTGGAGATATACCATCTGGTCCAGCTACAGGGGAAGAACTACCAGTGGTGTATACTGAAGATGTTGATGATGTAAGGGAAGATGTATCTGATGGTAAAACAGATGTGGCATTTTCTGATTCCTCGGAATATGTCAACATGGATGTCTCCTGGGAAATTATTTCTTCAATTTCCCGGGCATAATCTGTGAGATATTCATCTTCAATTTCCTCAGTTGTGAAGTGTTGAGTAATCTTAACATCTGGAATGGGAAGCACTACAGAACTCACTGAAGATATGTCTGAAACCATTGAAGTTGTACTTAAGATCAGGGATGCACTATCTTTTGCCTTTCCAGATGTATTCGTCTTTGTAGCTGATACAGAAATTGATTTAGGAGATGACTGGGTTGGACTTGAACCTGGGGTCAACTGTATTCTTTGGCGTTTCATAAGTTCCTCATAAGCAGCATCTGCATCTAACAACTGCTTCTCATCACTTGCAGAGGGTGCTACATTATCCAATACAATTATCTCATGGCTTTCTGGCATGATGTAAGAACTAGATACAATGTCTTCTTGTGGCAAAACTGAACACAAAGGCTCTATTCTGTAATAGTCTTTGTGTACATCAGTAGACTTTTGCATAGGTTCTCCATATATCTGATCTAGAGGCTTTGTATTTTTCTCTTTGCCCTTCTGTTGACTAAATTCTTCACTCTCCTCTTGTCTTGTCATAAGGCTAGCCTCCATAGCCCCATTGTAAGCATCTTCTACTAAAGATTCATAAATATAGTCCTCTATTAGCATGCCACCATATAAAGGCTCTTTTTCAAAGACATCATCTTTTTCACTTGCATCTGGAAATGTCTTGATTTTGTGAGATGTTTGCAGGATTTCTTCATATACCTCTTCAGCACTTTTTAAAATCTTTTGACTGCTTTCTTCTTTGAATACCCCAACAGGCGTCTCTTCTGTAGGAGAATATAAAGACACAGCTGTTGGCAATTTATAAACCTTCTGCACTTCGATTATTTTTTCTGGACTGATTTCAAGTGTTTCAGGGTCTGATTCAATACTTGGTGAATATTCGGAACAGGAAGATCGATGTAGTTCCTCCATTTCTGCTGCCTGGCGCAATTCTTCTGTTGGGGAAGCATCTTCAATAGGAGAAAGATTGCTTGGTGGTGTCTTTGGCCGTTCTCTTCTTCTCTGAGCTCTGAGTTCATCCTTGTCTTTTTTAGATTTTTTGTTCGAGCTCTTCTTTTGCTGCTGCTGTTGCTGCTGCTGCTGCTGCTGCTGCTGTTCTTGCTGCTGTTGCTGTTGCTGCTCTAGCTCACGCTGTTTCTCTTGCTCTTTTAGCAACTCTTCCTCCTCCCTAAGCTCTTCTTCTTCAGAAGAATCTTCAATAGTTGGAAGAAGAGGGCCATGTGTTCGATGCCTGGCTTTACGCTGCTGCTTACTTTCTCCACCCATTTTTTTGTGACTAGGGCTGCTGTCACTGTCTTCATCAAGAGATGAGACAGATGTAGGAGATGTACCTGGGGTGAAACTAGAGGCATGCAGACTTGACGATCCCTCTCCTCTTGACCTGTCCTCTGGTGAATCTGTAAGACTTTCCATCTCTAATTCTGGTTCTTCATCAAAATACAGACTCCTCTTTGGTTGTTGAGATTCCTCAGAATATTTATTTGTTATGGTACTGTTGAGATCTATCGTTTTGAAGCGACGAAGTCCACCTCCTCCTGTTACACTAATTTCTTCACTGTCTTGACTTTTTGTTTCCCTGTATTTTGGTTCAGGACTTTCATCAAAGGTCTCATCATCATCATCATGCCAGGAATGGCGCCTGCTAGTATCGTCATCATAACCTGTGCTGCTTTTACGTGTCATCCTCTTATGTTTCCCATGCATTCCTTTTTTACTCTTCACTTCTTCTTTTTTTTGGCTTTCAGTTATACTAATTTCTTTCAGCTGATTCCTGATGAATTCATCATCTTCAGAACCTGAAGCATCCTCATCAGCACTCATTTCCATGATCTGTTTTCGAATGAAGTCTTCATCATCACCTGAACCTGGACTGTCTTCTGGTTTGTAGTCATCACTGCTTGAAGAACCAACACTAGTTCGCCTTTTTCTCTGTGGGACAGGTGAATTCTCACTCTCACTGCTATCTTCAACAGAGTCATAGCGTTGCCTTCTGGTTGATGCATCTTCTCTTGTGTCTGCCTTCTCTTTGTATCCCTTCTGGGATGGAATATCTTGTTTACTTCCTTCTTCAGGAGTTCCTCCATCTTTTCCTTGAATATTTTGTTTTGCCAAATCACCCTCACCAACACTGTAGGATTCTGGTGCACCAAGCTGGGTTTTTGTTTTATGTGGGTCTCTTGGGTGCTCACTGTAAATACCATAAATGTCTTTGGACTTTCCAGACTTCTCTTCAGCAAGAGTACTTGCTTGAGCTTCTAAAATGGACAAGACAGTGCTTTCTAACTTTGCAAGATCTGATGGACTAGTTGGACTGCTTTCCTGTGAAAGTATTTCTTTTTTACAAGATTCTTTCAGCAAATCCTTTTCCTCACTTTGGATAAGACTTGGAATTTCACCAAGTGAACTTGAGATACCATCAGATGAATATCCAGTGTCACTTAGACCTTGTGGACTTTTTTGTTGCTGTGAACTGGATGCATCTGACTTGTCATCTTCTTTCTCCTAAAATACATACATACATGGAAAGACTGTTATTAAGACACACCTTTCCAAGGAAATTAAACAATAATTTCACTCATAACTCAATTCATAATTTTACTCATAGTTTTAAAAGGTAAAGGTATTTCCTGTTGACAAGGTTGTCAAGTCGTGTCTGACCATAGGGGGAGATGCTCATCTCTGTTACTAAGCCAAAGAGCCAGCATTGTCAAAGACTACTCTGTGATCATGTGGCCAGCATGATTGCACAGAACACTGTTTACCTTCCCACCGAAATGGTACTTATTCATCTACTGGCATTTGCATGCTTTCAAACTGCTAGGTTGGCAGAAGCTGGGACTAGTGACAGGAACTCAGCCCATCATGCAGCACCTGGTCCTCGAACTGCCAAACTGCCAATCTTGCAATCAACAAAGTCAGCGACTTAATCACTTGAGCCACTGCATCCCTTTGTAAAACTCATAGTTTTACTTAACCATAATTGTATCTTTAATGTCTACAATAAAACATTTTTAAAAAAAGAGTTAGGTTAAACTGTGTGTGTGTGTGTGTGTGTGTGTGTGTGTGCATGTGTGTGTGTGGAGCAAGGGAAGTATGCACTAAATTCATTATCTAATGGTAAACACAAAAATATCAATTAAGTTATTACTTCACAATTAAATGTATAGCAAATGCTTTGTATAAAAACTATGATTCAATTAATTTTGTCACTTTCCACTGCAAAAACAGAAAAAAAATTCTATAGATTCATTTTGAAGATTAGTCAAAGTGTATTTTTAAACACAAAGTGCTATTACAAATATTTGGAAATAAATCCCAATATACTTAGTGGGGCTTATTCTATTTGAGACTGCAACCTGTAATTAGATCAAAATGAATATGACTAATTCAAAAATTGATGTAAATATTTAACTATTTCTTTCTTGCATGTGAGGATGAATACTTTCAATAGTTTTACCCAGAATGCACAGAAAAACTAGTACTTCTGAGCAGTTCCTGCCCAACACATATGGCACCGTGTTTTGGTTTTTTTAAAATGAAAATTGTGTTTTGGCACTGTGTGTGTGTGTGTGTGTGTGTGTGTAGGGTTTTCTTTGGCTCAATTGGTGGCCTTTGCATAAAAACCTCTAGCAATTTTGCTACATGGCTACCTAGAAAGTGAAATTTTCTTGCATGAAAATATTTGTAAAATATGTTTAAAAATTTTTTTGTTTCCAGATTTCCACATTTTTGTGTGCAAAATGTTTTGTGTGCAATTTGTTAATAAACTCTAGAAGAGTTTTCCTCTCTTCTCTATAAATTATGAGGGTTTTCATTTTTATTTTTGCACACAAAACACATTTTTGTGCAAGAATCTCACTGTTTCCAGAAACCCAGATGGGTTCTTTTGTTCGGCGGGGGGGAAACCACACTTCTGCGAAAAAAATAATTTTGCATGAAAAACCATGTCAGTTTCTAGAAACAGTGTGATGTTTTGTTTTTGTTTCTTGTTTGTATGAAAATGTGTTTTTACACAAAACAACAATTTTCATGTGAAAAAGCCAGGTGGCTTTTTCTGAAATTTTCTGGATATTCACACAAACCCCACTGATTATGAGCAAAATTCTCACACAAAAAAAACCCTTCTAAGAATTCATGCACTTTTTGTGCAAAATTGCTGGCTTGCACATGAAGCACTAATTTTGCATAACACACACACACACACACACACACATGTATCCTGAAACTCTATTTTTGCAAAAGAAATGTATTTTTGCATTAAAAATACATACTTGGGGAGTAGGCAAAGTGCACTCTGGGGCTGCATGGAGTCCCTGTGGTTGCTTTTCCATGGTTTACACCTTCAAAATATTAAGCTTGACATTTTCTTGTTGAAAATAATCCCAAAAATCTTTCTGGCCCCTCAGAAACCACCTCCCTCCAAAGGAGAGAGGATGAACTCCCAGACCAACTTGTCTATCTCCCATGCTCAATATGATTCTGGGGTATATTACATTGCTCATGATTACATAGGAAAATAATATTTATATTATTCAGAGTGAAAATGAAACTTCTTAAATTTGATTTAAAAAACAGTACAGAATATTGTGGAAAATAGAAATGTATGAATTCTAACAATGGATTATTGATGTCCTGTGGTACATATATGATGATACAGAATGTCACATGCTGAAGCCTTTTGAAATTGTACTAATTTATGAAACACTGTTGAGATACATCAAAGGGCCGGCATTGTCTATAAAATTTCAAAGGCCAGTTCCAGATATTTTATGAATATTTAATAAGGTCATATAATGACAGTCTTCTAATTTCTTTATCTGTATGCTTGATTTGAAAGAAATTGTAGCTCTGGGGGCATGAGAAACTGGTCTAGTCATTCATACAAACATAGCCCAATGCAGTTAAAACTAAAGAACGTTTAACTAAGGGCCTTTGCAGACTCCCAGAAATAGTGCACATTAAATTGGGGCACTGCCCTGGCTCAGTCCTAGGGAATCATGGGAACTGTAATTTATTGTGGCACCAGAGCTCTCTGACAGAGAAGGCTCAATGTCTCAGAAAAAAATACAATTCCCATGACTCCCTAGCACTGAGCCAGGGCAGTGCCTCAATTTAATGTGCACTATTTCTGGCAGTCTGCAAAGGCTTTAACTGTACAATATTTCAATTAGTGCTTTGACAAGGTTCCCCATGACATTCTTGCAAGCAAATTGGTAAAA
>CM034708.1:115436490-115457111 GCA_020142125.1 Phrynosoma platyrhinos
TGGCACAGACCATGAACTACTCATAACAAAAATCAGAGTTAAGCTGAAGAAGAAATCAAAAACCATCCTTATACCAAAATATGACCTGAATAACATTTCAGATCAATTTAAGGATAACGTAAGGAACAGATTTTAACTTTTGAGTATAATCGACTGGGAATCTGAAGAACTGTTGACCTGGTGATGTCTGTATGAAGCAGGTATTTGCAATGAATAGATTATTGGCCTCATAGAATTCTATCAGACACTCTCCAGCTTTATTTCTTGTTCTTAATTAAAATCTTCCTACTGTTTTTGATTCTTCTTTACTAACACTAACAGTGGCCAAAAAGAAAGATAAGAAACAATGGGTGACAGATGAAACACTTCATTCAATAAAAGAAAGAAGAGAAGCAAAAGCAAAGGGAGATAGGAACAAAGTAAGAAGTATGAACACAACTGACCAATGTCTGACACGCAGGGATAAGGAGAAATATTACAATGACTAATGCAGAGAAATAGAAGACAACAACAAAAAGGGAAGAATGAGAGACCTCTATCCAAGAATCTGAGAAATTAAAGCCAAGTTCAAACCAAGGGCAGGGATGCTCTATGGAGAAAAAAAGAACATAAGGAACAAGAAGAAATAAAAAGATGCTGGAGGCAATACACAGAAGAGTTATACAAAAAAGATGAGAGAATGAATGATATTTGGAATGAGGAGCCATATGAAGATGAACCCCAAATTTGAAGAAATGAAGTGGAATCTGCAATAGGGGAAATGGGGGAAAAATCACCGGGAACAGATGATATCCCAATTGAATTGCTACAGTGCCTACAGACAGATGCAACTTTAGTGCTAACTGAAATATGCCCCCCCAAAAGGAAAGGAAAACAAAGCAATGGCCAACAGACTGGAAATGCTCAATATACATACCAATCCACAAGAAAGGAGATACAAAAGACTGCAGTAACTATAGGACAATAGCACTAATCTCACATGCAAGCCAAATAATCCTCAAAATTCTACACCATAGATTCCAACCATACATGGAGAAATTCCAGAGGTGCAAGCATGATTCAGAAAAGGAAGGGGCACTAGGGACCACATTGCAAGCATACGATGGCTAATGGTGTGCACTAAAGAATTCCAAAAAATAATCAGCATGTTTCATAACTACAGCAAAACATTTGATTTCATAGATCACGAAAAATGATGGAATGCGCTCAAAGATATGGGGTACAGAGCAGTTCCCAATAGGCAAAGGGTCAGGCAAGGCTGCATATGCGGACAACACCAAAATATTAGCATAATTCCTGAATGAATATTCAGTTATTGGAACAGTTAATAAGAAAGTTCAAAGATGAAAGTGCAAAAGCAGGTTTGATGCTGAACATAAAGAAAACAAAAATAATGACCACAGAAGAAATCACCAATTCAATCTAGAGAACAAGGAAATTGAAATAATCTAGGATAAACATTGACCAGAATGGAGACTGCAGTCAAGAAATGAGAAGACTAGGAATGGGAAGAGCAGCTATGAAAGAACTAGAAAAGATACTGAAGAGCAAAGACATGCAACTGAGCACTAAAGTCAGAATCATTCAGGTCATTGTATTCCCAATTACCATGTGTGAAAGTGAGAGCTGGACAGTGAAGGAAACACACAGAAAGAAAATCAACTCATTTGAAATATGGTGCTGGAGAAGAGTACCGTATTTTCCGGCGTATAAGACGACCCCCCATTTTCCCAGCCAAAATATAGAGTTTTAGCACCTCTATCCTCCTTATACCCGGCGTATAAGACGACCCCCCCACTTTAACCACAGATTTTGCAGGTTAAAAAGTAGTCTTATACGCAGGAAAATAAGGTACTTAGGATACCATGGACAGCCAAGAAGACAAACAAATGGGTTCTTGAACAGATCAGACCAGGGCTCTCCTTGGAAGCAAAGATGATCAAGTTGAGACTATCGTACTTTGGCCACATAATGAGAAGGCATGGGTCACTAGACAAAACAATAATGCTAGGAAAGGTAGAGAGTAGAAGAAAGAGGGGAAGATCATAAACCAGATGGATAGACTCAATCAGTGGGTTATGGTGAAGGGCTTGCAGGATCTGGGCAAGGCAGTGGAAGATAGGGATTCTTGGAGATGTCTCATCCACAGGGTTGCTATGAGTCGGAACCAACTCGAAGGCAGCTAACAACAACAACAACAACAACTAAACAAATGCATCTCAGCATCAAGTTTTCTTCATCCCCATTTCTTCCTCTTGTGTGTATCAGAGAACAAGAATACACACATTCACCCCTGGGTTTAAGTGAATTGTAGTTTGCCATTAGTTTCAACAAGTACACTATGGATAGTTTAAACAAGTGTTCATTGAAACGAGCTAAGACCAAACTGATTTCTGATCCTGGCTTGTTCTAGTAAACATAGTTTAAACTAAGCACAGTTATCAGTTCAGAGGAAAGAATAAACTAATTAAGTGCATCCCTCGTACCAAATGGGCTGGTGATCTGCAAATCTGAGTGAAAATCACCACATTCCATATTATTCAATGGTTATGTATGTATATGGATGCGCTGATGCATCTGTACACATGTCACCACCACTGAATAATATGGGCTGCAACCATCTACCTTTTTTTTACCAGCCACAGAAGGATCTATAGATGCTTTCAATCTTTTCTAGTATATAACACAGAAGAAGAGTGTTTGAGCCTTAGGTCCAAGAAGGCTAATTGATACAGACCTAAACATTGGTTTAGTATGGCATCTGAATTGGGCTATTATCATTTAAGAGGTGATAAATACATGAATTTTTGATCTAGTATGTGTCAGCTGGTTTTCTATTTATTTAGATCCCTTGAATTGCTATAAGCTTAAAAGTAATTTATTCTCAAAAGTTTGTTCTGTTATGAAGCGGTACTTCCATACCAGCATCCAGCTGCAACTCATTTTCTTCTCTGTTTAGGAAGCTTTTGTTGGCATCATAACACTAATGAATTTCATCCAATAATGCAGCACATGGCATCAGTGTGCTCTCAATGTTTTACAGAGAGCTTTTTTTGTGGAACAGATATCAGTAGTCTTGTATAGCTGTCCATTGCAAATCACACTCCCTTGGCTCTTTGGTTTAGTGAGATGGTTTGATTAACTTGCTAGTGGAAAGACTGCCATCAGAACAGATGGAACTTAGTGCAGGGAATGAAGAGCTATTTCCTCTAGGGTGTTCACTGAGAATTAAGAAACTTGTCCAGGAATCAGCTGTATCTTTCAGGCCATCCAGAAATGTATATACCTCTGTGGCCAAGAGGAGATGTCAAAGTTAATCCAGCTTTTACTGCAGGGGTAGGCAACCTAAGGCCTGGGGGCCGGATGAGGCCCCCCAAGGCCTTTGGACCGACCCTAGGCTGGTCCTGCCGCCACCACCGCCACCCCACCGCCGCCTGCCATAATGATATTGATTATTGTTGTTATTACTGGTTCTTGGGGTTTTCTTGGCAAAATCTCCACAGGGGGTTTGCCATGGCTTTTCTGGGGCTGAGAGAGTGTGCATGCATATTTTTTTTTGGTGCTTCGGCCCCCCAATTGTCTGAGGGACAGCAACCCGGCCCCTGGCTCAAAAAGGTTGCCTACCCCTGTTTTACTGTGATTAACACATAAATCCACATACATACATATTTTATTTTGACTACACAGAAGCACACTGTCTTTAGGTTGGGGAAGGAATTGATGCTTCAAGAAGCAATGGAGTTTTCCACTCATTTTCAAATCCCAAGACTTAGTTCTACAAAATTTCTATGAGAATTCATCCACATGATAGTATAATCAAATTCTGAGTTCATCTTGCACCATTAGGTCATATCCTCCAACATTTCACAGATGAAAACTGGGACACATGGGACCAAGCAACATCAGAGTGTGGTCAAGATGGCAAAAGTTACAAATAAGGAAGACCACATAAACTAGGCGTGATTGCAGCAGTTTGCTTTTGCATGAACCTATTGGGAAGGACAAGATTCCACCTCTCCACTCCTCTCCCCCTTGCTAAGTGCAAACTCCTTTTACAATTTGAACTCTTTTTGCAGCAATTAAGTAGGTTCAGGACAAAGGGGGAACATGGGAGGAGGAAAGAGGAACTGGGACATTTTAAAAGCAGTTGAAAATGTGAAATGATAGAGATAGGGACTAGCTCTGCTAAACTGGGACAGTTGGAAGTTATGTTTGCTGTTCTGGCTGGGGTTCATGGAAATTCTGTCCAACAATATCAGGACTGCTGCACATCGTCCACCTACATTCTTAGTGGTGAAGATGGCTTATTTTGTATTTTCCCTGCCTATACTTTGCTAAAGTACTCTTCTACATCTTCTATCAGTTCTTTTCGTTTCTCCTTTTAATACTGAGCTTGTAATTGGCAGCTATCCTTGCCAGTATTTATTCTTCAGACTTTGCAGCCCACCTGAAAGTTGATAAAAGCCTACTGGGGGTCCCTGGTCCATCCCACAAGAAACACACTGCTCTAGTAATCTGGGGATTAGGTCTGACAGCTGCTCAACTGCTCCCATGCTCCAATGAAGATACTCATTTCGAAGTATAAACCAGCAACAACAAAGATCAATCTGTAGGCCTGTTGGAAACCATTTTGTTAAACTTTTTTGTTGTTGCTGCTGCTGCTTGTTTGTTTGTTTGTTTGTTGTTGTTAACTGCCTTTGAATCAAACTTGACTCATGGCAACTCTGTGGATAAGACAAGTCTAAGATAACCTATCTTCCACTGCTCTGCTTGGGTCCTGCAGATTCAGGCCCATGACCTCCCTGATTGATTCTAGCCATCTGACATGCAGTCCTCCTATCTTTCTGCTACCTTCTATTTTCCCTAGCATTATTGTCTTTTCTAATGAGTTATGCCTTCTTATGATATGGCCAAAGTACGGCAATCTCAGTGCTATCATCTTGGCTTCCAGGGTGAGTTTTGGCTTGTCTTTTTAACCCATTTGTTTGCCTTTTTGGATGTCCATGGTATTCTCAGCACTCTTCTCCAACACCATATCTCAAATGAGTTGCTTTTCTTCCTGTTCACTTTCTTTATTGTCCAGCTTTTATACCTGTATGGTGATAGGGAATACGATGGCTTGGACAATTCTAACTTTAAAAATTCTTATATGAAATAGAATGAAACTCTCTCATGCCCATGATGAATCAATTCTAAAGGATTCAAGAAATAATATACAATTGGAACAACAATACTTATAGGTTTAAATTAGGGACAATGACAAAATTCTGAAATCAGCCACAGGAATCTATGATTTGGTCAAGGACTATGAATTATTTAATCATTTCCTTCCCCCCTCCCATTTTCCTTATCTAAATTCTGCTTCTGAAGCTTGTATTCGCCCCACTAAGGAAATGATACAGGAATGAAGGTTAAATAGTAGATCTGGAGGACAATTCAGGGAGGGGGATAGTTAACCCAGATTCCTTAGTGCTAAATCCATAATCTTATGCCAAACCTTTCCTTCTGCAGCTGAAATTTTAGTATTAGTATTATTATAAAAACTTCAAGAGTTCCAACCAGGCATTTTGTGCATCACTGTTATTTTAACCTTTACATTTGGTGAAAATAACCAGGACATTGTTCTTTCTCTGAATGAACTAGCGATTGAAGGAATATTCATAAATATACAAGCAACCAATGAAAAGGGTGTTTCCTGACTATCGGTAAACCCTGATGAGGCAGAACCCTGTGTAATAATAATCTTCACAGTTCACAATATAGTCTGTGTGAGAAACTCTATATTATTATTACTATTACTATTACTATTACTATTGCTATTACTATTTTGCACAAAAATGATGTTTTCTGTCCAGAAAGCAATTTTTCTGTGCAGAAAACAATATTCCTCTGCAAAACAAAGGCATTTTCTAGGAAAACAAAATAAAATGAACCACTTTTTATTTTTGCACAGAGTATGTCCAGAACTGTGAATAGTCTTCCAAAAAATGTGCAGTTTTGGAAGACTTTCTCACAGAAAGAAGAAAATTGATTGAATATTTCCCCCCTGTCTTATGAGAATGAAATTAATGAAAATGTACATCTTACATTTAACAATTCTCAAAATTTGTTTCTATGATGCCTTGAAGAAATATTAATCCCACTTTGACTTTTTCATATTTGGTTGTGTTACAACCAAAACTTAAATGGATACACTTGGAATTCCTACCACTCAATGTACAGAAGATGCTCAATTTTGTAAAGGTGCAAAATATTTTTATTATGGCTCAAAAGCAAACAAAAACAAACTGGCCCTTGTTGGTTGCAAAAGTATTCACCCTTTTTACTGTGGCATGCCTAAATAAGCTCTGATGCAACCCACTGCCTTACATAAGTATTTGAATAGAGTCTGCTTGTGTGCAGTTCCAGTGCTACATGATGTCAGATTAGAGTCATCTGTTTCTGAACGGCCCCAGAATTTATTGGAGAACATATCCAAGCAAATAGCACCATGAAGCCCAAGGAACTATCAAGTCTGGGATAAAGTTGTGCAAAAGTATCAATCAGGATTTGGTTATCAAAAAATAATCCCAAAGTATGAAAGCCCCTGGAGCATTGTTAAATTTGATATTACAAAATGGAAAGAATATGGCTCAACCAAAACTGTGTCTATGGAAGGGTGTCCACCAAAACTCAGTGACTTAGGGGGCTTGCAGACTGCCATAAATTGTGCAAATTGAGTCCACTTTTAGGGTTAGTGTTAGTGTTAGGGAATCATGGGAACTGTAGTTTATTGTGGCACCAGAGCTCTCTGATAGAGAAGGCTCAATGTCTCAGGAAAAAAAAATTCCCATGATTCCCTAGCACTACCCCTAACCCTAAAAGTGGACTCAATTTGCACTATTTCTGGCAGTCTGCAACCCCCGTTAATAAGGAAGACATTAGAGAAACAGACAAGAGGCCAACAATAACTCTGAAGCAGCTGAAAAGTTCCACCACTGAGAAGTGGTTCATGGGATGACTACCTGAATACTCAAAAAACCTGGGCTTTGTGGTTTTGTGGCAAGAAAAAAACCCTATTGAAACAAATCCTTATTAAAGTCTATTTGGAGTTTTCAAAAAAGCATGCAAGAAACACAGCAAACTGATGGGAAAAGGTTTTCTGCCTGATGAAACTAACATTGACACAAAGTTAATGATGTTGGTTGCCTCATGAATACCATTCCTATGATGAAGCATGGTAGTTTCAACATCATGGAGTGGAGTAAAACCAGCCTCCTGATTTCATCCTGATGGTAATGAAATGAATGAGATGGTGACTAGAGAAATGTTGTCAGAAAACTCGGTGTGAGTCCAATCAAACATAGGCTAGAACCTTCTGATTGCCTGCTCCATGGCAATGTTGACAGCCAGAAAAATATCTTTTTTAAAGAGCTTGCCAGAAGATTTGTTTTGAATGGTTGAGGGTTTTAGATACTGGTGAGCAGGATGAGAACCCAGACTACTTGACACTATGCTATCAACTTGAATGCCATTTTCCCCAAATGAAATCATTGAAAAACATTCTGACTTGGATGCTATAATACAGATATGGTGGAGGTAGCTTTGGTCCCTGCTTATCAAGCAAAAATGGATTACTTTTCACATTATATTGCATGAAGATGTGGCCAGGATTCTTAGATAGCTGAGAATCATCACATGTGTGTTAGACCCTTGCTCTTCATGCCTATTAAAAAAAGAGAGAGAGACAGAACTGGTCTCATCAAAACAAGGCAGAATCCCAGCATGCCTAGAGAACTACTGACCAGTTGTCAACATTCCATTTATGGGCATGGTATACTGGACAGAGTGAGTGTGTCCCTGTTGATTGTGCTGGACATTTCAGCAGTTTTCAATACCATGGACCATGATATCCTTCTTGGCAACCTTGCTGGAATGGGACTTGGAGGCATTGTTTTACAGTGGCTCCATTCCTTCTTGGAGGGGTGAACCCAGAAAGTGGTGCTAAGGGACTCCCATTTGATATTTTGGCTGTTTCCCCCTTGTCCATTCAACATCTACATGAAATCACTAATTTTCAGAGTTTGGAGGTTTGGTGTAACCAGTCAGCTGGTGACACTCAACTCTAAATCTCCTTTCCATCTAATTCCAAGATGTGTGTTTCAATAGTAAATCAATGTCTTCTATCAGTAATGGGCTGGATGAGGGTGAATATATGGAAACTTAATTCATGCAAGATAAAGGTGCTCCTGATCAGTCAAAAGACAGATCAGGGAATAGAGATTCCCCGATGGCTGGGATTACACTAACTATGAAGACATCGGTTTGAGCTTGGGTGCACTCCTGGAGTCAACAAAGCACAAAGTTATGTTTCTGCAATGGCCAAGAGTGCATTTGCACATTTAAGCCTCATGTGTCAGCTGTGCCCATTCTCAGAAATGTCTGATCTGGCTATGATGACACATTACTTAGTAAAATACCATTTGTAATATATTCCCAGATCTGCCTGTAATGCACTCTATGTGGAGCTGATTTTGAAGAATCCACTGAAAACTGCAGCTGGTCCAAAGAGATGCAACCAGACTATTGACCATGATTAATTAAAGGAAATATATTCAGTGATTTTGCTGGCCACCATTTCATTTCTAGGCACAACACAAAATGCTAGTTAGGACTTATAAAGCAGGGGTAGGCAACCTTTCCCCTTTAAGGGCCGAGGGACTGCAGCTCCCAGAAGCCTCAGCCATGTTGGCCAATAGTCCCATGTTGGCCAATAGCTCCTGGGATTCTGGGAGCTGAAGTCCCTCGGCCCTTAAAGGGGAAAGGTTGCCTACCCCTGTTATAAAGCCTTACAAAACGTGAGTCCAGGTTATCTGAAGAACTTTACTTTCCCTATGAATCTTCCCATATTGAGATTCTCAGAGGAGGCTGTTCTCTGCACCGCAACACCCTCACAGGTGGTACATCTGGTGGGAACTCGGCAGAGTTCCTTCTTGGTGACTGCTCCAAGCTCTGGAATCCTCTCTCTGGATAGAATAGATTGGCATCCTCCATGATGTCCTCCCAGAGAAAGGTAAATAATTTTGAGCTTTTTGAAAGCTATCTGTTGATTGAGAAAGGGGTTTCAATAAAGTATTCCATTGTCTGTATTCACTGATTTTGCTATTACACTCATCCCTCCACATTTGGAGCTTTGACTTTTGGAGATTTGATTATTCACAGATTTTATTACTATGTTCTCTCTAGGAATCTCTAGGTCCTCCAGTGCAACTCTATAATTAACTTTAACCAAAAGTCGCATTGAAGAACCTAGAGATTCCTAGAGAGAACACTTAACTAGACAATTGTAGCTCCTCCAGCTCAACTCAGTGTCTGGTAGATGTTGCATTGGATGACTTAGAGATTCCTAGAGAGGTGTTCTCTCAGGTAAAAATATGGTGGTTTTGTTATTTGTGTTTTTTTTACATTCATGGGAGTCCTGTGCCCCTAACCCCAGTGAATGTGGAGGGATAAGTGTATTAGTGAATATGTTTTAAAATTGCTTTTATTTTTCTTTATAGTTAATTATATTTTAATTTTTGCATGCCTTAAAGAGACAGAGTGGTGTAATGGTTGGAGTGCTGAACCATGAGTCTAGCAGGGTTTGCATACAGACTCGGACATGGAAATCCACTGTGTGAGCTTGGGCATGTCACACTCTCCTAGGCTCAGAGGAAGGCAATGCCAAAGCCCCTCTGAACAAATCTTGCCAAGGAAATCCCTAGGGTCACCATGTTGAAAATGACTTGAGGGCACACTAGAACAAGGTAAAGGTAAAGGTATTCTCTGCTGACAAGGTTGTGAAGTCATGTCTGACCATAGGGGCGGTGCTCATCTACGTTACTAAGCCATAGAGCCAGCGTTGTCAGAGACTACTCTGTGATCATGTGGCCAGCATGATTGCACAGAATGCTGTTTACCTTCCCAACAAAGTGATACCTATTTTTGTGGAATTTTATCTGTATCTGTTTAACTTTGTAAGCCACCTAGAGTCACAAGGTTAGGGGAAAAGCAGGATGCTGCTGCCACCAATAACAATACCAACTGCTACTAACACCATAATAATGATGATGATGGTGATGCAAATAACAGAACAACATAAAGTGCCATGTGCTGGGAAACTAGTCAGTATTGAGGGCAAGATGGATGGAATCAAATGCAGGGAAATACTAGAGGAACACCTGTTTTAAATTATAACCTCTGGGGCAGAGGTGCCAAACACAGAGCCAAAGTAACCCTGAAGAGGTTTTAAAACAAGAACTTGAAATAGCATAGCCACAGTCATGTGGAGAAAGTAACATTTTGAGGCTGTGTAACTATATGGAAAGTGTGCTATTACACACTGGGCAGATCTGGGCAGATTTTTTTTCAGTTTCTCTGTCTTGCTTCTGGTAAGCAGCATCTGTTACACTGATCATTTTGGCTTCTATTTTAAATCTTTTCTAAGATTCAGTTCACAAGTTCTTCAAGACTGTAGAATTTATAATTCTACCCTATGTCTCTGTAGAGTTGCTGGATCAAGGTCTGGATAATGCTGAAATAATAGTAGACCATATTGTGGGCACAGATGGCATCCAGGTTGTCAGGAGGAGAGTTTGGCTAGACCTTGTACCTCAAGCATATTGATGGTACTGCACACTCAAATAAGAGTTGATACCTCTTTCAGCAGTTTCATGTATATATTGAATAGCATAGGGAACAAAACTGAACCCTGAGAGATCCCATAGGCCAATGACTGTAGTGTGTTTGTCCAATAGGAGACCCCCTTTAGCAATACCTTCCATGTTTGTCCCTCCACGAAGAACTGGAGCCACTGTAAACAGAGCTCCATGTCCCATCCCAGTGAGGCAGCCCAGAATAATACCATGATGTATGGTATTGAAAGCCACTGAGAAGTCCAGCAGAAGCAACAGGGATATAGTCCCCTTGTCCAGTTCATGGGTCATCCAATGTGACCAAAGCTGTCTATGTTCCATAGCCTGGCCTGGAAGCAAATTGGCATGGGTCTAGACAATCAGTTTCATCCAGAAACTCTTGGAGCTGGGAAGCTACCACATGCTCCAGTATCTTGCCCCCAAATGGTATGTTAGACATTGGCCAATAATTGTCCATTATATAGAGATTCAGAGATGGCTTTTTCAACAGAGGCATAGCAACTGCCTCCTTTAGGTAAGTTATAACTGCCTTGTTTTAGTGAGGCATTGACCATTTCCTCTACCCACTCAGGATGTGGGATTATTAAGTCAGGAAGAGCAACATCACATGATGTTTTTCACTTCTCCAAGGATCCTCCACATCTTCAGGTTGCACAAATTGAATAACACTGAACAAGAATTAAGAGCCAAAATTACACCCACTGTAACTGTATCAGCTACAGCATCCAAGCTGGAGTGGATGTTAATGGGTTTATCTGCAAAGTGCCATGCAAATGCTTGACAGCAGGCTGTTTGAATGGTTTGCATTTTCTACCTGAGGAACAGTAAGCAATAGACTTCTGACTATTTGAAATGGCAACAGTAGATGGCTTCTGGCAAATACAATAGTGGCAGCAAAGAATAATGTCTTTGCTGTCAGCACTGATACAGAGTAGGCCTTCTATTAGGTTCTAGCCCATGTTCAGTCAGACTCAATTCAAGTCTTTTGCCAACATCCTGTATTCTCAGTCCCACATGTTTCCTCACTTCCAGCTCCCAGGTGTGGCTTCACTCCATAAGAGGGGATACTCAGGAGTGATTGTTTCCACTGCCCTGTTCATTTCTTCATTCCAGAAGTCAGCCTGATCTTCAACAAAATTGCTTGCCGAGGTGACAGGAAAAGCCCCATGACTTGTTAGGAATCAGTCCAGATCCATCAGCCTCCTGGAGCTGATCATTCTAATAGGCCCCCCACCCCTGCAGAGTTTCCAGGTCCCAGTGTGTCTAAGCCTGATGAGGTAAAGATGACAATGGACAGAAATTTCCTCTGCACCAAGATCACCATCATGCCATCCAGAACAGAAAACAAGGTCCAGAATGTGCCTGGCAGCATGAGCGGGGCAAGATACTACTTGGGACAGGCCCATAGCTGTTATGAAGGCCATGAAATCTTGATCCACTCTTGACATGGCAGTTTCAGCATGGATATCTCAGCACTACTATCTGCAGAGACTCAAACACCAACTGTGAGACCATGTTGGTTAGCTCAGGAAGGGAGGCTATAGTTTTGTGAAACATTTTGCCTTCTGTCTCAGAGAACTCTGCTGCCACAACAAACTGCAATTCCCAGAGGTCCATAGCATTGAGCCATGGCAGTTAAAGTGGTGTCAACTTGGATTATTTCTTCAGTGTAGATGAAGCCTAAGAGAGCAACACAAAGGAATTAAGTATTTCTTCCTTCCTGTGGGGCAACTCATCCCACTAGCTATCTAGCACCCTGCAGAGAGGCAACAGAGTAGTATTTTTAAAACAGATCTTCAGCTGGAGACAGGGTCCTATACTGATCTGATTCTTGTTTTAAGTAAAAGAGTAACTGAAGTTAGCAGCAGCACACAGTCCTATGCAGAAAAATAGCAACAACATATAAAGTAATCCAATGATTAACAAGCTGCTATTCAAGACACATAGTGCAACAGAAACAACATCATAGCATGAGTCACTTTTGCCAATGAAATTATAGCAAAACACATTTTGAAAACCAATGTTCCAAGCTCTGTTGAAAACCATCATACATTCTTAATACATATATCTGTTTTGGCCATCAGACTAAAGCCAAGGAGGGGGCATTTAGTCCAGAGGCTGATATTATGGTCCCTGCTAGCCAGTGAAGAAACATTGCTGGGTCAACAAAAAGGGGTGATAGCATCTCCTCTCCTGTGGCCACATATCCTAGATCAGGGTACGCAACCTTTTTGAGCCGGGGGCTGGGTTGCTGTCCCTCAGACAATTGGGGGGCTGAAGCACCATAAATAAATAAATAAATAAATAAATAAATAAATAAATAAATAAATAAATATTTTTTAAAAATGTAAACATATAAAAATATATGCATGCACACTCTCTCAGCGCCAGAAAAGCCATGGCAAAACCCCTGTGGAGATTTTGCCAAGAAAACCCCAAGAACAAGTAATAACAACAATAATCAATATCATCATGGTGGGTGGTGGCGGTGGTGGTGGGCAGTGGGGGATGGTGGTGGCGGCGGCGGCCCCCGGGCTTAGGTTGCCTACCCCTGTTCTAGATGCTTTGCAGACTAGGCTTTATGCTGTGTACTTCTTGGTCCTGCTGTGCATGCCACCAATTTGGGTGGCAAATGAAACTTGGGGGAACCTTGTCCAGATCTCAGTGTTTTACTTCTTCTAGCTCCTACTGCTTCCATTAGAACTGGAGACCTTCTTGCACCTTTAGGGAATGTAAAATCCTGCTCTGAGAAATCCAACCTATATTCAGGACTGCTTCCTTCTGTATAATCCACCCAGCGCACTGAGATCCTCTGGGAAGAATTTATTGCTACCTATAAAAACTAGATTATCGTCAACTGCCCAGAGGACCTTTTTGGCTATTGCTCCCAGACTATGGAATGGCCTGCCGGATGAGATCTGCCACTTGACCACCTTAAGCAGCTTTAAAAAAGTTGTTAAGATGGATCTCTTTCAGTAGGTCTTTCCTGAGTAGATAACCAGCCACCAGGGGGAGGGGAATTATGCCTGACCCTATTTCCCATTACAGTTATTTTAATTTACTTATTATTTATTATAACTTGCTATTTTAAAGTATGTTTTAAATTTCAATCATTTAATTGTATTTTAAAGGGAGGTGGGCTATTGGGGGACAGGACTGTTTGTTTTATCTTGTAAGCAGTCCTGTTTGTTTTTACAGAGTGGTGGGATAATCATCATCATCATCATCATCATCATCATCATCATCATCAACAACATCCAGTTTAGGCACCACAGAGGACTATAACAGAAAGGGAAGGGGGAAATCAGTTTTTTTTTTTTTTTTGCAGGAGAGGATTGGATACTGAAATACACTTGCTAATTTTATCCCTTAGTTATGGCTAATCATTTTTTGGATGTGTGTGTGTGAAGGAATTGGTATGGTATCCAGGAGGCTGTGGGGGCAACATGGAGCCCAGGAAACTCTCCACCTCTGTGCTAAAACATGGTTTAGTAGTATGTGTAAGCAATGGGGAAGCATTATGAGCACTAGTGTTCACACAAACACTTTTATTTCCTTCTTCCCCATGATCAGGAGGAGAATATCTGTAGCTTTTCCCAGTTCACCCCCTTTCTTTTATCTTGCTCTGTTGAGTTGTTTGGACTTGAAATTATAGTACATAAACAGTGAGGAAAATCAAAACATGCCAACTGGAGACCATATTCTTGTACTGACTCTTTGAACTAATCAAAGTTAGCTATTAACCACAACCTCTGGTTTATAGCAATGTTTATAGCAATGTTCATAGTTCATAGTAGACAATTGAGAACACTAGTCTGTTTATGGTTAAACCTATTTCTTCCTTCTGCACAGAAGGAAATTGGGGTGGAAAACATATGAGCAGAATGTTCATCATGGTCCTTTTTTGCTACTGCATGTCTCAGTAGACTATATGACTTTATAACTCATAATGATACAAATAATACTAAACAAGGCCTACCAGCTTCCCACTCACAAGGTATCCCTCTGAAAAGGTCTCCTGTCAACTTTTGTTTGCTCTTAAGGTTAACTATAATTTATCCTAACATCCAAAAAACAAACAAAATAACAAAAACAAAAAACAAAAAACCTGTGGCTAATCTAAAGCAATGATTTATAAAATACACCTTAAAAATTACTAAAACATGAATTTAGGTTCCTTGGTTTTATTAAGCCATAGTTATCTTGTGAGAACAAAACTGGAGTCATGTAAAAACATTTATTTTGTTTTTTGAACTAAATAGTCATCCAACATTAATGCAGGTTCTAACATGGACCTGATAAACCTCTTATACAAAGAGTATAATTTAAATCTTCAACTTTAGAATGTAATTGCAGACTCAATGTACTGTTTCATGCTTGTCATTACTGGGATGCAACATTGTGTACTATACTTTGTTTTTGTTGTTAAAACAATAACATCTTGTTTAATCAATGGGTGTCCTTGTTTTAAGTATCACTTCCCTGCATCTGGGTTTTTATTCTGGCACAGAGACTTCAGTTCTGAAATTCATAGGATGCAATCAGGTTGGAAAAGGGCTTTGTGTTTAAGTGTGAATCACAATTAAGACCTACTTTCATATGCAGTATCATACACTGATGGTGACAGCATTCTTTTCTTAGAATAATGAATAGCCACTATTGCAATACAAATCAACTGCCTCAGTACCACCAGCAGCAAGAGAATGATCTAGATTATGAAGAATAAAAAATAACTCCATGTTAAAACATTTAATAGAAATGCCTGTACCAGCTTACCCAGTTTGCTTTCATTTCCTCTAGAACAGCTCAAGTACCATATATATTAGAAGGAGTGCTCCATGTTTTCAACTTACTCCCATCGTGTATAGTACTGCTGATTCATGTTTTTGCCTGAAGCTCCAATTTTCTCAAAGGCGACCTTTTGGCCTTGTCAATGACAGACAGCATTTCTTCAAACAAGCCCAACAAATATTCTCTCCCCTGCATCCACCCAGCAGTGCAGGATTCATTAATACTTTTGCAAGTTGTTTGCTACTGAACTTTGTGCCCCTAGAATTAGCCTGACTGAGAATACAGAAGGTACAAACAAACCTACACTCATTATATTTTTTTTCCAGTGATATAGCTGAAATGTGTATTGTTGAATTAACTCACCATTTCAGTACTTACATAAATCATGCATTACCATTATATAAACAACAGATTAGTCATGCCTCTTGAGATGTTTAAATTATAATTTGGTGCAAGCAGAGAATGACCCAAATCAATGAATATGAGTGTGTGACTGGGAAGCAATGGCTGGAAAACAATCTGGGATTTCTTTTTGACTTTTTAAACATAGTCAAAACCATAGGGATTTGGTGTGAATCCTATAAGCACATCTGAGAAATGATAGACTAGTCTGATACATGACTGAAAATGTTTTAGAAGATCAACTAGGGTAAGAGCTAATGAAGAGTTCTTCTGGATCTAACTGAAGGTCTACAAGTCCAGCATAGTGGCTGATAAGATATCTATGGGAAACTCACAGCAGGACATGAGCTTAACAGCTCTTTTGTATTTGTGTTCTCCTGTAGCTGGTATTTGTAGATGTACTGCCATAGAAATTGGAGGAACTATACAATCATTATATTTAGCAAGCATAATAATCATATCCTCCATGAATTTTTCCAGTCCCACTTAGAACCAATATAAGGGGCCATCACTCCATCTTCTGATACTGAATTCTATAGCTGAAATATGCATTCTGTGAAAGAAATACTACCGTTTGGTCACATCATTCTATTTTCTTAAATGATTGAGGGTTCTGATGTTATGAGCAAAGAGGAAGAAGCTTTTCCATATCCACTTTGTCAACACCACATTTCAAATTTTGTATCCTTGTTTTGTGTCTACCCATATTAACCTTTTTTCCTAGATGTAATGGACTCAAATATCCTAACCTTTCATTAGCAATTTTATTATAGATGCCTTGTCTAGTATTCCATAACATTAACTCTTCACATTCACCCCCAACTCCAGATCATTTATGACAGGTTAAAAATAGGAAAGAATATTGAAGTAGAAAATATCAACAATAAAAAGGGGAGGGTTCTCAAGTGCTGGAAAAGCCTGACAAGGAGAATCCTGGCTAAAGTCTTAGCTTTAGTGAGAAGCCCTGGCCCTGGCTTACCCAATGATCAGTTTTGTAGGATGACAGGATAGCATGGGGCGACCATCTTCTCTCTCTGTATACCAGTCTGCCTCCCAGAAGCCTATGTGCTTTTTACAGCTTTTGGGAAAGACAACATTCTGGTGGCTGACTGTCATATAGGGGAATGGTTCTTTTTTCTGAGCAGGAATGAAGCTGTAGGCTTCACTCATGTCAACTCAGGAAAGAGATAAGGCACTGCCCTTGTTGCTCCTCCAGCACTCTGGCACTTGTCACCTAGCTGGGAGGGACTCAAAGAAAGAAGAATAAGAAATCAAGAAAGAAGATCAGGAACAAGGCTGAAGGTGGAAAAATAGGATGAAAGGGAGAGAAGAAGACAGAGGAGAAGACCGATCAGCAAGTTACTCAAGCTGCTGGGGTAACAATATCTGTGGTGAGGTAGCACTAGTGGATAACTCTTGAAGTGCAAGAATATCTTTGAAAGCTGCAGTTTTTGACTACAGTGGGTCCTTGATATCTGTTGGGGTTTAGTTCCAGAACTGCTGGAAGTATCAAAATTAAGTCACATTAAATACAATGGCATAGTACATTAGTGTCTCCTATATAAAATGGCTTTTGTTTAAAGTCTAGCAGGCATCTCTCTCTCTCTGTTTGGCTTCCCCTTTCTGCTATATAAAAAACTTCAAGAGCACATGGTTAATCTGGCCTAAGGATCCCACCATTTCCACCTCATTAACAAGATCATCACTTTTGGCTAGGATCAGATCCAAACCAGCTGATCCTCTTATTGTCTCTTTCATCCTGTGGACCAGGGGTAGGCAACCTTTCCCCTTTAAGGGCCGAGGGACTTCAGCTCCCAGAATCCCAGGAGCTATTGGCCAACATGGGACTATTGGCCAACATGGCTGAGGCTTCTGGGAGTTGAAGTCCCTCGGCCCTTAAAGGGGAAAGGTTGCCTACCCCTGCTGTGGACAATGATATTGTTTGCAAGATAAGGGAGGAATTTTTTGGACATTAAATTTTTGGCAGTTTGATTTCCAACAAATGTCTGGATAGTTGAAATCTCCCACTACTACTATACTCTCATTTCTAAATGTTTGGTCATTTGTTCTAGGAAGGCATCAGCCAAGTCTTCAGCCTGGCTTAGAGGTCTGTAATAGACCCTCATAATGACATCATGGTTGTCCCTCCCCCCATTATGATTCCAATGCTTTCAAGCTGACTTCTAGGATTTAAGTCATGGATGTCTTCACAGGTGTGAACATCATTGACACATGAAAAAGACACATTGCCTTTGTTTGTTGTTGTTTTGTTCCATTAAGTCATCTTGAAATTATAGTGATCTTATGAGAGCCCTTCAACAGAGCCTATTTTTTTAACAGGCCATCTCAAGTCTTGCAAACCTGGAGACAAGGTTCTGCTAATCCACCTGTAATACATTTTTTCTGCAATGAGTTGATGGTGCATCTGGCCACAAATGCACAAAAGAAAAGCACTGTATAGTAAGCAATGGTGCAAGTGCTTGCATCTAACTGGGCCCAGGTGCATGATCCAGATTGCTTTCATAAGCTACCTGGGCCTTCCTGCATTCCTGTACTCACATCTTGATGTTTATATGCTGGTGTGATAATGCACACTTTCTGCATTAGAGTGGAGCAAAAGTGTGTTATTTTGCTCCATTTTTTTCTCCACCAGAGTGCCGCTTTTTTCTGTTTTCACCCTGTTTGGGCCTTGTGCGTTGTATGAACAGCTGAGGCTCAAAACAGGGTGAAACTGGGGTATTTTTTTTGTCCATGTGGACAATCCCTTAGTAAGAGTTCATGCTTCATTTGCTTTCCAACCCATTTATTCACTTTTTTTTTGGGGGGGGGGAAGTTTGTAGTATCTGTAGAAGTCTCCTCCAGCATCACATTTCAAATGAATTGATCCCTCCTTCCATCAACTTTCTTAACTGTCCATCTTTTACATTTAGATATAAAAATCAGAAATACTATGGCATGGATGACTCTGCATTTGCTATTTCAATCATATATCTTTACACTCAAGGATTTTATCTAATTCCTTTATTTCTGCCCTTCCGAATCTTAGTCTTCTTTAAATTTCTTAACTACAGTGTCCATTTTCAGTGATGACTGAGCCAAGGTGTTAGGAAGGATCTAATTAGGAGAATTTACAATTAGCTCAAAATATGCAAGAGTGGGGTCCTAACAACACCCCTCAAGACCAGAGTACTGTAGTGTATACTGGAGGACTAAGAAATCCCACAATGGATGATGCTGAGACAGGCTTCTTCAATTAAGGTCTAAATATTTAGTAAAAGGAGATAACTGCACACATACAAATATGACACACATGCACACACTGCACACTTAGAAGCCAAGGAGCGAACGTGGGAATAGATTGAGATGGGCCAAACTACGGGAGATGCTCACTTCTGAAGGTTTCTCCGAGATCTGTTGTGGAAGTGGATGATGCTGATGATGATGCACAGCTGCTGAAATGTGGGAAGGGATAGCCGAGGGAGCTATGATCAGAGCACACACTGACGTGGGATCAAGATGCACTCTAAGGATAGCACACAGAGTCTAAAAATCTAGGGGTTTATATAGGCTATATCTTGCTTCTAGCTACAGACTTGATAGCTTGGCTGAAGCCTGGACAAAGGCTTTGTTAAGCCGTGGTGTGAGGATGACCTAAACAATGTACTTGGATCTTTACACAATTAAGGAGGGAGGCTAGAGGGAAAAAGGGTGCAATTAAATCTGATTATTGCTCCATTAGGTGTAATACTCAAGACAAACAAGTACTATTGTGTTGTCATTTAGAGGCGATGGTCTTTCCCCTTTGGCAACTCCCAAACCTGTGTGGTAGGGAATTTTCCAGTTGTTTGGCAGGCCTTTTCCTGTGCCTACCTAACTTGCCATATGGTTGACATCCCATAGAGGTCAGAGGGAACTCCACATGTCCCAAAATTTTATTAAAATCATATATGCTAACAAAGGTATAGAAAACCTGAAGAATGTTATTGTTTTCATTATCTACTTTAAAATTATTTAAAATTTAAAATTATGTAAATAATCTTTGGTAGTCATTATTTTTGTCTTCTTCACATTTAGCTGTAACCCTGCTTTTTGCATTTTCTTAGCTTTCATCTGCAGACATTTCAAGTCTTTGATATTTTTTTAATTTTTTATTATTTTATTATTATTATACAAAGTTCAAGACATATCACATTATTATTTCTTCTTCATTACATTCTTTATGTTTTTTTAAAAATCGTATTCTTAATCCATAAAAAAGTCATAAATTCATAAACTTCTATAACTGAGTTATGTGGTTCTAAGAGTTGATACCAAAAAATATTATATAATTCCCTATTATTGGCGTTTCTATGTGACTTTAGTCTTTGATACTCTTATAGTATGCCTTCTGTTATTTAGAACTCTTACTCCAATATATTCTTCCTTCTTTCTTATAGTTGTCTTTATATTTGAACTTATTTCCATCTTTCTTTGCAATTTTTTTTAATTTTCCCCAGTTTATATTTATTACATTTTTTTATTTTTTCTCTATCATTTTTGTTAGTCTGTCTAATTCTATACTGTCTAATGACTTCAAAAGCCATTCATCGATCGTAGGAAGTTCTTTCGTTTTCCATTTTTGTGCAATAAGGATTCTGGCTGATGTTATCATATACAATATTCTTTCACTATGTTTTTTGGCTTCTGTATCTGTAATTTTGTTAGTTGTGTTTAAAAGATATATTTCTGGAAGCATTGAGAATTTTATATCTAAAA